>JANDJT010000114.1:14915444-14945857 GCA_024331685.1 Stegophilus panzeri | reverse complement strand
TATATTTATTTATCAAACCTACTCTAGTTTTTGGGGTTATTACATTCCAGAAAGATCAGGAAAGTCAACAAATAGTACACCTCCTATTCATAACTATATTTGTATCTGTTTAGAACACACTATCCATTCATTCTGAATAACGTATTTGTATTTGGTTACATACCTGCAAAGCGAGCAGGCATGCAAAGCTATGTTTCACCCAATCTTTGCAAAAATGCTCTCAAAAATTCTCTTGATTTCACAATTCATCGTCCTGCCCTCATTGATTTATTTACATATCCATATTTAACACCTGAAACATCTTCTTGACATTTTTATCTGTGTCTGTAAATGTTGTTTGTTCAATCTGTAAGGTGTAATCAATCCCTCGTGAGATGCTTAATTGCACAGATCAAGGTTTATTGAGCGACTCGATGGCGCTATTAACATGAGGTGAGTGAAACTACTGTTGCGGATCCGGCTGACCAAATAAAACACACACACACACACACACACACACACACACACACACACACACACTTTTGAGATGCTTTGAGATGTTGAGCTGAGATGTTTTTGTACTTTATTCAATCGCAGTATATTATGATTGTAAAAGTTGTCTAGTTATGGCACATCTATTGTATGAACAATTCAAGAATTGATATGGTGTGAATGTTTCATAACTAGACATCTTTTAGAGTGACAAGGACATCCTACAACACATATTAAACTATATTTATCTACACACTAGTGTGGTAAACAGTACATTTGTTCAATTCCCATTATCTCTATCTTTAACCTGGTAGTTTAAAGCCTTCTTTCTAACACTCTAACTCCATCACCTTTGTTGGCACTTGGCTGTTTCTCATATTTTAAGTGAGCCACTCAATCAGAAAGCAGGCAGTGATGGACGGCTGACCTCGGAGAAGTGGATATGCACTTACAGCCATTGGAGGTAGAGCTCAAGGCGACACCTGGGTCAGCACAGACCTGAGGTTTAATAGAGGAGATTTGTCATGTTCCTATTTCTGTTTAGATGCTACATGTGCTGAGGGGAGAAAAGCAGTACGGAGCAGTTATGGACATTGTGCTGTTAGCTATCACTATGCTAGGAGCTCATATAACCATTCAGGATTTGTTGGAACCATGCCTTAATGCGTTGCATGGGCTGCAGGACTTTTCACTGGTAAAAATGAAAAACCCATGTCAAGCATTTTATCTATAAATAAGGTTTGGAAGATTAAATGTAAACTTGAAATGACCATTTATGTTGGGGGTGATCCTTATTTATTTATTTATTTTCTACTCCACAATTGGTCACATTCCAATTCCCACCCACCAGCCAGCTCTCCTTTATATTATGATAGCTACAAACCAGTGAGGGTGAACATTAACGCATGCTTTGTCTGAGACACATGAAGCCAGCCAACCGTGTCGGAATTCAAAAACTCCTAGTTGCTTAGTGGTTAGCATGTTTGCCTCACACCTCCGGGGTTGGGGTCCAAATCCTGCCTCCACCCTGTGTGCGTGGAGTCTGCATGTATTCCCTGTGCTTTGAGAGTTTTCTCCAGGTACTCTGGTTTCCTCCCCCAGTCCAAAGACATGTGTTGTAGGCTGATAGGCATCTCTAAATTGTCCATGGTGTGTGAATGTGTGTGCGATTGTGTCCTGCAATGGGTTGGAACCCCATCCAGGGTGTCCCCTGGGATAGGGCCCAGAGTCCCCTGGGATAAGCTCCAGGCTCCCCGCGACCCTGTGTAGGATATGCGGTACAGAATATGGATGGATGGAATCATTGTCAAATTATTGGGTTGTAACACTTCAGGGAATGATGTTTTAGAAAAATAACTAACAAACAACTCAGCTTCACGTCAAGCTACATCACATCACCCCATTGTTGATTTATCTCCTAGATGTGTTGTGTTTTATTCCTTACTTAACTATTCACCAAACCCTTTGGGATACACTTTTTTCTAAGAATGTAAGCTGATGCTGAGATGATAAATGGTACCTTTTACTGATATAGGTGGTTAAATATTTTAAGAGTAGACTCTTTGGATTTCACAACAGTAAATTCACATGAATTAGCAAAAGTTAACAGTTTTGCATAACTCTGCTATAATGGGTTTGAATCTTTCAAAGGTCATGGACCCAAGTTGCTCCAAAGACAGGGCCCAAATTGTTCTTTCCACAATCAGGCAGCCTGGCAAAAGAGGACATTCTTAATGGGCTTAGCTTTCATAAATAAAGTTTTTTTGTTCTTGCCAGAGCAGAGGTCTACTTGTAGTCATGTCTTTAATGAGTCCTAGTCAGCTGACTCTTAATCCCTTCATCTGACAACACAGCCTGCACATCAGGACAGGGATTTGTCCATAAAGCCATGGGGCTGACAGGCTTTTGAGGATGTTTCATTTTCAGAAAGCTCCATGCTATGACACAACAAAAGGTTTATCTGTATCACACTATGAGAAGCCAGTATAAGGCTTAGATTAAAGAAGATGCAGCTGGTATTGGGTATTCATTCGACACTGTGTTAATTGTGCTAATTTACTTATATTCATACTCCTAAAAATGCTCTGATACCAACATCTGATAAGATGTCATATTAAATGGTATACTATATGTTGTTGCTCTAATGAACAGATGATATGACATGACAGTGATCTGGACATATTACTAATCAAAGCTTTATATCAAGAGGAGGTGCTATAGCCAGTCCGTATAGGATTTTGTGGAGGTTTTTTTGTGAGTGTTGGAGCCAAAAATGCTTAATTTTGCTGCTGCTTTTTAAAAAAATCTGCAATTTGACAACTTGCTGAGTTTTTTGGGATTTTTTTTTTCTTCATTTAAACTACTATCAGTGAAGACAGATGTGAATTCTTTCTATGATTAAAAATTATACCACAGATAAAATTCAGTAAACATTTTCATTACTTTTCTGACCTCAAGAACCATTGGACGCTCTCATATTTATTTAAAAAAAAAAGACTGAAAATAACTGAAAAATAACATTTCAATTCAAATTTAGCAACAAATAAAAATCTGTGAAATTCATTAACATAAAATGTAAGAACATAGTTTTTACGTTAAAGCGTCCATTGTTTGTTTTATGTACTTTTATGTTAATCTGTACTCTTTTGCCTTTGCCATTTTTCTATGTTTCGCAGAGGAAAATTGACTCACCATGTTACATAATGACAGTGTTACATGGTGTGCAAAATGGCTTGCCTCCACTTTCGTATAAAAATTCCAGATATTGTTTCTTTCGCAGTGATGTTTGTTGCTAAATGAGACCTTTTAGCTGTACTCATGTTCGACACACATGAATCGAATCATGAATCATGCCTCATGCATCGTGTGATGATGTCACACGATGCATCTTGGCCCAAATCTGCAGAAAATCTATTGAAAATTTCAATCTTTGAAAATATTGCAAATGGATTCTTCATCTACATTCTTCATCTTTCTACAATGTAAGTAATCTGATAAAACATCTCATTGTGTTTAAACAGTATCATAAATAGAGCACATGAGAAATAGAGCAGCTGACTTGGGCATGTAGCACAAGGGTAACTGTCATGCGTGAGAGCACTTCGCTTCAGCGAGCACTAAGCACTGAAGCACATGCTCCCCATTACTCGCCAGGGTCTACATTCTGCTGGAAATCTGAGCACTTTACAGCACCTTGCTCTCATTTTTAATGACCACACTCACTGTTATTGCTTTGCTCGCTAAGGTCAGGTCAGTCATTTTTAATGACCACATACACTTATATTGCTCTGCTCGCCAGGTCAGCCACCCTGTGCTCTCTATTAAAGATAAGGTTTAAATGACATAACATCTTAAACATAAAACTCAGCACAAGGAGTTCTTTGCTAGTGGCACATAGCAGCATCCAACATCAATAAAGCTAAATAAAATGCTTCCAGATGCCCAAGATTGATTTAAACTATGTAGGTTAGTCATTTCAGTATCAATATCAAGGAGTACCAAAAAAACATGTACTCAGTCTGGAAAAAACAAACAAACAAACAAACAATCAAAATAAACAATGCTATTGATACACCCTTACAGATTAATATACCAAGTCTGCTTTTGAACAGGGTGAAGTATTATGTGCTTCCAAAGGTATCTAGTCTGTTTTGTCTTTACCTATGATTTATGGCAAGTGCATTTGTTTTCTCTGGAGCCTGAAAAACAATTCAGATGTGCATTCCATTGCTTTGAAGCTACAAGGATAAAACTGAAGATTTGACCAAAGTGTTGGCTGAATGTTAAGATTTTTTTTTTTTCCAGTTCCTTGATCCTTGGAAATCAACCGAGTATGTTTCATGGAGGTGTGGAAAGTTCTTTTCTATGTCGAAGGTATTGCAGAGAATGTAGTGTATGAATGTACTGATCTTTTCTGAAGTTTTAAAAGAATTGTCCCTCCGTACTTATTCAGTTGTATAAGCCTACAGATGTTTTTATCCAGTGTGGCAAAGAAATGAGACAGAATACAATCCAAGCATATACTTGAGCAGTTGAGGGTTAAAGGTCTTGCTCAAGTGTCTCACTGAGGCTGTCTGAAAGACGTGGATTTTAATTTATTTATTTTTTTCTCCACAGTGATTGAACAGAAAACAAAAAGATAAACACAAAAGAACAACAAAATGATCTCGGATTATATACCAGAGAGGAGATGGCTGGAAATCATAAAAATCTTTGCCTAAATATTCCACCTGAATTATAGTATTTTGACTTGGTATTACGATGAAGAAGACCCAATTAGGAGACTGCTCAGAAAAGAACATCTTGTAATAACAGTTATTAGTTTTCCCCCTCACCATTCAGCCAATTGACGAGGAAAGCCAACCTTCCATTGTTTGCTGCTTTCCTGCCCAAGAGGCAACTTAATAATCAACTATAGTGTTATGTAATGAAAATGTTTCCTGGCTATTTTTGGAGGTTAGTGGGCTGGATATGCAAATATGTTTCCTGTAAGCTCAATAATGTGCAAGAGAAGGGGAAAAATTGCACAGATGTTCTCAACCACAGGGCATTTAGTGGCACTGGGACTCAAATACCAATATGATGGTAGTGTGAAGCAGCGGAAGTTGCGTGGAGCTGATAATAACCTAGACTCAATGATATGTCTATATGTATGCACGAGGATCAAATGCTCATTATGGTATATTCAATAGGGAACAGTGCTGTCTTAGTACCCATGTGATCAGCAACCTGTCACTTTCCATTTCCTCACTTGAATAAAGACTTGAAGGCATTTGCATTAATTCTTGACATATTTATTGACCAGATTCTCATGGAGGGCCTTTTGCATATTTCTGCTAGTGCTGATCAATTAAGTCAAAACATGATTATGACCAAGCAAAGCACTTTTCCATGTGCTCCAAATGCAGTCAGTCAGCCAGGACATACAGTAGCTGCTGTCTAATGTTTGCTTCTTTAGTTTTGCAATAGTGCTACAAACCCAATATAGCTAACATGTAAGGTATGGAGCTAGGGAGCTGACAGAAGTATTTCAGTTATACACACATCAGGCACATCACATTAAATACATAATTTTTCTGTGATGTATTTAATAAATGTACATTTTGGCCAATGTTTTATAACATAGGATTTAAAATTATAGATTACAGTTTTGAAATTGTAAAAAGTCAGAAATGCATATTGAAAAAAAAACAAATTCTAATCTCGAAAATACAGATTTTAAGGTAAAACATCTGGGATTCTCAGGGAAAAGTAGACATTTTGTAGTAGACTGGTTAAACTCTGTCATCTGCCACACTCGTGTCTAATAAGTGACATGTAGAGACATGGAGTAGAGCTGTACTGAACTGTAATGTACGGAAGCCCTAAACGGCTATTCATTATACTTTTATTTCTTTCTTGTTTTCACGCGATCACTTTTTAAAAATAAACTTACAATCATAAAACAATAGGGAGTCTGTATGTGCATATTTAATATTAATTAAAACTTAACATTTTTGGAAGGAGTCTCCAGTGTATAAAAAACAAACAAACAAACAAAAAAAAAACGTTATAACTTTAAGGTGTTCACCATTGGCAGGATTTTGTACCTTGGATTTTCTCGGTAATAGGATATAAGAATGAAATATAGCAATACAGCAATTATGGGGCCAAGCACTACAGGCAAAGTAAGAAGATAAGCAAGTGTGATTTTAGCATGGTCATATTTTATGATAAAACGCTCAGAAATTATAAGCCAAAATATGCTTTTTTCATATCTCAGTAAACACTATGGGTGCTGTTCTGAAATGTTTGCTGTTCTGTACCCTCAAGTCAAGGTGACTATAACATATATTAAGTTTGGTGTGAATACACAAAAGCATTATGGAGATATAGCCTCATGTCCATTTCGGTGTGATCACCATCAAATTCATCCACGCATTATTCAACTCATGATGGCTATACCAGATACTAAGTTTGGTCTGAATACGCTAAAGAGATATAGCCTCACAACAATTTTCTCACCGTCGAATTCATTTGCACGGTATTCAAAAATTGTTTGGTCTATTAAAAATCTTTTAATAACTTTTTGCCAGCATGGTTTGAAGATGATCTTTGTCAGATTTGATGAAGATCTGATGAACCACCTAGGACGAGTTCGGAAAAGTAGGTTTTTCAGAAAATTCTAAATGGCGGGAAACATATTATTATGGAAGATGACGTCATAGGATGCAATCACATCATCTTGAGCCACGGAGAAAAAAAGAAGAAGAAGAAAACTAACAGATACAATAGGTGCCTCACACCTGCAGTGCTTGGCCCCTAGTAATAAGAATTAGCTACATTAGCATTATAACTAGATGTTAGTAGAGTTTTCACAAAAATATTCCTTTAAAGACAATGAATAGAAATGGGGATGAGATGGAGGGGAAAATCAGGGAGTGTCCATGCATCTGGAATTCATATTTAAGTCTTGCCACCAGAAACAGTGCTTTTTTTTCCCACTTTACAGCACCAGCTAGACAGTTAGTCGCTTGTGCCATAATACAAAACATGTACAATGTTACCTTGCTTTTCTGACATTCAATTAAATGTGTGTTGTTCATTAACACATTATTAAAAGTGTAATTACTGTATATGGATTCTTGAGGTTGTTGTAGAAGAATAAATTGAGGCAAATGAGAAACTTTCCCTCTCAGAGGCTAGCCTGTTCGATAAGAGTGTTTATCCAGCCCACTGCTGATCTTTGAACTTTCAGCTGAAGTAGACCTATAATCAAGCATTCTGCAAGTGCTTTGCAATTGCACACTCAAGGTGCTTTGGACTGATTGAGCCTGGCTCTAATCTACAGGGTGAGAAACACTTACGACCGATCCTTGGCCACACTGCAGGGGCAGTATTGTTTATTTAAGAGTAACAAGTAAACAAGTATTGTTTATGAAAGAATAACATGTGATTGGCATGAACAGTGTTTACTCATTACATGTTTACATTGAGGAATGTTACATTGAGAATGCTACTGCATTCTATTATAAGCATGTATACTTTATTATGATGTGCAACATCTCACATGCACAAAAAGTATTCTTCTGCTAGCTTTATTCTGCAAATTGCACATGCAAATAGAATTTATGATTTGTGTAAATCAGGGCTACAATTTCCCATGACATTGGGCCTCATTTATTTGTCAGGTCAACTCCCTCGTCCACCAAGAACTACCTACAAACATGGCCGCTCAGAAATACATTCCTCAACAACCACAGACTTTGTCACGTTCTAATCCTACACACCTGAACACAATCACCACCACACACCATATAAAATACTCACAAACATTCACTCATTGTAATGTAATGCTCAGTGTGTCACTACTTGAATGTACCAAGCTGGTTTATTGTGTTTACTCTCTCTGCTTTTTTTTTTTTTTTTTTTTACATTGTGCTCTACCTGGTTTCTGTTTTTTTTTTGTTTTTTTTTTTGATTTGCCCTTTCACTGTGGTTTGTACATTGCCTGATCTTGCATGTTTTGTTATTGTTTTTGTGCAACAATTTGGATTTTCATGCATATTTCTTCTAAAATGAACTCGCTCTGTAATTGCACCCAACCCCACCTTCATTACCGGACATTATCAAGCTGAATATGAAGGGATTTAATTTTCAATCATTTGTACAAGCATTTACACAAGATATTTGGTATTCATGAAAATACCGTAATTTCCTAAATACTTTTCGTATCCCAATCGTGCTGTGTGTAAATTTACACCTATAAGACTAACTAATGCAAACCTCAATTGATTTGCTTCAAATCATAGCATTCCCAATGAGTTACTTCACTTTATTTACACGGATTAGGCTGTCGATTAGCAAGCTATCATAAATTCATCAATGAAGACAAATAAGACCACTCATTCAATTTAGAATGCTGTTGTATGAAAGATGGACACACTGCAATGGCTCAGGTAGTGTGAAAGTTGCATCTTCTTTTAATGCCTTGCAACACTTTATTAGAGCCAAAACTAAGTGACTGATCTGGTATGTCTCAAGCTGCAAAGTGCTGTATACTCCCTAGTGTGCATCTTCTGCAAATTTGACCCATTTCCAACAGTTTCTATATGATGTTGAGATCCATCTTTTCACACTGAGGACAACTGAGGGACTCGTACACAGCTATTGCAAAAGGTGCAAATATTCACTGATGCTCAAGAAGGCAACACGATACATTAAGAGCCGGGTGGGGTGTAAACTTTTGAACAGGATGATTGGTGTAAATTGTTATTTATAGCAAATTCAGTGTAGTACTAAATTTAAAAAAAAATAAACGCAAATTTTATGATCCCTCATGTTTACTATTATTATTATTATTATTATTATTATTATTATTATTATTATTATTATTGTTATTAACATTTTGCAGATTCTGCAAGGCATATCTAAACGTATGACCTCAACTGTAAATGAGGCTCATTATTGACAAAAACAAATTTTTAAATTGTCACCTCTTCAGTACTAAAAAAAAAAAAGAAAAGAATTACAAGATTAATGCAACTTTTTTTTTTTTTTTTTTTTTTTTTTTTTTTAAGAATATCCTGTGTAGATTATAAAGGAATAAGTGTTTCTGACTTGACAGCACTGTTAAGTGAGATAGGTGCAGAGATTACAGAGGCATGTAGACCCGTGTCTCTGTCTTTCTCCCTCCCCTCTCTCTCCCTCTCTAACCGAGCTGACCTCCACATAAAGAGCTCCAGGGGCTCAGGGACTGTGTTGGCTGTCTGCTTCGCTCTGCAAGCGCCTGATTAATGTGACTGGCAGTTCTACGTACTGTTATTAATGTGCTCTGTCCTACACTTTTAATGTCCCAACTGCTACAAAGGCTGCTACAGCAGCACATCATCTCTCTCTCTCTCTCTCTCTCTCTCTCTCTCTCTCTCTCTCAGTCCACTTCTCTTACCTCTGTACTTTGGCCTAGGATAACAGAATATAATCCCAGCATTTACACTGTAGCACAGAAATCTCTCTCACATTTTCCTGCCTTACAAAACTACCTTTAGCTCCTGGTCTGTGTATGTTGAATCCGTTGGGCTTCACTGATTCTTAACCTCTTGCCATATGAAGAGGCTCATATTGCACCATGCAGTGCTTTTGAACGTGAATTTTTCATGTCATTATACAAAAACGTTTTCACGTGTATGCGTGTGTGCGAGTGTGTGACTACAGTGGGTTTCAGCAGAATTCTACCACTGACGTATCTAATTCCTAAGTCAGTCCAAAAATAGTCAAGACTGATAAATAGCAGTGTGAAATGGATCTGCGGAGAAGCGCTGAAGAATTGATTTCACTGTGACTCATAGTTAGTTGGCTCCTCTATTAAGAATAACAAAGTTAGCTACTTGGGACAGCGCTTGCCAAAACTTGGAAAACTCATGTCCACTTCCTTTCCTTTGGCAATCCTCAGGCACAGAAATTAATTTCAGTGTTTTTCCGCTCACAACTTCAATGCTGGCCCGATCTGGATAGCATAGCCCCTTTTCCACCAACACAGTGGCAGTGCTGGAGGCGGTGCGATGAGCCTTTTTTAAGAACCGGTTTGGGTTTCCGCTGGTTTAAAAGGCAAATCATTATATAATTAGATGTAGGAGTTTCCTAATACACTGTGTACACACAATACCAACTATGGAAAGTTTTAACTCTTGCTTAAAGAATAGTTATCACTGTAAGTAGAATCTGATGTTATCTAGTAATACAGTTGTGGAAAAACTCTTTGGTAACAATAATGCTACGTGAATAATCGTGCACTAATACCTGAATTAATACTTACTTAAATATGAACTAATGATGAGTTAAGGCATGTACTAATCATGAACTAATGAAGCACTATCCATAACTTCGACGTGAGCCTTATGAATTCATGAGTGAATAGCAACCACTTTAAGTACATGTTAGTTAATGTATTAATTAACACGTAGGAGTAAACTAAATCAAACATGCTCTATAAGAAAGAATATGCATTAAACATGCATAATTTCAAATTCTTTATATAATTTGCCATATACACAAACATCATTGGATGCCGCTGGATTACTTTCATAATTTACATCGATCCTCCTTATCGAACGTAGAAAGATGCACTAATAATAAACATCAATAATTTCATCTCAACCCCTTTTTGCATCAGTCTCCATCCATTTCTCTTCAAATCCCACTTCAGTACTAGTATTTGCTCAGGTTGGCCCAAAACACGATCAAGAGCATAGGAGAGAAATGGGTAACTGTTCATAATGATTTAAAGCCAGGAGACTTGATTGGCATAGACATAGTACAGAAGTCAAAATAAACACAGCGACATCTAAGACTAGATTTTTTAGAACAGGTTTTAAATGAGAATAGATAATAGCGTCTGCTAGCCACCCAGAGCATGTACTAGTCTGAACTCGTCATTAGTTTATATTTAAGTAAGTATTAATTCAGGTATTAGTGCATGATTATTCATTTATTGTTACTATAAAGTGTTACCAAAAATTCTTACAGATTCAAGCAAGCAAGAGCAGTTTATTGATTTTCAAGGTTATTTTTAACATGGGTTATTTATTTTTTTCACTATTCATTTATTTACATTTTTTTATATTTATTTATTTTATATTTTATATTTATTTATATTTTTACTTAAGATTAATTTATTTACATGTTATTTTTTTCTTCATGATTCCATTATTTTCATGTGATCTTTTCATCACATGATACATTTATTTTCACATGATTTTTAGATGAATTTGCAATTGCACTGAAGTGGAGGGGGATGGGAGTTGTTATTTATATTGATTTTTGCTTTAATTGTATTGTTAAGTTTTTTTTACTATAGTGTAGATATTGTAATATTTCAGGATAAGTTTTCAGAATGACAGAGAATTTGTCATTCTCACATAGGTGGATATTGATTTGTGTGAATGGTTATGAATTTGCAAGTGTGAGACCATGTTAGCTATTTATTCTGTTCTGTAGAAATTCTGTTCTGTATTTCCCATTCATCTTTTCTTGCGATCATAAGTAAAATAGCTCGCTGAGGAACAAACCTTGAGAGGAACCAGACTCAAAAATGATGTTCAGTAAGAGCATATTGTGAATGAGTCCTGGGATCAGCACAGGACAGTCTTTACAATAACAGCAGCAGTAGCTCTTAGGTACAAATCTACAGGACGCAAATGAGATTATGCACTGAAATAATCCACTATCGTAATATTTCATTGTGATTTTTTTTTTCAAAACTTCAAAACCCTATACACTGTTCATGTCTTTTTTACAATATATAATAATTTGAATTGCTAGAGTTGATATCTTGTAGCACAATGTTCTACCGGTTGTTGTACCACCAATGTTCTTGCACCAGAATGTTCAATATTCTAAAATATATTGCATGACGGTCTTGGAGAATGCTATTCCATTCTACAATATGTTTGTATATGGCTAGAATGACATTGAAGCTCGCTAATCGCTACTTCATTGCAATTAGCAGTGCTTGGGTGTAGACCAGCAGTGTTTTATTGCTGGAACCAAATCAAATTTATCATCCAAAAAAATTAGCATTTTCATGGTGGAAAATCATGGAATAATTCAAGATTAGGCTTCATCTCATGGACCCGTACCAATATCTTGTTGATGGAAAAAGCGTATTAGTTACAAGGAATGGAAGATGCAAAGTGCAAAAATGCCAGGAGCTACTTGATTAAACAGCTTGAAGTCATTTGAAAACCATCTCATATGCTAGATAGCTCTGGCACCATAAAACTATAGAAGGGGATGAAATAACTACATTTTGTTGTGCGTCTCTGTGTGTATGTGCTGAGAAGGAATGGGTTTAAAGTCATCACTCTCATTCCCTGATGAGAAATCCATTACCTCATGAACAACTGAAGAACAGGTTTTTGAACCCAGGGAGAAATCCAACTCAAAAAACCAAGGAGACTGTCCAGCAAAACCATCGTACATTTCCACAGAGGCAATAACACAGCAGATTTTAACGAGGATTGGACTTGATGATGGAAAAGTGTTGGAAATATTAGGAGTTAGCAAGGAGGAAAAGGGCAGGATTAAATAAAATCCGGACAGCCCAGACAGTAAGGGGAGAAAAAGAAAGAAAGTGTCAGATTTTTGGCATACATTCCATTCTTCATGTGAAGTCCACATTTAAAAAAAATAATAAAAATTTAAAAGCCGCTTCAACATTGCTGATAAGAATAAACAAGCACATTGGGAAATTGCCAATACTATAAGATTGGAGTATTAGTATTGCTCTTTATTGCTTTGCTTTTATCTCCTGATTAGAAATGCATGCAAATCAATCATGATGTCTCAGAGCAATGCACTGGCATCAGCAGTGAGCATGTTTTGAATTAAAGCTAGAGACATTAAACTGCCCATCTGCCCATGAGTTGAACCGAGTCATTCAGTAGGTCCTCATGCATTTTTCATTACTCAATAAAAGGATTTTTGGATTAATCATCTCTGGCTTGGACAGGTTTTAGTGATGGCTATGAAATATGAATAGAGCCTAGTTACACTTCTGACAGGGCTGCTGGGGTGTTCACAGACCTTCACCCAATGTCCAAGTCATTATCATAGCTTGTCATGGCACTGAAGAAAAGGAGAACATGGTTCCCTAATGTGAATTCCCACTGCAGGCTCGCTACTTCTTGACACAAGGTTATCACATGGTGACTAGTCTTTACTGTGGGGCAATAATCTGTGTTGCCACCCTTCACATTTCCTAAGGACTAGTTCACACTACACAGTTTTAGCCCCGATTTCCCAGTAGCCAACTGATTTTAATGATTTGACACTACCACCCAGCTTTATTATTAATCATTTTTTGGTCATGTACCAATTCCCACCCACCAGTCCACACTCCCCTATCATACCATAGCTAGCAAACAGGGAGGATGAAGTCTAAAATGTGTTTCCAACCACATCTTTTCCAACTGCTGCTCATGCTGTTATACGGCAGCAAAACAAAAAAAAAAGAAAGTGCTATCCACCGTCTTCTGCATACATGGCCTCACAGACTTCTACGATAAGTTAGTGTTGTTATGAGTGACAAGAGCGACAGAGTATAGTATCCTTCCCACCCAGATAGCACAAATTTGCCTGTATGGGTCCTGGTCAGGAGGGCTTAGTGGTTAGCACTGTTGCCTCACATCTCCAGGGTTGGGGGTTCAAATCCTGCCTCCGTGGAGATTGCATGTTCTCCCGTGCTTTGGGGGTTTCCTCCAGGTACTCCGGTTTCCTCCCCGAAACCAAGGGCAAGCATTGTCGGCTGATTGGCATTTCCAAATTGTCCTTGGCCGCCCTGTGCCCGGAGATAATTGGGATAGGCTCCAGGCTCCCCCGTAACCCTGTGTAGGATAAATGGTAAAGAAAATGGATGGATGGGCTCCTGGCCACAGATGGCTGTGGGATCATTGGGATTCTAACTCACGATTGGCGAATGCTATTTCTGTGGTGACACTAGGGAGCCCTGCATGTTCCTGTGGCGACTGCTTGTGTAGTGTGCATGGTTCACTGACATGATTTTCTCAGTCTGGTGTTTTTCCTGAATGCCAAGGCGCCAATATGTTTGATCTTCTCAGCAATAAATCTTCTAGTGTGAACTCCTCTGTGACAAGTACCAAGTACAGCAGTGAGAAACAGACGATGACAGAAAGAAAGAGGAAATCAAATTAATCTGCTGTTCTGCGCAGCAGATCCCTGAATCCAGTTTGTATGTTGAGGGCAAAATATAAGCACAAACATTATTGCTTCTATAAGAAGTTTTTTGGCACGTCATACCCAAATGGCTACTTTTAGCATTATGCCTCCGGTTCTCTTTGCAGAACAGACAATCCTAGCTGCCCAGCATTTACACCAATCTCCCCAACCAATATTTCATCAACAGTTTTATCTTATTTTCTTTTTTCAGCAAAGCAACAAGCAACAAAACCACAGAGTCACACGATAGACAGCTCTCAGCTATCTCTCCAGGTTAAAAAAAGGTTGTTTAGTGTGTGAGCCTTGTCCGCGAGCACTGGTGTAGTGTGCACTCCCTAATATCCACCAAACAACTGATGACAAACGATTAAAGATTAGAGATTTTGAAAGTCACTCAGATTATCATAGTTGTTCTCAAAGTGGCATACATGAAACATAGCCAAGGGGATTTCTTAATTTAGTTACAGCCATGGAAATCCCAACCTACCATTATAAAACATATTATATTTATTCATATAGCTTTTTTAACTGATCCATTGAGTTGAATTATTTCTGTAAAATGTTTTACAAATGGTCTCTACAACATTGAATTAAACTGAAGTAATACAATCCCTAATAACTTGAAAGCAGTTAGAAATTTTAATTAGGACTTACTGTGTCTCCAATAAGTAAATAATAATGAACTGAAGCTGCACTGAGGGGTTCAATGGAATTTATTTTAAATTTAAAAGGGTGGTTGTGAAGTTAAAAGGGTGCCTGGCTACATAAGTTTTGAGAAGTCCTGTACTAACTAATGCTATTGATGCTCTCCAAGACTCTTGCTATCAGAAAAACTCAATCTGAATCTAGGTAACCAAGCAACCAGCACTCATAAATTAATCACAGCTAAAAGGTGTGTAAGGCCTCTTTAATGGAGCTTCAAGACCTGACAGATGCTAAGTTGCCTGCTGGGTGAAGTGTAAAAGATGTGGCTAAATACAAGCGCAATAAAATCATAAAGGAGAGTGTGAAGAGCTGCCAGTCACTGTTTCTTGAGTGCTTTAGCCCTGTTGTTTGACCTGAAGTTCAACCCTGTCCATTTTACCTAGCCATAAACAAATGTGCTGAATAACGGCCTCGGAATGACCATATGTTCAGTAGACAACTTAACTCAACAGACCAAAGTCAACTTACGTGATTTCATAATTTGAGATCAACATGTGTGGCAGCAAATAAAAAGACCAGCTTTATGTTGTTGATATAAAGTGCTCAATGGTTTTGCTCTGGCATATCTTACTGATGTTCTGGAATGATATAAGCCATCACAACAGAGGCTCGTAGAGGTTTTTCTTATGTTGCAGCTATACTCTGGATTATTATTATTATTGTTATCACTATTATTATTATTACTATTATCACTATAGGTGGCTTAGTGGTTAGCACATTTGCCTCGCACCTCCAGGGCTGGGGGTTCAAATTCTGCTTCTGCTCTGTGTGCGCAGAGCTTGCATGTTCTCCCCATGCTTCCAGGGTTTCCCTTGTGTATGCCGGTTTCTTTCTCCAGTCCAAATACATGCATTGTAGGCTGCTTGGCATTTCCAAATTGTCCACAGTGTGTGAATGTGTGTGTGATTGTGACCTGTGATGGGTTGGCACCCCGTCCAGGGTGTCCCGCATCTTGTGACCCGAGTTCCCTGGGATAGGTTCCAGGCTCCCCCGCAATACGGTATGGAAAATAGATGGATGGATTGTTATTAATATATACTGTGCACATAATTTTTTAGTTTTACATTTAGCAATACAGCAACACACATTGGAGAGAACTAACATGTGATCAAAGCAAATCATGATTCACAATCAGGACAAAACCTTGTTCTAGTGTCAGTAATGAGTGGAAAAAGGGAAAAAAATCAAAAGGGACAAAAGTCAGAGCCTTGAAATCATGGGTGCTTAGCATAAAATTTGAGATGCTAGGCGACCTGGTTCCTAATTTGAAATGCAAACAAGCTACCATTGTAGAGTTATAGTGATTAATTATGTTTCTCATAGAAATGTAGCAACATAGAGAATCATTTGCTAGCTGGCAATCCTGACACAGGTCTAAGTGTGTATTTGCATACAAATAACACCCGTTAACTATAACTTAACATGACTTACAGCTTCTTTTTTTTTTTCTTTTTTTTACATGTGCAAAGAGGCATACTGGAGCCAAGATTATCAGTGGGGATAATTTTTATTCAGTGTGTTGTCCCGAGCTACATTACACGGTCGATGGGTGCCTTTTATCACCATGGAGGACTGAAAGGGGGGCTGCCATAATTGAAATGATGAAATTAAGATGCCATAGGCAGCGGGGAGGCTCGACCCAGAGATTTACATTCTCAGGCCATGTTTGCCTGAAGCAAGTGAAGGCATGAAACCAGGCAGTTCCCTCCTCACCCCTGCTAGCATAGTTACCCTAATCAAAAGGGGACATCAGAGTAGGCTAGCCTGCTGGAAACAAACCCAGAGTGTGCTGATAGCTATCAGAAGACATTTATCCACCTGATCTGGAATGTCCCGACACTTGTAGAGACTTGAGACGCTTTTCGCGTAGCAGACAAAGGTCTGGAACATATGGAGAGGCGCAAACTGTCAGATCCTCTACACTTGGCATGTGTTGAAGCTGTGTTTGCTTTGACACCAATCCTTAACTACTTCAGCAAAGAGTTGGCTATTCTGGCTGTTTTTATTTGTTCTCAGTCGGCCTAGAAGACACATTGTGTGTGTGTGTGTGTGTGTGTGTGTGTGTGTGTGTGTGTGTGTATGTATGTGTGTCTCAGAAGATTCCATTATTCGTTTTTTGTTTTTTTTTCTTTCCTCCTGTTGAAACTTTGTATTCGTCAATATTTTGTGCTGTTAGAAGAATCAGAAGAATCTCACTTTCTGGCATAATACCACAGAACAAAGGCTGAAAGAAACCAATTTACACTTTGCTTGAGTTTTCAAATCTGACCTTGACATGACTCAAACCAGACAACAAATATACTGTACACTGCACTGGATTAGTGATACCTCTGTTCCAGATACAGTCCAGATCTGCATTTCAAAGACAACACAGTATATTTTGTACACAATGACCCCATACTAGATTTGATCTGTTTTACGGATCTACACAAAAATACATTTAGAAGCAGCCCAGGTTAACAAAAAATAAACTTAGATCTAGTCATAAACTGGTATGTTATTTCTAATATCTGGCCGAGATCTGGTTCAGAAACTCCTACTATTTACCCTTGCTGTGGTTGCTAGATAATGATCATGAGCTCAATGCTGATGTGTTTGTTAATGTCCTCATTGGTAGCTTGGAAGGCAACTGGGTTCTTAGACAGCCCAGTCAGTAGTTGAGTGTACTGTACAATACATCCGGTCAGTGGCAGAAATAACGTTCCTTATACATAACAGACATAAGAGACTGAACTAAAAACACAGGTGATAATGATGAATAAAAGATTGAATTTAATCTGGGAGGGATATCACTGGCAATTGAACAGTGATAGGAGATTGTGGACCAATGTGTTAGACAGTGCTTTCCATAAAACACCAACTGAGGAGGAATGGAAAATATTTTTGTTTAGGCTAACCTTGCCCTGGCTTTATCATGTTTGGAAAGGAGCCAGTTTAACAAATGCAGTGGTAAAAACAGACAGTCTGCCTAAAGACATTTAAAACTCACTAGCTAAATGTGATTTCCTTACACAGTGAATGTCAAGAGTTTGATCAAAGTAGATTAGGTTATAAATGTAGAGGAAGGCAGGGCACATTTTAGTGGAGCCAGAATGGAATTTTTAAATGCAATTTTCTGCTTTTTCATTTTTGGGAGTAACAAGACTTGTGATAAAGATATATGAAAAAGAGTACATACTGTATTTCATTTCAATTTCAAGAAGTCTGTAGTTTTCAGAACTATATAAATATATATTGAGCTTTTAATGGTCTTAACAACAAAACGTTGGACAAGAAATTACCAAGAATTAAACAAATCAATAAAGTAACTTAATATGGGATAGCTTTTCCCTTTGATTTCTTTCCATGTTTAAGCCTTATGGGTAAACTTGCTGATAGCATTTTATTTTTATTTTATTTATTTATGTATTATACGTATCAAATTTTATTTTTTACTTATTAGTTGGAATTTTACATCAATGGTTGTAATCATTATCATGATATTACCTTTTTGCATACAAGAAGACTATATAAGTTACTTTCTCAATTTGTTCTAATACAAAATGTAAAGTATTCTTGTGTTTTAGTATGGCCTAAGTGAAGCCATCTTCCTTTTAATCTGTAAGAAGAACATCAGATAGTTATTTCAGAAAGGATGGTTTCACTCCAGCATAAGCACTCCAGCATAAGCCCTTTGACAATATTAGTGCACATGGCAACATGTCTTTATTTAATGCTGGCACAGACACAGAGCCTTGCTTCCTAAGCTGACATTAGACCAAAGGTAATATTGTTCACAGCACAGGTGCTGCTTGTATTTTCTGTTCAGAATTCAGCTCCTCCCTTCCATGGACCACTGTCAGCTACCTCACTCGTCCAAAGTGCTAAGAGCATATGACTGCAGGCTCGCCCATGCTCTCTGTTCATTATTAATTGATGGCCAGGAGGTTGGTGTTAAAACGAGTGTGTGAGATATTACTGAGGGACAGGATAATATTCCAGCTATCTATTCCCTTTTTTCTCACTTTACCAGGCATTCAAAGACTTAAAGGTGTTCTGACTTTGTGGCATTCTAAGCCGTAAAGAGGATTACATGCGCAAATCCAAACAAAGTGCCCATGGTATAGAGAAGTACACCGAGCAGAGGCCTGATATTGAAAATAGTTTTACCAGGACATTTTGTAAACAGGTGATTCAACATTGCACTTGTTTGTCATAACTTATAACATAGATCTGACATTTTAATCCAACTTTTCGGGAATACAGTCATCAGTGTTTCACTTCTTTCTTCTTTCGATTTTTCACTTCTTCTTTCTGCATTTCTGGCAACATGCCAGCTCCATCGTATTCTTGACATAGATACAGTGAAGGCTTAACATTAAGCAAAACAAGCTCAAGCATTAGAGCTGAAATGGATCTTTGCAAAGAGAAGAGAGAGAGAGAGAGAGAGAGAGAGAGAGAGAGAGAGAGAGAGAGAGAGAGAAAGAGAGAGAGAATGTTCTGCTGCCTTGGCCAGCCTAGGCAAGACACCATTATTGGCAGGAAGCAAAACAGCAGAAGAAAGTGTTGTTTTTACATGCCAAATGAATATGCATTTATGCTAACTGAATCTGAAGACTTGGAATGAGCTGTAGATGGTAAGAGTGTGTTGAACCCAATCGACCTCAGTGATCACACAGTGATGAGGTCCTTGGCTGTAGCAAAAAAATAAAATAACTGGATTTGTTCCATCTTGCAATCCATCTATGCATACATACGCAGTGAAAATGATTAATAATTCCCCAATTTAATCTTTTTTTTGTCCTTTGGCACCAGTGAAACATTCCACCCTCTGAGTTTAGGAATGTAACAACATGAAGTACGGCTATGGTGATTGAATGCTAGTTAACCTCTACTAGAAAATAAATCATTTCTGAACTGGTACTAATAAGAGTGTTTTCACATTAAGTCTGAATACTCAAGTCTGTACTTAAGACCGATTCTGTGTTTGTTTGGGGGAGGGGCTCATAATCGCAAGTTTGCTTTCACATGCTGAACCATCACTTGATTTTCCTGTGATACAAACACTCAAGTAATGTTTTGGATGCAGGGCATATCATCGTGCAGGAGTACCTGCAAACAAGGACCTGATCTCGTATGCAGGTCAGCACAAGACATCCCTTTTGCAGTGCTCCAGTGCTATGAAAATCTCCTTTTATATATCAATAACTATAATAACAGGGTTTTAGGTTGCTCTCATTATACCATAACTGTAAATAATGTGACAATCACATTACTGGGCATGCAGCCCAAAGCATGGATAACTTTCATATGGACCATGCCACGGTTTGGTTGAAGCAAACCAGACCACCATTTTTAAGAGGACCAGGGATCGGATCTCTAGACCACTCCATGGCTCAAAAACAGCGTTCACACTTCACCAAACATACCAAACCAATCATATAGAACAAGGAGGGTCTACATGTATCTTCTTTGGATTATTGAAAACTGATCATGTTGAGCATTTCTTCTAGTTCTATATCCTTTAGTTCCCTCTGGTCAGAATTTGGAGATTTAGCAACTTGGTTACGGCATTCTCGATATTATCTTCAAAAAGAGACAGTCCTTGTTGGATTCCTCATTTTAATACAGCAATGGCAGCTCTCCAGGGAACCCTGGAGTCAGAACAATAAAACTTCACAGGCTTTGTTAATAAGCAATACGATACAAAATTGTGTAAGGCCTCTCAGAGTAAACTGTAAATGGTCTGCACTTATGTAGCGCTTTACACTGTGACTCATTCACCCATTCAAACACCAATGGTAACAGAGCTGCCATGCAAGGCGCTTACTTGCCATCGGGAGCAACTTGGGGTTCAGTGTCATTCCAAGGACACTTCGGTATGTGGAGTCATGTGGGCCGGGAATTGAACCTCCAACCCTACAATTAGTGGACAACCCGCTCTACCACCTGAGCCACAGCCGCCCCATTATTAACAGAGTATTAACACAGAAGTCTGATATGTCACCCCTTAATAAAATGGATGGGTGGATAGCTAACTAACTAACTAACCAACCAAATAAATAAATAAAAGACATAAAGATTCAAAAAAGAACTGTCTTATAAATTACAGTTGCTTGTCTGAATTAATCACACTTTGAAGACTTAATTTTGAGGGGAATTAACATTTTAAATTGTGTTTTAAACATTTTTAATGAGCCCAGGACCCCTTGGAAGCTCCAAACCCAGATGATAATGCTGTTGTCAGAAGGGCCTTATGGTCCTGAAAGTGAGGCTGAAGTAGCTTTAGTCAGGAGTATGCTAGCAGCATCTGGGCCACTCCACCCTCCAATCGAATATCTCTCTTCAATCTTCACATGCACTCTTGTCCTACTCTTCAGCGAGCTTGTGCCGCCTTGTCACAAATCACAATCATTCTAACTCAACTCACTGAGAAAAGTACACACTTGAGAAGAGGAATGGCTGGACTACATAGCCTGCGTCGTTTGATGGCTTCGTGAGCCTTTGATAGCAACAAGCAATCCATTCGGCACAAAGTCCTTAAAAGGTATGTAACGGTGTAACTCTGTCAACATACATTTTTTTTCCTCTTTATCTGTGATGCTTCATTCCAGTGACACGTCATTCTTGATTTGTGCAACCGCTTGAAGTCAATGCTGGATATCCAACTTTGAGTTCTTTTAATAACTCTGTCATTTGTTTGCCTCTGAAACTGGGCTGAAGTAATACTCTGAGGGAAGTTTGCTTTCTTAAAGCAACTCATCGTTCCTTCGAGCAGCTAAATTACATGGAAAATGGCAGGTTTAGGTGTACAAATGATAGCTGAACTTTTCAACCAGTGAAATAATCAATCAGCCAGGGCTGATATTTGTTCACATGTCAAAATGTGATCTAACCACAAGCTGTCTTCTGACCTGTCAGGCTTTGGTATTATGGAGTATCGATCCATGTCATCTGCTTTCAGGTGACCAGGTCAACACCAGAGCTAATAGATGCTGAGTCAAAATGTACATGTGATTGAGGAGGAATTGTCCTCGACTACATTTACATAAGGGAGTTTCGCAAACATGTTTTAGGACCTATCAAGAAATATTTGTTTTCCATGTGACAAACAAATTAATTCAGATCTGGATGATTATAAGTATAGGTGGTGGTTTTCCTCTATACTACATATAAAAATTAAACAAAATATAGCAATTTTCTTTTGTTGTTTTTTTGCATATATTTTTTATAAACCAAAAACCCAGGCTGTGTCCAAAATTGCATACTATGACAGTACCTACTGCATTTGATCCAGTACCTACTGCTTGGCCGTCGATACAGTACATACTGAAGTAGTAAGCATAAATATAATCCGGATGTACTATGTGGCATGGATTCTGACAGCTCTTCTTATGGGAGAGCGTAGTATCCACAGTGTCCAGCGGTGCCATGCTGCAGAATCTTAGTGGAAGCAGTACGTCATCAGAGTATTTCTGGGCTACAGTTTTATGAATACTCAGAATTCGGACATACTACTCCTTTGGCGTACTGCTTTTCGCCTACTGTGTAGTAGGGTAGTAATGATATTCGAACGCAGCCACAGTCTTTTGATGTGGTTATAATTAAAAAATGCCTTTCACTGAAGATGCTCTCAAGAGAAAGACTTCTACTGAAAATTTAGCTTGAGCATCATTTCTTTATTGTTTAATCAAGAATATACTATAGACAGTTACAAAAATCTAATCTTATGTAAAGTCAGCCATGATCAATATTTTGGGAAATTACTCAGTAATACCCTTCTAATTAAGGACAGGAAAGAACATATAAAATTTCATAAATTCAGGTCATCTATATTTTTGTTTCTGAATATAAAGCAAACTGATTTTAATATATATAAACATTTTCAGGGATAAACAACATGATGTGATTGTGCAAACTGAGCAGAGCTTAAGCCTAATAGAATTTTTTTTCTGTTGGGTTTTTGATACTTTTATTACTACAGGTTAAAGCTGCAGTACTGAACTTTTGCAATTGCCAGCTCTGTTTGAAATATAAAATTGTAAGTTATTTGCGGAGTTATAATTGTTTTTATGTGGGTTGTGCTTCGGCACTGCTCCTCTGCATGGATGAATCTGATGGTTTGAGGTATACATATTTGTTGTATATTAGCTCCAATACTTGACAACAGAGGTGGCAGCAGATACGATTTTCTTGAAGTAGAGGTGAATTGCTTTCTCTCATAGCTAGCAGAAAATAAGTTAAATTTACCACAATGACAATAGCACAACAAAATATGGGGAAAAAAACCCAACAACATAGGAAACTCAATACCTAGATGAATCAAGCAAACAAGTGCGCTAATATTAGCTAGCTACCTATTGAGCCACTAAAATGTCTTACCTGTTCAGCAGAAAAGAAGCCATCTCTGCATCAGTCTAGAATCCCTTCTGATCTCGGAGTTGTCGGCACCTCTCAAAAGCCATGACGATATTTATTCTCATTTTAGCACAGGATCTGTTGCTTTCCCTTTTTCACTGCAGGCTCTCCGCAGTTCGAGGCTTCTTGGTTTTGACAACAGCTGATTCTCCAGATATCAACAATGATTGTATTTAGAACTAACCAGATTAAAAGCAACCATCTAGATGACGAGTTTAAATTCTAATCAACTGTTGTAAGAACAAGCTACAAACACTCCACCATCCTCAGCACAGTAGATGGCTCTTCTTCCTTCTGTTTATGGACGTGACGTAAACACACAAAGACGAAAGACATCAAGCTGACATTTACCGTGAAATCTGACCTGACAGCTCAAATTTTAAATTATTATTATAAACTTATATTTTCGAATCGGGGTAAAGTAAGGAGACAGTATTGAATAATGATATTTTTATGTACTTGCTCAATAATTGAATTTTGTTCATTTGTAGCTACAAAAAAGTTCCATACTGCAGCTTTAAGAAAAGACATGTTATAGATGTGACCAAAATTGTCATTCTTTTTTATGATAAGTAGTAAAAAAACAACAACAAAAAAGAAATATAAAGAAATTAAGAAATATATGCAAAAATGTATTTTTTTTAGCTACACAAGCTAGATAACAGTGCTATCTGGACTAGCTTGTTAAGCTATAATTAGAAATCAATTAGTGGATGTAACATTTTTAGTTGAGTCTGTAGGAAGAATTACTTTTACAAACCTGTACAATGCTACAGAGACTTTTTTTTTTACAGAGAAGTTTTTACTATTTCATCATAGCTAGTTGCAGTGTCATTATCAAGTTAGCAAGTACAATGATGTGCTGAGATGAAGCTTGCCATCAGATAGCGTTATTGATTTTTAGCATTAGATAATTCATCTCTGGATGTAAGCTGAAAACTGTGAATAGTTTCTCCTCAGTTTTGCTCACGGTTAATGTGAAAGATGGAAACACCGACAACAATGTCTATTGCCTGCAGTGTGAATACGTCTGAGTACTCAACATAAGAGGTGAACTTTTTTGAAAGGATGAAGTGTAATATTCACAAATGGTGCCTATTTCGGTCAATACTAAAAGGTGTATTTTTGACGGATATCAAAATACCAAAATGGTGTAATGCAAACAGCCTAAAAGCAGACACATCAAGTCCAATCTGGATTGTCAAGTTATGATTGAGGAAATATATCCTGTAATTGCAACTGCCTAGTTATAAATTACAAAAACACCCATACAAAGCACGACCCATACAAAGGGTTTTGTTACACCCTTTCAACACACTTAACTTGCAAGACAGGCCTGAGTCAGGGTTTGTACACATATGTGTTCATGTGTCATTGTGGCTAAAGTCAACCAAAAAGTTATGAAATGATGTAGAATATTTCTGCCTCACTTTTAAGAAACCATGTGAAAATGTTTTATTTAGGCTAATTTCTAACCTTGCTTTGGCTGTCTTCTTGAAAAGATGATGTGAATAAGAGCCATTCGTGGTAAAAAAAAAAAAAATAAAAAAAAAAAAAGTCATTCTGCCTAATGCTTATAGAAAATTTCTGGGTTTTCTCATTTCTAGTTATTTTTAATTGAAAATGTGGAGCCACTTGGTTTTAGCATAAGAGCTTCAAAACCATCAAACACTGAATGCTAATAATAAGAAGAAGGGCTTTTTCATGGATTGGATTTGCTGAAATGCATTCTACAGGAAAGCCTCTATGATGGCGGAACGGCTCTGCTTAAGATCCCCAGACTTGTCTTGAAAACCGCCTCGATATGAAGAGCCCTTAAAGAAATCTGACCCTTAGACTAAAGCTGGTTGGCTTCTTTAGATATTATGATGGAAATATTCTTCAAGGCGGTGTGCTTGGCTTAGTTTAATATCCTAAATGCACTACAGAGCTTGCTTAATTTCCTCCTTAGATATGCAGCCATCCGAAGCTGTCACTGTATCTCTGTGTTGCTGGTGGGTTGGGGTGGAGAATATTGCACTGGCATTGCTGAATAGCTTCTCTGTGCACGGCGCTGAGGTTTGTGTGTATGTGTGTGTGTGTGTGTGTGGGTGAGGGAGCGTGTGTGAGACATGAGCATGACTCACTCTGTATTTTCTATTGACTCGACAAGCCTGCGTCACTGACTATCTCATATGAACAGAATCCAATAGGATAACTACTTGCAATCGCTGTTGGCTAAGACAAGTGTGTGTGTGTGTGTGTGTGTGTGTGTGTGTCAGTGTGTTTTAAGTATTTGTTCACGAAGATAGGTCTGGATAACTGTATTTACAATGCAGCCTTCTAGTTTGTGTGTCAGTGTATAGAAAATGACATTATTCGGTGAGTAAATGTGTTTGTGTTTGCTGAGATCTTCACACATGCATTGATAAATGAGTCCATTGCACACACACCATAATGAAATAGTGACATAAATGGGAGAATCAGCTAAAATAACCTGGGTGTTTGTAATTCAGAATCGTATTCTTTTTTTAAATTTTTTTTTATTTGAGAAGGTGGAGGTGGGGGGGGGTTTCGGCTGAGCAGTGGCACACTGTGTAATTTATATTGTTGAGAAACACATTCGGTGTTCCTTTCCACATCTATGTATGAGCGACAGTGGAGCGGAGGCGTGCGGGCTGAGCCGGATCCTGAATGCCGCACTGACAATGAAGCTTGGAGGGACTTCAAGGTCACACCGCAGAGAGCTCTGTGAATGAAAGAGTGAGAGGAAGAAAAAGAGAAGGTGGGGGGAGAACTGTGAGAGCAAAGCGAGCTGGAGGCAAAACGCCGATTCGCCATGCGATGCTTGCATATCAAGTTGCTGCCCTGTGTCCAAATTAAGAAGGCAAAAGAACATCGCAGTCACCGAGGCACTTGTCTTTCTCCATCATACACACTCCCAGTCATTCTTCTGCACATTAAAAAAAAACTAGTTGAGCACAAACAAGTCAATTGCAGTTTACCTAGTGCTGGTCCAATTAGCTTGTGCACAAAGGTCCGTCCAAAAAAACAAAACCCAAAAAGGAATCAATTCATGGCCTAATTTGCGACTAATTTGGACCATCTGCTTTAGCAGCCATGGAGTGACAGGTATTCCCCATTCCTATATTATCTCGACTATTTGCTCAGACTAGTGGAGCAGAACACCCCTGTGCATCTTGCTCGCTCTTTCAAATCAGCCTGACTCCACTGTTCCGGATTCCTGCCTTCCTCCCATCGACCTTCCCACAGGTAACACTCCTGGACTGAACTCAAGGCAAACAAAGCACGCTCTGTCCAGATTCATCTGAGAAAAGGGCAGCACTTTCACTGACTATTCGAGCACCATGGGCGCTGCATAATTGCACTGACTAGAGAAGTTTCACAGCAACGCTGGGTAAGGAATAAAACACTTCAGGGTGCACTGTTTTAGGAAAATAATAACTGACGGTTTGGTGCAACGTGAAGAACGGGAGTTGATTATTTTCCAATAGCAGCACATCCTGAAGACTTTTATTTCTCTTCCAGTGATTTCAAACATGTCATACTTTGATAACATTTGGTTATGACGAGTTAGGGCATGTGCCAGTCATGAACTAATGAAGAGCTAACCTTAACTACGATGTAAGTCTTATGAACTCATGTGTGAATAACGACCACCTTAAGTACATGTTAGTACATGTTTGTTAGTTAATGTATTAATTAACATGTAGGGATAAATGAAATCAAACATACTTTATAACAAACAATTTGAATAAAACATACATAATGCATGTACACACAAACATCATTGGATGGGGTTGGATTACTTGAATAATTTACACTGATCCTCCACACTCTTAATAAACATCAATAATTTCATCTCATTGCCATCCAGTGATGTTTGTATACTTAGCTGCATATGGCAAATTATATAAACAATTTGAAATTATGGATGTTTAATTCATATTGTTTCTTATAAAGCATGTTTGATTTAAACTAATGCTCTTCATTAGTTTGTGATTAGTACATGCCTTAAATCATCATAAGTTCATAGTTAAGTAAGTATTAATTCAGGTATCAGTCCATGATTATTAATGTATTGTTATTATAAAGTGTTACCCATACTTTTATCAAGTTACAGTTGTACTTAATGTTGTTGAACATCCATAAGACAGTTTAGTTCCTATTATCAGTCATATCACAGCAAACCAGTGACTACATTTCCCATCCTGCACTGCGGCCTACAAACATGGCCTCCATGGACTGCAATTCCCAGAAACACTCACATTCATTCTAATCAAGCACACCTGCATCAAATTCACAGCACTCACATCCGCAGTATAAAGAGACTGTTTGAACACTATGACTTTGCGAAGTATTGAGTGTATCACCGTACCACGCATTTGTACCCTGTTCCTCATTTTGTTTCATGGCCGTTGATCTTGTTTCTTCTTTCATGTTCTCGATTCTCGCCTTTCCTCGTTTATGCCTATTTGTAGATCGCCTGACCCATTGCCTGTTTTTGACCACGCTATTGTCTCATGATTTGGATTTGTCTGCCTGCCTCTCTTTATTAAAAACTCTTATCTGCACTTGCATCCATCCTAACCTCTATTACGTGACATTATCACTTATCACTTATGTTATAGCAGCTAAAAAGTTCCTCAGAATCCTTTCTTTTACTCTCTATTCACATTAGTAAGACAAAAAAATGCAGCTTGTCATCTTGCCGAGAAACCAGTAACTGCAAAATCCTCTGCCCTGAACAAACTCCTCTGCCCTGACTCCTTCCATAATTATTCAATAAACGTCTTCTTATGGATATTTTTATGTCATTAATTGTACATTTTATATGTACATTACTATGTTTAATGGGTAATGACACGTATTATACACTTATTTGTTTACTAACATGGCACATCAACCATGCAAACCTGAGATTTGATTTACTACTGTCAGAGCAATGCTGTTATACAAAAGTAATCAACAATTGAACAGCACCATGGTATAAAAATCATTATTATTCTGTATGACTATTTGTACACTTTAAGGATAATGGGAAAGTACCGCGTTTGTCATGAAATGAGTTCTGTTATTGAAGGGTGCTGTATATTTGTTTTTTTCATTTCTTTATTTCATCCTCTATGGAATGAGAATGAAAGGCAGGTTTATCAAAAATTATCAGGTTTATTCAAAAATTGCTTAACTTTAAGAAGCATGTTACTTCGCTATTGTTCAGGCTCTATTTAGAGGCAATTTGTTGAAATTTCCAAAAGGTACTCCAGAGGCTTTTTTTTTTAACTAACGTGCCTGGAATGCTGATAATTGCTCCAAACGTAGAACAGCTGATAGCAAAGCAGCAGGGGAGCCCAGAGATATATCAGTAGCTGTTAGCAGTCAAACAGTAAATAGTTGATGGCAAACGCCTGATAGTCTGGCTCCTTTTAGAGTCTCACTTTATCAGTCGCAATTAGCATGCCAAAGTATATTCTTGGGTGTACACAGGAACTGTTTTCCCTGCCATCAAAATCTATTTGTGTCTCAAGGCATGGGATAGATAGGGATGAGTGACTGGAAAGTTTGAGTGTGTGTATGGTGCTCTATGAGTGCACACCCAAAGCTTCATGTGAACAAGCAACCCTTGAGAGAAGAGCTGTAGAATGGCGACATGGACATGAAAAGACATTCCACAGAGTATAAACCACTAAGCCTCTATTTTTTAAAATTTATTTATTAAATTTTTTTGCTAGCAATTTAAGCCGCGTATTCCCGGCTTAACCCTGGAAAGCTTAAAATGTTCTTAAAGCAGTGTGAGAATCATAATTAAATGTTTCCCCTGACATTACTCATGTGTTCACTTTTTCCTAGGACTCTACAATTAATCATAATTTAATGTCAAATGGATATGCTCCTTTGGCCGCTGTGCGTAATTGAGCATTACTCAGATTCTCCGAAGGTACTGGTAGGTATGAAAGGAAGATACACATCACCCTGACTCTTGTGCACCTCTGTTTTGAATCACACTGCCAGAAATCAGCCATGCCCAGGTTGTAACCCTATGATTAATTGCACCTCGCTGGAGACATTACCGTGCGAGGATATTAATAATTCCAGGTTTGCTTATTTTTAAGATTAGTAACAGGCAGGGGAAAGAGAAGCAGCTCAGAGGTCGAATCGGTTCCCACTTGCTTTTTTATAGGGCTCCTTATCTAGCCAGCAGCTGCTTTGTAGTTATTTCATGAAGATTGCTGTGGTGGGCTTAACAGGGCTTAACCTCAAATCACCTGTGAAGAAAGCTGATTTTCAGCCATGCATTAAAAAATATGGCCAACATACACTCCAGCATTAATGCAGCCTACTTTCCACCTCTTCTTTTTCATGGAATAAGGGTATATGAAGTAGAAAGAAAGAAAATTCTGGTTCCATGCCAACTTGGTTTCATTCATAAGAATCCACACCAAGGTAACTATTAATACAAGCTCCGAATGCAATATTATAATTATTATCATTATTATTTATTTATTTTAAAAACTTACTTGCTAGTATTTTGGTGTGGAACCAACTTTTGGGTTAATGTTGATTATATTTGAGCATTTTAAAACTTGTTTGATGGGATTACTTTTATAGAAATTTTGTGACTTTCCTACAGTCAAGTGATTTACTGATTTGGTTATGCTCCTACTGAAACAGCTGTTACTAATGACCCCCTGTAGGAGTGTAATAACGCCTTCTGGTGCTCCGAGGCAAATTCCCTCATTTTCCTCATCGCCTGTTGTTCATCTTGAAGAAAATCAAAGGAAATGCACCACAATTGGCCCCTGAGGGGAGTGGGAGGTCTGCAAGGTAAGGAACAAAACCTTCAATCTTCATGCACCTGTTATTGAAGCTGCTGCATGCAGAATTTTAGCCGCTCTTGAAAAGAGAAAGAGAATCATCTCGGTTATGCAGGCCAATTCAAGACCGAGTTCAAAAGCTGTACAGAGTGGCAGATGAGATTGGCATGTGACAGGTGCCACAGAATAGAGAACCAGAGAAAACCCAGCTCTTTAAAAAAAAAAAAATTAAGTGTGCTAAGATGTGTACCAAAACATCATGACAAACTCTGCAACCATCCATTTAAAACACACATTTTTTCATGAAAAAAA
>JANDJT010000114.1:14897242-14915344 GCA_024331685.1 Stegophilus panzeri | reverse complement strand
ATAATATGTATTAGGGGTGTAATGCAATGACATCTTTTTAGTGTTTCAAATAGCTGCATCTGTATTTGAATTCAAACCCAAATTGGGCGTGGCCTTACCCAGAAGAGTAGTATTAAGTAGCACTGGAAAAACTCCATTGCCATGTTTACATTGTTTTCATTGCCATGTGCCTGTGTTTTGATCCTGTCTCCACCCCTGTCCCATCACTGGTCTGTTACCTAATGTCTGCCCCTGTTCTTAGTTCAATCCTTGATTTTCCCATTAGTTTGTTTTTATAAACCGCCATGTTCCTTTGTCTCATTGCAAAGTCTCGTACACTGCAGTGTGCATTACTGTGCTTTGCGTTCTTGCATTCCATGTTCTTTGTTTCCAGTTTTACTTCCATGTTTAGACCCATGCCTGAATTACTGTTTGATGATCCATGATAATGAAGATATCTTTAATTGCCCTGTCTACCTGTATCTTGCACCCTGATATATTTCATTACCCCATGATTCCTGTATTCCCCTCTAAAATAAATAACATATCGATTTTACACTTGTGTTCCAGGACACAGTACTGTCAGTACAAAAATAGATTTGGTAAAAAATAATCACAATAATGGCCTTTTATAATGGCCCTTGGAGGTAATCCTAGTCATTTTACTTTGTTTATTTGGTAGTTAATTAGTATGAGTCAAATCCATCCATTCATTTTGTGTACCGCTTATCCTACACAGGGTGGCAGGGGAGTCTAGAATTTATCCCAGGGAGCACTGGGCACAATTGCATATGCATTCACAATATGGAAATGCCAATCAGCCTACAATGCATGTCTTTGGACTGGAGAAGGAAACCAGAGTACCCGGAGGAAACACCTGAAGCACGGGGAGAACGTGCAAGCTCCACACACACAGGTCAGAGGTGGGAATTTTATCTCCAATCCAGGTGGTGTGAAACAAACGTGTTAACCACTAAGCCAATGTGCCTCCCAATAAACAATGCAAATTAAAAAAAAAAAAAAAAAAGAATGAACCACTTTTAAAACTGATCTTGTTTCAAAATATCTCAAGCTTGTGCAGTCATTATTTCTACCTGCCTTAGATATTTCCTGAAATATAATAGAAATAGAAATATACTGTAGTAGGTTCTATTTTCCAAAATGTCAACAAACTAGTAGCCTAATGTTGTCACGGTTCAAAAGGTAGAGATGGAAGCAATCCCAGATTTCAAACATTTAATAAACAAACAGACAAAAAAACAAAGACACAATAACACGAGGCAAAATACTGTGGCAAAACTAAACATCGAAGCGTGGACAAAAGCATGGATAGACAATACGTAAGACGAGGAAGCAATGCAAACATTAAACAAAAGACGTGATACAGGTGCAGGTGTTCATGTGACAGTGATGTAGTATGGTGCAGTGCCTGCTGGGAAATGAAGTCCAGAGTTCCCTCCTTGATATATGACAGAACCCCCTCCCTCCCTCTGGCGGTCCTGGCTCCTGGGCAAAATGTCCCCAGCTGAACCAGGAGACTGAGCGGCGTCCTCAGCGGAGCAAGAAAGCAACACAATATCCTCAGTGGAACAGGTAAGCAGAGCAACGTCCTCAGCGGAACAGGTAAGCAGAGCAACGTCCTCAGCGGAGCTGGAGCTCAGAGCGACGTCCTCTGCGGGACAGGACAGCGGGACAACTTCCTCAGCAGGACAGGAGAGGAGAGTGATGTTCTCTGCGAGGCCCGAGGGAAGCTCCAAGATTTCCGCGAGGTCATAGAGGGGAGCGAGGTTCTCCGCGAGGCCAAAGGGAGGAACGATGCTCTCCGCGAAGCACGAGGGGGATACGATGCCCTCCATGCAGCAGGAAGAGGGAGTGACATACGGCACGCAGCAAAGAAGAGGAATGACATCTTCAATGGAGGAAGGCAGAACGACGTCCTCAGCCGAGCAGGAAAGCGGAGCGAAGTCATCAGTCGAGCAGGAAAGCGGCGTGACGTCCTCAGCCGAGCAGCTAGGCAGAGCGACGTCCTCAACCGAGCAGAAAAGCAGAATGCCTTCCTCAGCCAAGCAGGAAGGCGGAGTGATGTCCTCAGCCGGGCAGAAAAGCAGAGTGCCTTCCTCAGCGGAGCTGTAAAGCTGAGTGATGCCCTCAGTGGTGCAGAAAAGTAGGGCGAGTTCCTCAGCGGAGCAGGCAAGCACAGCGGTGTTGTGCGCAGGGTTGGTGAGCAGAGGGGGGCACTTGGGTATGTCAGGACACGGAGCAACGTCCTCAGCCAACCAGGGCGACTGAGCAACGTCCTCAGCTGATCCGAAAGGCTGAGCGGCGTCCTCAGATGAGCAGGGAGGCTGACTTATGTTCTCCGCTGACTCCGTTTGCTGTACTAGATCCATAATAGGGGAGGGAGGGTGGGAGATGGTACTAGCTCAATTAACAGGCTCCCACTTGTACCCGGACTCCTCCATGTCCTCCTGCTGCTTATGTAGCGCAGCTTGGTACTCCTCCTCCTGTTGGCGTAGCGTAGCATAGTTCTCCTCGAACATAGGTGGCAGAGTGAAGCCCAGGTATTTCATGATGAATCTGCTGCTTCCGAGTTTTAGGTCTTACGTTCTGTCACAGTTCAAAGGTAGAGATGGAAGCAATCCCAGATTTCAAATATTTAATAAACAAACAGACAAAAATCAAAGACACAATAACACGAGGCAAAATACTAAACATTGAAGCGTGGACAAAAGCATGGATAGACAATTCATAAGATGAGGAAGCAGTGCGAACAGTGGCTATATATATGAGTGCTCCTTAAACAAAAAACGTGATACAGGTGCAGGTGGTCATGTGATAATGATGTAGTATGGTGCAGTGGCTGCTAGGAAATGAAGTCCAGAGTTCCCTCCTTGATATATGACAAATGTAAACCACCACAACCTGGACCAGGCAGTTACTAAGGATGAATGAATGAACACTGTAAATGCATCGTGTTAATAAATATGGAGTTTGGTTGTGACCTTTAGTCTCAACCAGATGTCCTAAAATAAAAAGAATAGTGCGCCTTCAATTCATCCCTTATATGTACCTAAAATGTATTAGCATTCTGAACTGTACTTCTTATTGACCTGTTTCACCCAGGTGACCTGACTGCAGCCAGTAATAAGTAAAAATAAAGGGAAAGCACATGATGTACTAAGAATCATATTATTACCAACGTCTTATAGATGCTTTGAGGGTCAGTGACTTCACCAATAAGTTGTGAGTCATCCAGATAATGAGTAAGTGTAACTACCTCTCGAGACCAGAAATTTACTTAATGCTAAAAGTTCAGCAGCATTATTTTCCAGCTGAGATGACAGCAAGATAATACTCTGACCTTGCCGATGTCCCCATGGCAGCAACAAGCAACACTGCCATTTGTACCTTTCACAACAATCCCTTTCGTTTTTTTATATATTTTTTTTTTACTTTGATTATCGTCATGCTCAGACCAGAAGATAATGGAATGTGAACACGAACTGTGGCAGAGAATCATTGTGTTTGTGTACTGCTGAATCAATGGGCTTTTTTCATCCAGACTCATGCAAACGCCTGCTCTCTCTGACATTGAGAGCTGCCGGTGCATGCATCAGTGAGCCAGCCCTCTCTTGGTAAACACAAATCTTAACATGATATCGCTAGCTCTGCAAATGCTCAGGTCTATTGATTTTCCATTAGCGTCCATCTCGCTGGATTTTTATTTTTGTATTTTTCCAATGCAAATACTTGCGTGTTGACTTTATGGCAACTGGTTCCACTTTAGGTGCAGTGTTTTGGAATGGAGGATGAGATGGAATGAGGATATCTGTGTAAACAATATCCATATTTCTAATCAGATCTGTATGCTTGTATTTGCATATTTGCTCAAACAAGTTACACAGTAAAATCTCAAAGTTCAAATTAGCTCTTATAATGTGTGTCTAGTCAGCCCAGAGTTTACTCAGATGATTTTTATATAGGTGAAACAGGGTGCTAGTACTAAGCAGGTATAAAACAGTAGTTATCCTGAGATTAAATTTCAGGTCAGCGGTTATCACAACACGTGACATTTTGCAAAGTGTGTGAGACCCACAATAGGTCTCAGTTTACATGAACACTCGTTGTACTGTTTGTGGGACACCAATTTCATAATTTTGCACCAATGAACAGTTTGCCACTAATATGGTTTTGGCCCGTGTTAGTCACCGGGTCAGTTTCCTAAGAAAAAAATTACGACTTGTCTGAATCTCCATTCCAATCCTTTCAATCCACCTACAAGTGATTCAGCCCAAATTCACATGTACAGTGGTGCTTGAAAGTTTGTGCATTTTCTACATTACTGCATAAATATGACAAAACATCATCAGATGTTCACACAAGTCCTAAATGTAGACAATAAGAACCCAATTAAACAAATGAGACAAAACTATTACACTTGGTCAATTATTTATTGAGGAAAATGATCCAATATTACATATCTATGAATGGTAAAATTATATAAACTTTTGCTTTCCATATGTGGTGAGACACCATTGTGCAGCAATAACTGCAACTAAACATTTCTGGTAACTGTTCAGTCCTGCACATTGGCTTGGAGGAATTTTAGCACATTCCTCAGTACAGAACAGCTTCAACTCTGGGATGTTGGTGGGTTTCCTCACATAAACTGCTTGCTTCAGGTTTTTCCACAACACTGGATTAAATTAAGGTCAAGAATTTGACTTGGCCATTCCAAAACATTAACTTTATTCTTCTTTAAACATTCTTTGGTAGAATGACTTATTGGACTTACTGGTTAGGGTCGTTGTCTTGCTGCATGACCCACTTTCTCTTGAGATTCAGTTCACAGATAGCTGTCCTGACATTTTCCTTTAGAATTTGATGGTATAATTCAGAATTCAGAGTTCCATCAATGATGGCAAGTCATCCAGGCCCAGATGCATCAAAACAGGCCCAAACCATGATATTACCACCACCATGTTTCACTGATGGTATAAGGTTCTTATGTTGGAATGCAGTGTTTTCCTTTCTCCAAATATAACATTTCTAAACCAAAAAGTTTTATTTTGGTCTCATTCTTCAATAGCATTCTGGCTTGTGTACATGATCTTTGGAAGGGCAGCAATGTTCTTTTCTGGGACCAGTGGTCCCAGTGGTCCTTGCAAACCTGCCATGCACACCATTGTTGTTCAGTGTTCTCGTGATGGTGGACTCATGAATATTGAAATTAGCCAATGTGAGAGAGTCCTTTAGATGCTTAGAAATTACCCTGGGTTCCTTTGTGACCTCATGGACTATAACTCATCTTGCTCTTGAAGTGATCTTGGTTGGTCGACCACTTCTGGGAAGGGTAACAGTGGTCTTGGATTTCCTACATTTGTGCACAATCTGTCTGACTGTGGATTGGTGGAGTCCAAACTCTTTAGAGATGGTTTTGTAACCTTTTCCAGCCTGATGAGCATCAACAACTCTTTTTCTGAGTTCCTCAGAAATCTCCTTTGTTCGTGCCATGATACACAAACATGTGTTGTGAAGATCTGACTTTAATAGATTTTAGATTTTACACCCAGGTGAACACTTTGTGTTCAAGTGTAACCTTAAGCAGTAGTTCAACACTTACAAATTTTTAGAACTGTTGTATTTTTTCCACATTTCAGCTTCTCTATGACTCAATATGTATGCTCTTAACATTATTCTTGAGGCGTTTGACACAACAGCTTATGAAATACTTCTGCCAACTAATTGGCAGATATTTCAAATATCTGTTGGAGATGGTTCGTGCTTTTGTTCTTCTTTATAGTCAGCCGAGTACTGAGAGCACTAATTTTTGACTGGAGAGGCTTTATGGTCTACACGACTCATAAAAACAGTGGAGACGAACAGGAGAGTAACAATACAGAGTTTATTCTTGGAAATCGATATCCATGTGTGGGTTTGTTGTCTGGGTCAGAAGTATAGCTCTGTCAAACGGTTACATTATATGAAGTTGTTTGCTCATTATTGGTCAGGTTATACCAATTTACACCTTTGCACCACATTTTGATCCACAGAAGAAAAAACAGCCTGAGGAGGAAAAGTAAGGATAATTCTTGGTTAGGGTTGCCAGTGGGAAACTCCTCCTGTTGGCTAAACATTCACTCCAGACTTGTCAAAGCAAGGCGTTAGATTTGGACAGCAGTCTGCTCGGCTCCGAAGTGACACCATCGGATTTAAGGCTCAACCCATTCTTCCTCTTGGAGATGTACGTACTTCTCTTTCTGAGCTTACAGTGCATTTTGTCCAGCTAGGGAATTTACTGCCGAGTGCTCCACTGTGTAACAAGCATTAAAGAAGTAGCCCAGACAAGTGCTGATTTGTAGGACTTGCTAGACAGACAGTATTGTTCAGAAAAAATAATGAACTGGGGGAAAGGGAGGAGAGGCATTTGCTTGGGCGCAGCGACACAATCGGGAACTGTGACATAAAAGGCCAGGGAAGTGCAGACCTGTCAGCACATCTAAATAACAATAACCATCCAATAGTGGTTTGGACCTGGTGGCATTCAGCCAATCTCTTCTCACTTTGCAATTACAAAGAGCTCCAGGCCCCGGGTAATCACCATTGATCTCCGTCAGCCTGGCCAAACGTCATCGATTCAGTTTGGGAAGACTCTTAGGGCTGTAGGAGAAGAAAGACTGGAATGTTGGAACCCTTCACTTTTTTTTTTTTTGTTCCTCTGTCCTATGCTTTTGGAGATTGCAGACATGGGTGCCAACTTAGTTTAAATAACTGTGAGTGAGTCATGGAAAAGGTAGTATTGGTGCCTCTGAGATCCGAACCATGGTCCACCATTTGACAACCCCAGATCTATGGTGTGGATTTTTTCCCCCATTTCCTCCCCAGCTTGATCACCTGCCAATTCCCTCCAACAGCCAGCTCTCACTTATCCTATGACAGCTACCAACCAGGGATGGTTAGGGGTAATATGTGCGTCTTCTGAAATGCTTGAAGCCACCCAACTGCATAATTTTTTAGAATTGCTGCTCATGTTACACCACAGGACAGCGCAACACACTTACAGTTAAGTGCTATCTGCCCTTGTCCACATACATGAGCTCACAGACACCCACATTTGGCTAGTGTTACTGTGATTGACAATGGAGACACAGTTTGCTATCTGTCCCTCCCAGATGGCATAGCCAATTTTGCTCCCATGGCTCTTGGCCATGGGTGGCTGTAAGAGTCGAACTGGCGATCTCCCCACAGAATGTGCTTTTAATCTGGAAATGCTTTCTTTTTCTTTTTCAAGGACTGCAATTGGGAAACTAAGCAAGATTTAGTTTTGGTCTATTTCAACTTTTGTGTGTAAGATATATTTAAAAACACACATTTTGTGTGAGCTTGAAAAAATGAATGGCCTTGTCGTTTATGCCCCATGACATATAACCTGACGCTCCATAATGGAATTCTGCAATTGCTGCTAGTGCTTTCTCCATTCAAAAGCAACATAAAACTCCTAACAGCCGAAAGTTAACTGTAGCAGTTCACAAAACTGCATATTGCACACGATATTTTTGAAACTTCATTAATTTCACTGACAATCCTGGAGGTGAAATTGCATCAGTTTCCCTATAGGCATTAATTTGTATTCTTATTGCAGTGTGCCCAGCTGGCGAACAAACTCCATAGTTCAGCTGAAAGTAGCTCCAAGGACACATGCTTCTAAGGCGACTACAAGCCAATTATTCTCATTTCATATGTAAACATAATAAATAGCCACATGAAGCACAAAGTGCTAAGTGCCCAGCTTCTTGAGTTGAAAGTTTACTCCACAGCATTTGAGGAGAGCTAGGTCTTTCTGAAGACAACCAATTATTGTGCTAATCTAAGCGACCCCCCCATCTTCAGAACACACACATGTAGTCTTGATGAATTAACTCTTGGTCAATAAAAAAAAGAAGAGATTAATTGCTCAAATGTTAAATTAGGCCTGTATGCGCTTCTTGAATGCTTGCAGGAAGGGTGTGGGGGGTAAAAAGGCTTTATGGAAAAAGTAATTGTCAATAATTTTCCATTTTATTATTCATAATATACGGTGTGTGCTGGGGCTCATGGATAAAAGAAAACACAGATACAGGGCGTAATATATTAACTCATGTTTAAAGAAAAATCTGAGATTTAATAGAAAATGAAAAGCCCCTCTTTTTTTTTTTTTTTTTTTAAACAGATGATGCACATATTCTCAGCTGGATAAAATCCATTATTGTTGTTCTAATGTTTTCACACTAAGATTGCTCTGTCTTTACACAGTTGGCTTGACCCTCTGTGAAAGTCAATGCACTTTTTGCGCTAATATAGTGCCATCTCCATTCCCACCAATTATGTTCATAATGAAAACCTGGAGCCCTACTTCAACTGATGACATGCATGCAAGATAAGTGTAGGAGATTATATGTTGCCTAGTAACGTGCCCTGTATTTAACCCTTTCTTCACTGCATGCCTTTTCTCAGTTGAAAGTGCAGTTATTGGTGGGGTCACGCATTTAGCAGAGCAAATGATTTCGAGACTTTAGTTTCATTCAATTAAGTTTCTCGGCCACAAACTTCAGCGTGCAGGCTGTATTATTGATTTGCATGATGCATTGAGGGTGCAAGAGGTAATGGACCAGGGAAGCTTAAAGAATCAGTATTGAACTGTGCAGGGAAAATAGAAAAAGCGTGATCATCCTCAGTAATGGCATAAATAAGAGATCAGGCCAGATATACCAAATAGAACAGAAAAGACTTGGATTAGGAAGGCTGTGGATTGAGATTATGTCTGCATCATTATAGAAATTTCATTCTACTTCCACTTTTGTCATATCTATAATTACCTGTCAAGATCTTTCCCAGTCTGTTAAGTAAGGAATACAAAACAATGGAGTGGTGTGATGTGGCCCAATCTCTGACCAAGCGTTGACACGGGAGACGCCTTCCAAAAATGGTAAATAAACATATCTTTACAGAAAACGTCACTATATCAGTGATCACATGTATTTTAAAAAATATGTTTGTTATCATTTACTATAGAAATGATAAGGAACATATTAGCTTGTCAGAGCTGCTGTTATAGAAAATTAATTGACACCATCTGACCAATCATAATTGAGAATTCAAAATTTCTGTGACTTAAACGGCAATAACGAAAGGGTCGCAAAAACCACATTTTATATTATGACAAATGTCTCTGTTTACACTGTTTACACTATGTATTCAAATTTTATCGACTCACTGTGGAAAGATAATCAATAACTTTATATTACGTAATATAATATATTACACAGGCCTACCTTTCATAGATTTCATATACTTCTAGATTGAAATAACAAGAAGGAAACACACAACAGCACAGTCTGGGTCTCTGGAGGTTAATACAGATAGTCACTGCTTTTCATCACATAGTATCAACAAATATAATAATTAACCAAGATCTGACAATCATGATATGGCAAAGTGCATCCAGTGTCAAACTAATAAAAATTATTGACCTAACATTTACCCTGTGTTGTTACTTGTGACATGAATCTCCCTTTCTTATTGCTCATGTGCGCAGTAAACGGTCAATGCCAGCTGGCTATGTGCTGGCTTCAGATGTCTTATATAATTATTACTCTCTAATAACGATTTCTGGAGCCTTGTTCATCCGGAACTTGTTTACCAGACGCTCTTCAGTCTATGTGAGCTTGATGCTCTCACTTTCAGAGCTTTGCGTCATGCTCTGGCCTCAGAGCTCTAATGCATCTCTAGACGGAGCTGATCCATCCTACAACATTAGCAGCCGAGTAATAAGCCCTCTCCCTGGGAGAAGCCCCATGATCTGTGAACTGGTCAGAAAGGTGATGCGATCAAGCAGCACGCCACATGGTGGAAATGTTCTCTAGAGAGATAGTGTGGTTTAAGATAGAAGAGGGTAGTTTTCCCTTTAATACCCCTAGCTGATTGCTGAATACTGTAGACTGGAAATGCTGATGATACTTTAGTGAAAATGAGGGGAAATGGTGGAATTGGAAATTATTGGGTAAACTGATTTGAATGGTTCAATTTGGCTGCAATATTTCATTTAGATTTTTGTTCATTTAAAAGCAAAAACAGGCAAATTCATGTAAATAATGATGAAATATTACCCATGTCTACCGGTGTATTCCCCACTGAAAGATTATGATTATACTGTCATGTCCACATGGTTCTACTTGTATACTTGTGTGGTAGCTAAGCTCAACATTGTTCTTGACATTGCTTTTAGTGCCAGGATCTCCCATAAACGGTTCACTGCAGCCAATTTACTTACTGTTTACTTTATGGCTCATTTAACTCACAGCAAACGCCAAAGCCTCCCAGGAGGATTTCTTCTCCTCTTTTCAAAAGGCAGAAGGATCGTATAGCAATGCTGAGCTGCAAGGACGCCTCTACTGCAACCAGCTCCGATGCACAGGAGCAGTAATTTTCTGTGGTCAATAACGAGTCATCCTGATATAAAGCTCGATGCTGATAATTCTCAGCGAGAGGCGACGGCACTTTCTCTGGCTGAAATTACTTTGGACTACCTCCATGGCCTCTGGCCTTAGGGACTGCACTTTTAAACTTGTTTTGCTTCTGTAGTTCCTCATGGCACAACTTTGCCTTTCTGTGTCTTTTGGCAGGCAGCAGCAGTTTGTTTTGAGGTAAACAAGGCTCGTTGTGAAAGAATGAGAGCTCAGCAAGTTGAGACTGTCTTGGAATCCAGGCTCATGAGCCGTCTGTAGTGGAAGATGGTTGCGGGTGGCCTCAGGTGATCCTGGGATTCCACTGGGTAGACGGAAAGTAGTGCTTTCAGGGCTGGGTTGTTAAAGGAGCCTCTAGCACGAAAGATCAGTGACAGGAATTCGCATGTCACCCATTCACTGGCTGTAGTGCCCAATCCTTTTTCCCAGAGGACACTAAATGGAGAAAGATTGCATAAGGCTGATGGAGGAGTCAGTGGGATTCTTGGCAACTTTCCCACAGCCTGAGGTGAAAGAGGTGAGGGAGGACTCTGATGCTTCCACATGGCTGTTTACATTGTGAATGACACTAATGAATCTGAATGCAGATTTAGAAAGATCACAGGGGACATGACGTAGGTGGAGCTCTTGAGTGCCTTGATCTTGTAATGGCCCAGCGCTTTATCCATGCAACTCTTAGTCAACGGTCTCTAACCCTTCTGTTGTACTTGGGTGAAAATGATTCATTCATTCACTTATAGTAACCACTTAATCCTGGTCAGAGCCACAATGGATCTAGGGCCTATCCTGGGAACAGTGGGTGCAAGGTGTGAATGCACCCTGGATGGGATGCCAGTCTATTACAGGGCACCATGTGCACATTAATTCACACCTAGGGTCATTGGACCTTCAGAGTCACCAATTCACCTGCTAGAATGTTTTTGGAAGGTGGAAGGAAACTGGACAACCCAGAGGGAACCCAGACAGACATAGGGAGAACATGGACATTCCACATTTACAATATCCTGAGCTCAGGATCAAACCGGAGATCCTGGGGCTGTAAGGTGGTAACAATCCCACCGTGATCCAACACTACCAACCATGATCTGTTGTCTTTATTAAGCACTTTATCCTGGTCAGTGTCGCAGTGAGTCCAGTGTCTATCCCAGGAAGGTGGGAACACACCCTGGAATTCAGGCTTGGGGAGTAACGGAATACATGTAACAGCGTTACGTGATCAGGGTACAAAAAACTTGTAACTATAATCCGTTACAGTTACATCAGAAAACAAAGTAATCAGATTACACATACATTTAGTAAAAAATGGGAATAGTATCAATATTACAATTTTTTAATTAATCTTTTGACATAACACAATATAGACAGCTGCTTGATTATAGTTCTGGTTCTCTCTTGCCAGTTGTGACTCATATGAGCAACCTGCTGGTGCATGCGCAAATAAATTATGTGAGTTAATTTGGTAGAAATGAACACAATTTGTTCTCTGAAATATTTTTGCTAGGGTGACCATACGTACTTTTTTTTGCTTCTGTTGTGTAGGTGCTTGTGTATGCTCGTTTTCTGCTTTCGGTGCTGTTACCTCTAAGTATGTAAAAGCTGTGCTCCTAAAATGTATGTACAGCTAGATTAACTGTGCTTTCAGGAAGAGACGCTGTGTACGGCGTCAAACAGTTGCTTGACAATAACAAATGCCAGCTGTCCTGAGTTGAAACAATGCCCATGGCCATATGAGGTCATTTTTAATTTCATGTTATCACATTGCTTTGTATTACATGGCCATTCAAATGCGTGAAGGATGGCAGAAGGTACACTCATGTCATCTAATATTTTATTTTATTCCATGGACATTCAAAATGAATGAAGCAAAAAATGTAAAATGTGGGCAGAGTGAAACCAGTTGTTTATATATATGATGCTAATAGTGTATCTTTTTCAGTGTATTAAAGTCTGCATTCATAGTAACTGTTTTGAAGGAAAAAAAATGGTCTTTTTGGAAAGCCAGAATATGGTCACCCTAGCTTTTGTGATGTAATGTTACCCACATCAGGGTCAGTGATCTTTTATTTATTTATTTTATCAAAACAAATCCAAATATTTAATAAGTTTTAAGTTTAAAATCAGCTCTAAATAAAAGTATTTTAGACCATATTGCTTTTCTCTTGACTTTATTTACATATGTGGCCTTGAAGTAATCCAAAAGTAATCAGATGACATTACTTCCATATTGTGATACTTGGATTATGTTACTGATTACATTTTTTATGAAGTAATTTGTAACTGTAACTGAATACATTTTTAAAGTAACCCTCCCGACCCTGCTGGAATGGGACACCAGTTTGCACATTCATTTATACATAGGGGCAGTTTTGAGTAGCCAGTATGCCTTCTGGTGGGTTTTTAGGAGGTGGGAGAAAACCAGAGAACCCAGAGGAAATGCACACATACATGAAGGGAACATAGAAATACCACATAGACAGAAACGCAAACTCAGGATCAAAGACTGGACCCTGGAGCTGTGAGGTGGCAACACTACTTGGAGGTGGTGCACAACCATTCTGTCCTGGTTGAAAGGCACTACAAAAATATTCTCCATCATGAGACTGGCTTCATGCTTGGTTTAATTTCTCTCAGTTTCTTTATTTTGATTTAAGACGAGGGTTAAATAAGCATTGCGATTGACTGGGTTTTGCAAATACAAAAACGAAAGGTGATTTTAGTTACACTTGTGCTTTTCCTTCATCCATGCATGTCTCTGGCAAGTCCAGATGTTCACTAAGCATCACATTATGGCGATGAATGACATCATAGTCCTGTCAGCCCTGCACCTGAGGATGTCTATTCTTTTAGTGTGTGTTCAGGGAGCAGTGCGATGATAGATACGAGGTAGATGAGGTGTGTGTGTGAGTGTCTGTGTGTGTGTTTGTGTGTGTGTGTATTTGTGTGTGCATGAGGTAGCGTGTGTTACAGAAGTAATCAGGCAGATTAGTGGCCATTGTTTGCCTGCTGTTTACCCACCTGCTACCTGGGCTGCTTTTCAATATCCATCTCAGTCGGTGCTGCCTGACTTTTGCAACCCTAAGTACTGGTCTACATTTGCAACTTTAAGCATGCTAGCACTGACCTAGTCTTTGTCACTGTCTCTGCTCCACCCACATCCCACAACCCAGTGTAAAACCTTTTTACACTCTGATAGCCACAAGTTTTACAACCTTGAGGGTTGCATTTGCAACTAATTGGCTATATGTGCATCTGTGCAGTGCATTCCGACACATCTTTAAGCATCCAGACAAAATGAGTGTTTTGGAGCAAGACATAGCCACTGGATTGAAAAAAAGCAGCTGGTACAATGTATTAGAAAATTCTTTTGAAACAGTTAGTTGTGAGTAGAGAAGGTCACTTAAACAACACTTTTTAGTGAAAGTATGTGGGTGATTCATCGATTGGGGAGCCATTTAGACCTTCACAATTCAAAAAATATATTAACCCATCATAGGCAACAAATTTTTTTAAACAATTTTTTTATATATATATATAAAAAAGGCTGAATTTTCCTCTTATATCTATAACACTTTTAGTGAATCATTTACTTTCAGTCTATAATTTTGATAACATAGTTGTACTTCAGTATCAAAATGTCACTGAAAATAAAGAAAAAGCAATGAGAGAACATAATTTTCTTCTACCCATGATCCTCAGGAAATTCAGATGATACAACTTCCCATTCAACATAGAATATTCCACATAGGGGTTAATGTGTTCAGCAGTTTTTTTACAGCCTATAATGGACGACTCATGGAATGATGTTTCAAGCATGCAATTATGTTTCAAGCATGCAATATTAAATGGATTCACACACTAATGCAAAAATAGTTAATAAATAAATAAATAAATAAATAAATAAATAATTGCAGTATTTTAGGGATTATATTTCAACGTAAAGTGTAGTTATAGTGGGCTGAAACCTGGCAAAATGATTTATCTGGAACCAGCACATAGATTGTCACTTTACCTGTGTTTAAAATGTCTTTCACTTTTTCTTAACATATATAATTGTAAATGTAATATCAGTGGGACACAAATGTCACCCCAATAGTGTAATCACTCATGAATACTCTGCCTACAGTTCATATCTGCATTTGTATTTGTTTAGGAATTATTATCTGTTCAATCCGAATAATGTATTTGTATAGGGGTTACACCCTAGCACCTACCCATTCCCAATTCGGGTAAACCTACAGCATATAGCAGTCATGATATAGGGGTCAAGAAACCTTGTAACCTCTCAATGAGTCACCAGAGGTTCAGGTGACACTACCATCACTGAAGAAAAACAGCAAAGTATCAAACCTTCTTCCTCAAGATTATTATTTTTCCATATATTCCTCTTTTTTTTTTTTTTTTAAATATTGCCTCAGCACAATTTTCCATCAACTGTTCAAGTGCATCACTTGAACACTAACCAAACTTATCAGCTATTCACAAACACGTTGTATATATGGTGTTGAATTTAAAGATTGGTCTTTTTTCAACATTGGATTATTTCAAAATTATTTGCTTTATCAGTAGAAATGTATTTATTTATCCATCCATTTCCCATACCACTTATCCTACACAGCATCGCAGGGGAGCCTGGAGCCTATCCCAGAGAACTCGGGGCACAAGGCAAGGGACACCCTGGAGTGGGTGCCAACCCATCACAGGGCACTACCATTTTTTTTTACTATTTATTTATTTATTTATTTTACAATTTGTATTTATAGGAAATGTAATGCAATATTAGACTTTTATACCACAGCACTTTATTATTTTTGAATAACAGCACAGACCTGAAATTAGTTCCGCCTGTAACATAAACACTGGGTTTATATTAATGCTATAATTCTAATACATTATTGTTTCTGTAATGCTCCACATAATCTAAGGCTAGTTTTGGTTGAAAGTGCTTTGTAACTGGTGGGTTACTGATGGTAGTGGCACTCCGCTGTCATATTGTGCTGCATCACACCCCTCTACCCTGCTTGGATTGCTTGTGCATAACAGTATGGTCTGTCATGTGTTATTCCTTACATATTATAACTTTAAAGTCTCATTGTTGCCTATAAACTCAAGGGTCCAGGATTTAGTTCTGAACTTCCGTGAGTTTCCATGGGGGTTTACTCTGGGTTCTCTGGTTTCCTCCCATCTCTTAAAAACACGCCAAAAGGTTGACTGGACTAGCATCCCGTCCAGGCTGAATTCTTGCTTTACACCCAGTGTTCCTGGGATAGGCTCCGGATCCACTGTAACCATGATCAGGATAAAGTGGCTAGTGAAGAATGAATTAATAAATGTTTTACCAGTTAGGTTCTTGTCTTAGTCTCTTAAGTAGTATAAGCTTGCTTATGCTTAAAAAAATCTGAAGCTTTGAAGCTCAATTTAGGTTTAATATTAGACTCAAATTATGCCACTCATATATAATATATGATAATAAATATGCATAATTAACATGGTCTCCTACTGTTTAATGTCTCTCATTGCCTATAGACTACTCTTGATTTGTCAAAATGCTGAGTGCTCTAGGATCTCAATTGATTCAAAATGCTGCATGTGATCGGCTACCCACAGAGATATGAGAAATATGTTAATACCTGTGCTGTGTATGACTTCCTGATGCAACACAAAGAAAGGAGGGAAAAGAAAACCACCTACCTCAATATACTGTGATTAATATGTTGTAAATAAAAAAATAAAATAAAATAAAGACACATCAGGGTATAGAATGGAATAGTCAAGATTTCAGGGTGTTTCTGTTTCATTTCAGTCTTTCATATTCCTAAACAGCTGCTATTATGAAATGGTAAAGAATAAGTGTATAATGGAGTGGTGTTGTATAAAATTGGATATACAGTACTGGAATACTTACGCTGCCAAAAAGTTATTTCTGTGCAGTGCATCTTTCAAATAACAAAAATACAGACTTTATTCCTAGGTATGTTTGTTTTTAGACAAGCATTTACTTTATCAGTATTTTTAATTTTTTAACCTTTTTTTTTTTTTTTTTGCATTTAATGGATCTTGATTAAAAATGTATACCAAAAAAAAAAATTATGCTACACTATATACTTAGGTATATTGAAAAAAAAGGGGGAATATGTGGTCAGATTTAACGGAACATATTATGTACAGTTTGCATCAAACATGATTTCATTTCTTATACTAAACTTAATTTAAACAAGTTTCTAATTACTAGATTGAATTGTGTAGTGTGTGCGTGATCAATTCACATAGTATTAACGTAAAGCAATTACATTATGGAATGTCAGTGACCTGGCTTCGATCCTCAGATTGTACAATCCTTTGATTATATTCAGGCTTTGAAATTACATGATCAAATCTTGTTTGCTGTACAAAACCAAACTGTGTTAATGTAATCGTATGGAACTGACGTACACATTACCATCTATTTTCAATACTGCTTATCCTACACAGGGTCGTGAGGAAGCCTATCCCAGGGAACTTGGGGCACAAGGAGGGGGACACCCTGGATGGGGTGCCAGTCCATCGCAGGGCACAATCGCACATACACTACAGACAATTTGGAAATTCCAATCAGCCTAAGGCACATGTTTTTGGGCTTGGAGCACATGGAGAACATGCAAACTCCAAGCACAAAGGGCAGAAGCGGGATTCAAACCCCTAACCCCAGAGGTACGAGGCAAACGTGCTAACCTCTAAGCCACCCTTGCATGCATTTGAATTAAGTAAATTCAATGAGGTTTTTTTTCAATGTATAATACTGAGTTTCTACATTGATAAACTGATTTCAACTCTTATGTAGTCATACAACATAAAAAATAAGAATAAATGAAAATGTATTAAAATAACCCCAAAATAACAACACCTTGAGACACCATTAGACTGTGTTGAAGAATTTTGCCATTCTGGTGTGCTGTTCCCATTTAGTCTGATTTACACATTCATGCTTTTGTCTGCTGTGATAGTTGCAGTTATAACCTTTATGATCATCTCTGCTGATTCATAACATTTACCACAGCTCCACTGAAGCAGTTCTCTTAAATTCCACAGAAGAGGAAGTTCACAAACCAGATCAACAGGCTACAAAGAGAAATGAAGCTATATTTTAAAACAACTATACAAGCAACATTTGGTGCAAAGGAGAAGTGACTGTGTTATTATAACTGAATCATTAGATAAACAATTAAAGATACTTCCCAAATTGACCCAAAATGTAATATCAATATTTCTGAATAATATTACAGACACATTTTAACTTGCACATACATGTGCTGTGGCTTAAAAAAATTAACCACTTAACCATTTAATATTTTTAACCACATATCAGCATTCATGGATTAGGGATCAAGAAACCATGAGCACATTTTATGAGAGAATTAAAATGAGCTTACAGTAAATCTAAGTATAGCCACAAACATACAGTATATATTATAGTGTATATCTCATGATCTGGAATTGAAAATAGTAATTAACCTTTACCATTATGATAACAGATACTTCTAGGTAAAGCACCTATGTATGATTTTTGAAAAGCTACCTACTTTTAAAGAACATTTTTTTCTTTCAATTTTTTCAATCCCCCCCCCCCCCCCCCCCCCCCCCCCCC
>JANDJT010000114.1:14852505-14879025 GCA_024331685.1 Stegophilus panzeri | reverse complement strand
ATCTCAGAAGCTTTTAAGTCTGCAGCAGAGACATGGAGACCTGTAGTTACAGTAAAGTACTATAGACTTGGAGCAATGGCATCACCTGCTTGTTTTCCACAATGGAACCCATAATTTTCCTCCAGTGTAGTCACATTGTTTCACTGTAATACTTTTGGTGCAGCACTTCACTTTTTTTTTTTCCCCCCCTTCACTTCCATGTGTGAACCGTGTTTGGTGAACAAAATCATGGGCTTGCCTCCTCCTCCTGTCTTTGATTATTTTTTTCCAGAAGCAGGAACCTTAAAAGCTGCCTTTCTGATTTATCTCAGAAGCACAAACACTCCTTAGCCCACACAGTAGCAACAATTTTATTAAATGTACTTTTTGAGAATGTGTAAACTATCTTTTGTATTTCGTTTCAACACACTGTAATAGTTTCTCCTTCTCCACATGCTGGTTCTTGTATCTTCAGGTCGTGTTTTACTTAGCTTCATGATTAACAACAGGTTGCCTCTGTCGAAACAGGTGGCGTTCTTGTTCAAACATCTTAAACGGTGTACTCGAAGTTTACACTAGCATCGGCTTTGTTTACAACTACTGTGCGTGTTTGAACTATATATTGGCCCGAGTCTTTTAATCCAAGGTGGGCTCCGCAGATGTGTTTCTTTTTAGCAGGTTACGTGCGCAAATTGTGTGCCTTCGTGGAGCCATCTGCTTCTCCCTGAGGAGTTTGCGGAGTGTCTGGGGAGGGAGGGGTAGCGCCACGCTGCTCTCGGCACACGGAATCCACCTTCAGAAGCACAGCGGCATTCTCACACCCCAAGCGTTGCGGCTTTGATACGTGCGTGTCAAACACACAGAGGGTGGAAATAGATTTGCTTCCTTCCACAGCACAGCACCGTGGTTTGTTCTGAGCAAACATCGATCATCTTTGAAGTGCCGTCTTTCAGCCCGCAGTCGTTCAGCACTGTAGCGTCTTGTCCTCGTAATGCCCTCCCAAATAGCGCGCACACACACACACACACACACACGGAGAGAGAGAGAGGGCGAGAAACTGAGTGAAGACACGAAGGATAAGGTAGTGCGGTAGTGTATTTTTTTTTTCAAGTCCAATTCCCAAGAGTACTCTATGACTGTTTGTTGAACACACTCTAAATGCCGTTGTCACCCCCTTGACTAAGGAAACGTGACGAGCCACTTTCTTTTACCTCCACCTTCAATCACCTCCCCCCCACCAAACCCATCGTCTCTACCCAAGAGCATGTCCGCTCTCTATCCTTCCTCATGTATCATCCTGAGCAGTGTCATCCCAGATCAGTGAAAGTGAGGAAACGGCAGCATTTAGCAAATCCTGCTTTAACATGCTGGCATCGCCTCGGTGTGAGCTGAACTGCTCATTCACAGGACCAGGGATTCGCTCTCTCTGCAGCCACTGCAGAGCCAATGTGTGTGTGTGTGTGTGTGTGTGTATGTGTGTGTGTGTGCGCGTGTGTGCGCAAGAGAGGGAGTCCATCTTGCGATTAAAGCAAGGAAGCCTGTAGCCTGACACTATCATGGGTGCAGATTTGAGAGTGTGATTGAGGACATGTTTGTCCTCGATTATAAGAGCCGGTGATACTCTGTTCTTGAATGTCCAGCTAAAGCAATTTGTTGCTTTTTGTGTTATTTGATAAACACACACACACAATATTGTAAGTTGTGCAGATAAGGTGTCGTCTGCTGTCTAGACTTTTTTTTGCCTTGACCTTGCTGAGACTATTTTTGTCCCTTTACATGGACATGGAACAGATAGAGCTGTGGTTTGGGGGAGATGTAAGCAAGGGGCTGGCGAGGTTATTTCTAGAATCAACAGTGACAAAGAAGCAAGATGAGACTTTGGCAACACCACTCTGGGGACTTGGTGATATCTTAGATAGATGTCTGTATCTACACCGACCATGTGTCTCCACTTATTTTTGAAGATGGACCATTTCCAGAAATACCCCAGCCCTGCTTAATAACCTGCTTCTAAACCACCACTGTTGGAGGTTAACAGGTTGTTCTCACCGAGCTGTTTTTACACCCAGGCCGGCCTTGGAAAGCTACAAGAGACACATCAGGTCTACTTGGAGGTTGTTGCATTACACTTTAGGGTGGGTCTGGAGCTGTGATCGGTAAGCAGTCTCAGTGTGCCAGCTGTCACTACCACCAGCTGTCTTTCTGCACCACGGGGCTGATGGTGGTCTTCATACAGCGTTTGAGATCCCTGATAAAACAAGCGAAATGAACATCTTTAGTCTTTATCCTAGTGTGCTCATCAGCCTGCACTTTAAAGGGTTAAAAAAAAAAAAAAAGAGGCGTACAGACAGAGCGGCCATTACCGCTTTGATTACAGGCTATTTCTGGATAAACGCGCGTTGAATGCAGCTCAGACATAATTTGAAAGGTCACAGTGCGCATCTTGTTCATCGTTGGCGGAGATGTGCTTGGAGGCAAATATAATTTATTTTGACAAGTTGTCGAGAAGAGGAACTTTAGGAGAGCAGTCAGTGTATTTTCAGCTCCAGACCATTTCATTCCCCGGGAAGGTCAATAAACCCCAATTTCCAGAAACAATTAGGAATATTATTTGATCTCCATATTCCCCACGGAAACAGTTTAGTTATTTCAGGAAGCATTTGGAGGGTTGGCAAAGCGATCACATTTCCTAAGCCTAAGCCATTGCCTGGAAGTAGCCGTTCCTGTTTTCAGGTTTGAATCTCCTTCTCAAGCTCTGCTTGTGGCTTGAAATGATTTCAAAAACCTAATCTAGGCCAGATGTTGGTCTTGGTAGCAGTTCATCTTTAATAAGTTCCCCGGGGAGACATGTCAGGATTGAAATGTAACAGAATCTCGTTTTGCTCGAATGTAATTATACGGAGATACCTACAGATTTCTGAAGGGTTTATGATAATAATAAATTTGACTTCATCTCTGGTTTAATTCACATGCCATGCCACGGTGTTGCCGTGATGTAATTCCAGAGATCTAAGGAGCCTTGACAGAGGAATATGGTAAACCCCACATAAGCTGTAACTCTTCTCGAACAGCACTTCACACAACTAATCAATGTGTACATGTTTTCTGCTGTGCTTAAACATTTCCTATTTCCCATGGTTCATTTAGCTTTGCCTCGAATTAAAAATGCATGTGTGGTGTCTGATAGGCTTCCGTAACCTTTTTAAAAAGAGTCAGGTGATCTCCCAAATGCAGGATATGAGCAGTAAACTTAGTTAATTCTTGATTATAGGTTATTTAGTGTCGGACAATCTTTGCGTTGATTAATAGAGTGAAGGAATTTGCGAAAGTCCAATGTAATCTGTTTGTAGATGAGGTTTTTTTTTTTCATATTTCCTTCAGCCCACAGGTGCCCCGTGTGACACAAGAATCTTAGGAGTCTTTGTAATGAACCATGGGAGAGTAAAAGCTTGTTGCAAGCTTTTCCCATTGTTGCAAGAATGTGTGCAGAGTCAAGATGGCTGCCCCTTACTCAAGTATCACCATTACTGCCAGGTCACTTGGTTCATGTTTGCTCTGCTGGCATGTGGGGACCTGCATTTTTGCAAGGGCACTTTCAATTTAAAAACAGACTGGGTGTGACTTTTCCACCCCACACTGATGTCTCTGTGTAGAGTCTTTTCATATTTGTTTCCTTAAGTTCTTTTATCCCAGGTGTTGGGAATTCATGCACAGTTCAGTTTCCTGTCCTATCTCACAAATTGCAAGATGCAGTCATGTTCAGGATTTGCTTGAACATGACATGTACTCCCATATGTGCCGGCATGCTCTACATCGAAATGTGATATGAAGCATGAAATCTTTGAGAATTTCTTGCTGGAGATAATCTGCCTTCAGTGCTTGTAGCCACCATATGTCTTGTTTTCCTCATGTTATCTCATCATTAATAGGAGAGGCATGTAAAAGCAGAGAATATTTGACCATGGTTCAGGAGAAAACTCTGAATTCTAATGAAGTCAACATGCAACACACTCATGCACACACACACACACACACACACACACACACACACACACTAATTGATTCAAAATTTATTAAAATTTTTGTATTTGATAAAAAAGCAATTCTAAATGCATTTTTTTAAAGAAAAAAAAAACAAACTTTTGTTTAAGAATCTCAATTGATACAAATACTGATTTTCTTTCCTTTTTAAAATTGTAATAAATGGCTAATCGCTGGCAAGCTTAATTTCAGTAACAGACCTGCTCAACTTTACGCTTGCCAAATTAAGAGTGATGTGATGACCTCTGACCCCACTGAGGGTGTAGAAAGTCGGTTAGGAAAAACACCAGTGTCCGTAATGTCCCTATCGCTCTGTGTTCCTGTTTGTCTGTTTGACAGCTTCTTTCTTTCTTTCCTTCTTCTTCCTTCCTTTCCTTCCCTCTCCTTTCCTTTTCATTTCCTTCCTTTCTTTCCTTTTCCTTTCCCTTCCTTCCTTTCCTTCCTTTTCCTTTCCCTTCCTTCCTTTTCCTTTCCCTTCCTTCCTTCCTTTTCCTTTCCTTCCCTTCCTTTTCCTTTCCCTCCCTTTCTTCCCTTCACTTTCCCTTCCTTCATTTCCTTCCTTTTCCTTTCCCTTCCTTCCTTTCCTTTTCTTTTTTTCTTTCCTCCTTCATTTTTCTTTCCTTTCCTTCTCCTTTTCCTTTCCTTTCCTTCCTTCCCTTCCTTTTCCTTTCATTTCCCTTCCCTTCTCTTCTCTTTCCCTTTTCTTTCTTTCCTTTCATTTTCCTTTCCCTTCCTTCCTTCCTTCCTTCCTTCCTTCCTTCTTTTCCTTTTCTTTTTTCCTTTCCTCCTTCATTTTTCTTTCCTCTCCTTCTCCTTTTCCTTTCCTTTCCCTTTCCTTTCCCTTCCTTCCTTTTCCTTTACTTCCTTCCTTTCCTTTTCTTTTTTCCTTTCCTCCTTAATTTTCCTTTCCTTTCCTTCCTTCCCTTTCCTTAATTTTCCTTTCCTTCCTTCCCTTTCCTTTCTTTCATTCTCCTTTCCTTCCTTTTCCTCTCCTTTCCCTTCCCTTTTCTTTCTTTCCTTTTCCTTTCCTTTCTTTCCCTTTCCTTTCCCTTCCTTCCTTTACTTCCTTCCTTCCTTCATTTTCTTTCCCTTCCTTCCTTCCCTTTCCTTTCTTTCATTATCCTTTCCTTCCTTTTCCTTTCCTCTCCTTTCCCTTCCCTTTTCTTTCTTTCCTTTTCCTTTCCCTTCCTTCCTTTACTTCCTTCCTCCCTTCATTTTTCTTTCCTTTCCTTCCTTCCTTTTCCTATACTTCATTCCTTTTCCTTTCCTTTCAATTACTTCATTCCTTTTCCTTTCCTTCCTTCCTTTCCTTCCTTCCAGAGCTTGTGGCTTATTACTGTGCTATCTAGAGTATACTTTGCTGCCTAACAGCTCCAGGGTCACCGGTTTGATCCTGAACTCAGGTTACCATCTGTGTGGAGTTTCTTCTGGGTTTTCTTGTTTCCTTCCACTTCACAAAAGTATGATGGTAGGTGCATTTGGTACTCTAAATCTAAATTTCCTCTAGGTCTAATTGTACGTGCATGGTCCCCTGCGAACGATTGGTGTTTCATCCAGGGTGTGTCCTAGATCCATCACAACCCTGACTAGGATAAAGCAGTTATTGAAGATAAATGAATAAGTTGTATGTCATTTCAAGTTTCGTTAAAGTAATAGGGATTTATTTATTTTTTATTTAGTATGTTAAGTACAGTGTAGCTGTTGGCCAAAATTATTGTAGATGTAAGCCACTTTTCATTGTAAAAGCAGCAGCAAAATGTCTCTTACAGTCGAGTTAATATGGTCCTGTAACAGAATCTATTATACTATCTGAAAAGGAGGAAAATGTTGCTGACAGCTTGGCACTTGATTAAGTCGGATTTGTATGTTTTGATATCGCTTGCGAATGCCTCTCATGAAAGAATCAGCCTGATTTCTCTCCCAACTGCACCATTTCGAAACTCAGGAAAGCCTCATTAATCTGGTGTTATTTTTTTGTCCTTCTGGATTCTGCTAGCGCATTAATAGTTGGCCATCACTCGAATTTACAGTTTCAAAACCACACGATGGCTTCTGGCACTCTGGCCTTAAGCAAGGGACTTGGTACCTCTGATCCAGCCTGAAGTGGCTAATGTCATTCACTTTGGACTGTCCTGTGGTCTTGAAATCCACGGTTACGGATAAGCATTCCACATATTTTACAGACATGCGTCCCTGCGAAAACCTAAATGTCAAATAGTTATCAATTCCCTCCAAATAACTCTGATTTGTATCTTTAGCTGACATTTCTTTCAAGTTGTTTGACTGTTTTGTTGTTCTAGCAAGCAGTGATTTATTTGTTTGTTTTCTTTTTAAACAAATGTCGCACCAATGCAGAACTGAGAAAATGAGAGTCTTTCAAACGGTTGTTTCAGGTCAGCATAATGCTGTTAAGTGTTAAGTGGGCCCGTGTTTGCGATCATTTTCCCTCCTTCAGCGTTTTAAAGCAATTTCATTACATTTTGTGAAATATTGAGAGGGGGGAAAAGTCTGTGTTGGTGTTCATTCATAAACCGCTAAATCATATTTTTTGTTTCAGTGGTGTTCACATTAAATAACTGAGCTGCATTCAGTGCTGTCTTATTATTACAGCTTCAAGGTTCAATCTTCTGTGTATTTTATTATGCACGCATATTGAAGGTCATAAATTCATAAACAAGCGATCAGAAATTGTTTTGTCTTTTCCCCCTCTTGCTGAATTTAACCTCCTTACACTCAGCAGTCTGCGGTAACAAACTCAGCATTGTTCCTCTCTAATTACCGGTGCTAGGGCTTCTGGGCGCTTGAGCATATCTAGAAATAATGACAAATTAAGAGGTGGAGAATGTTTTTTTTTCGTACCACAATGAGGGTAAAGTTCCTGCAGGGTTGTTCAACAAGGCATTTGTTGTTTTGCCCTCATTTTCCAGAAATGAATGCTCTGAGCTTCCCTGGTTCAGTGACTCTGTCTGAGTGGAATGCATTTGCAGACAGAGAGTGACTCACCACCTTTATAATCCAATCCAATACCATGGGCCCCCATAAGCGTTGTGCACAAAGGGTGTTGCCACGGTGCCATGGGGAAAGCACTCTCTGGCTTCTGTTTCTAGCAGTCTTTATAGACCTTGCTCTGTAGAAAAAAAATACAAATTTGACCGCCAGAGGCCTCTGCCCTCTGTGGTAATGTGAACTTATTTAGGCTTTAATGTTGCACTTGAGGCAAAGATAGTTATAGTGAGGAAAGGTATCAGGTTTAGCTTCACTGCAGAAACGTAGTGAGCCTTGTCATCTCTGCTCTGCTGACTTGACTATAGCCTCTTGTTCTAAAGAGGAATTTAGTGACAGGTTATCATTTTTAGGCCCTCACGTCATGAGTGCTGAAAGGACGTCTTTATCTGCAACTGGAGATGGGTTGAAACCCATGCTTTCATGTGCCTATGCTTTCATCAGCCTATTCTTAATGGCTATGCAAGCAGGAAAAACAAACCATGACCCAACCTTGTCCATCACAACGATGCTCCATAGGAATGATGGATTTGCATTTGGCAAACTTCTGAATGGAGCATGAAAAGTGATGGAGAGTTTCAGTTTTCAAAGACGGGCCTACTATTGCTTGAGTTAGGTTTGTTATTTGTTAATCAATAGCTTTAGCAGGCTGTTTTTCAGTCAAGCACTCTCACTCATTTAAGAGTGACTGGAAGAGGATGTTTGCAACTTTTCCAAACTGGCTGGACTGTCTTGTTTTCTTTGGTGTGGGTTGTTTTTTACTCTTCCATTGTATTTTCCATTGCCCAGCCTCTTTATAGGAAGCACTGGACTGGTCAGGCTTAATGCCTCTGTCCATGCATTAAGGTTGGCATCATGTTTTACTGCAGCATCGTTTACTGCTTGTGTAAGAAAAGAATGAAACTCTGCTGTAGATCCTACTACTGTGTTAAGCTGAAGATTTTAGAAATGTATATTTGTTAGGCAGTAGGTCAGGTTTCCTCTTTACTTGTGGGCGATTTGTTTTATTTGCATGTAAACAGGAATAAAGAAATAGCTGGTATGCTGTACAAGTCTGTCTGTCATCAAGGTTCGTCATTGTGATACTAGACAATGAGTAGAGAGCATGGTGGTGTTGGTTATTCACCAGCGATGATTGACTACGTGTTGGCTGACATGGAAACAAATGGCTTGGCAAGCAGTGAGTGTATTTAAAATCCTAACAGGAGACACACTGCAGGGGTAGTAGATGATGGCTGGCCACTGACGGTTCTTGGCTCCGATGACTGTTACACAGCCCCAATCATGTTCCATCAGCTCTTAATCTGGATTCACAAAGGGGTTCCTAACCTGAAAAACACTGCCTTGTTATTCAGCACAGATTCCCAGTAGTAATCCTTTTTTTTTCCTCTTCTGTTTATATATCTCTTTGATTCCACAGTGCCGGTGTCTGGTTGTTGGCTAACATGAACCAGACTTCAAAAACAGACAAATTGATTATTTTTGTCTTGGTTAGAACGAACAGGCATCGAGAGAAACACTACAGGCTATCAAGAGGAAAGCTTACTGTACAAGGTTATTGTTGTTTTTACGAGCGTACCAAAGAAGCTTTGGTCTGTTCTCACTGGGGCCCGGATACCTCGGAGCGTGAGAGCCAGCTCTTCTGCCGCCTCTCCCCTCATAGCCTGAATCCTGGCCAGAGTGGCACTGAGAGGAGGGCCTCTTGGGAAATCATCTGTATTGTTTGGAACTGCATCCCCCTCTTCAAACATATAAACCCTGCTGCCCACTGCCTTCCTTTAGAGCACTCGTTCTCTTGCTGTGAGCTTTACTTGAAAGGACCAGTATGAATAATAAACCCCCAGTGTTCCGTGTTCTGTCTCTGCCTCCCCATGAAACAATAGGGGAAAAGCTATGCATTTATTCCTGCCTCCCCCACAAAAATGCTTCAGTCAGTTGGTCAGTGGACTGACCCTCTGTCTTAACGCATTTTTCTTCACAGTCTGCTTGGTGCAGAGTGCTTTTCAGGGACATGTTTGGTAATGGCTGAGTGAGTTTGCCGAGCCAGGACAGAGAAAGCTGTGAATGTTAATAAGATTAGACTTATCCACCTGTGTGAACAGTGTGTGTGTGTGTGGAGCCAAAGGAAAGTGGAGTGGAGGGGATAAAGAATCGGCCATACTTTTGACCGAATGCGGGTTGGCAGTGGGATGGGGTGGGGTTTAGATTCCTTAACTAGACATCACCGTGTCTCCTTTGGTATTGAAATGCACACTAATGAATTCTCTTCTCTTTCACCAGGTCTCAGAGGCAACCTCTAACAATGGGATTTCAGGAGTACTGAAGAGATTCTGACAAAAGGAAAGAGAAAAGGGAAAGCAGCGAGAACAAAAGAAGAGGCTTGCCGGGTAGCTGGGGGCACTTCTTAAAAAAAAAAAAAATAAAACAAGAAAAGGATCAGTTCTTTGGGACTCTGTAGGGGGTGTGCATGCTGCCCCCTCAACTGGACATTGTTCTTTGTGCCAGAGTGAGACAACAAAAGCAAGTATGCGCAATAAACTGAGCAAGTTCCAGGACAAAGGCTGCTGGCGCATGCTGAGGCTGGGGAGCAGGACTATAGCGCTGCTCCTACTGACAGTCATGCTGCCGGCGGAAGCTCAGGCTTCATCACCCCAGGGAACCTTGGAGGTGCTGGGGGACATGGCACAGCTGGAGGCCTCCATGCACTCGACAGTGCTCTCTGACCTCCAGGAGGCGCAAGCAGTGGTGTCTGCAGTGGCGCAGCCAAGCGGCTTCCCAGATTCCTCTGCGGTAGTAGGAAGGATGTTCCAGATGCAGTTCCCCACAAAAGCCAAGGATTCTGGGAGCATAGTGAAGGTGAGCCCGAGATTTTATCCACTGCTTTTCATCAGGCAGTTCCATATTTTGCAACTCTGATGTATTTGTATTCGTTGTTCAGCCAGTAAACTTAGTCAGTAGGAGAAGTGACATTGCCTCTAGCGTCGCTTCTCGAAACGTATTCCATGCTTCCCTTCTGAGTAGCGACCCATAAAAGGCAGCAGTTGCTCTAATAACAGAACACAACTTATAAACCCCATGAGTGCATCACACATTAAGGCTCAGTGCTCTCACAGAATTCAGAGGATGCATGCACCCTGCATGCTGATCAGTGTTGGTAATACCAACTACATCTCCTTTATATAGCTCATGTGCAAATGCTGCTTGGGCTGGTGAGAGCACATGCCGTTCTTTTTGCTTTAAAATAAATAGAATAATAAGAACCAGATATATTTTGTCTACAGTCTTGCTAGATAGTGTTTTGCCCTCAACAGTTGAGGTCATTACACCCTGACATTAAATGTGTATCCTGCACATATACTCCAGTAATTTTATTTTCTTAGCAGCAACCCAACAGGTGAAGAGGGGTGGGTCCCCCCCCAGGGTTCCCCCCCACCTCCCTTTTCCCCTCTCGTTCCATGTCCATTGCTGTAAAATCGTGACCTCCGGCACATAACTTGTCATTGTTTTTCCCTGTCCCATATAAATGTTCGGAGAATTTCCCATGACTGCCATGTAATCCTATATTCATAGGATAATTTGCGCCCATCAAGAGCATTTTTAAAGTTTTAAACCTCGAGCCCCTTTGTGCACATTTGGAACAAACCTCCTCTGACAGCTGCGTTGAAGAATGCTACGACTCAAAAGTTTACGTGGGGTACAGCTGCCGTTTTCAGTATGCCACCTTAACCGAATGGTCTCTCCACCCTCACTTCTCTGAAATGAATTTGGTGCTAAACAGAACTCCTCAGAAATGATATTCTTCACATATTAGGCTAGGAAAAGGCCAATTCCTGGTGTTCACCAGGGTTGGACAACGTACTAGTCTGGATGGCCAAAACAAGCAGAGTTTGTGTCTGGGCTACTTGTTTTATTTTTTATTTTTAAAGATTTTATGTAGCTGCCCAGAAGGGAAGTAGCTTCAATTGCCAGAATAAGGGAAAAAAATCCTACTCCCAATTGACTTCTGCAAAGTGGATTTTTTTTCTTTCAATTTTGTATTTATATACAGCTTAAATAGTGGAGGCAGTTTAGCACCATGTCCTACTGCGTCCCCAAATGTGCAAACAAACTAACATACATACTCGTCTCCTACTCTAGACCGTTTCTGAGTACTAACACTAATGCTTTTCCTATTCTAGTGAGTGTTTCATTTTTAAAAACCTTTTTAAACGTACTGACAGGTCTGTCCTGAGTACCAGTCTTTTGGATTTTCTAGATTAGTAAATATTTGAGTGTACGACAAAGGTTTTTGATTTGAGAAGCAAAATCTTGACAACAATCATACTGACTGCAGAAAGTTTTAAAGAGAAATGGATTTTGTCTGTGAAATTTGACAGTAGCCAGTCTCAAAATAATATCTTTTTATGCACGATGTGAGGACACAACACCACTGCTTAACATGACCATATGTATATATATATAATATATTTGTTTCCCTTAAGCTGTATTAACGCACTTTGCTAGCTAACTAACTTGCCATACATCATTGCTTTACATTACCTACCAGTATTAAGCATAGTCAATTTCTGTACAACCAAAATGTGGCACAGTTTACTTTTACTTGCCCAATAGTAATAGCTAATGGATTTCTAATTTGTCCACCCCTGCAGCTCTCTACCATATTTATTGTCTCAAGTGTACAGCTGTTAATACCAAAACTAGCTTGTTCGTTAGCATATGTTCAAAACTTGGAAGATTCACAAATGGAGTACTGAGCTGCTCCAGTCTCTAATGCACCTGATTGATTTCCTGACTCAAGTGTGTTGAGCTGCATTGGCCTGGATTGGAATAAATACCTTGAGTGAGCGGACCAGCGCCAATAAACAGTAGAAATAATACTAAAGTCCCATTTGTATTTTTGTACTGATTGGGAATAAAAAGCAACCGTATGCCAAACCCAACTGACAAGTGCCTCAGTCTCATGGGTTATGATAAACTGTGACTTTTGTTCTCATTGTTGGCCCCTTCAACATGGTTTGAAATTCTCTGTGAATCTCCTGTGCTCTTCTTCCTTTTTTTTTTTTCTTCCTCTCTCTCCACGCCATTTTCCTGCAATCTGTACTCCACACCTCCAGCGCTTTCTAATTCGCCTGCGACACCAGATTCCTTCTACGTTCTCCAGCCCCTCCTTTTTTCCAAACAAAGACTGGCACTGAAATCTAATTAGCCTTGGCTGTGCAGTAGCAGAAAGCTTTGTATTCCAGCAGCCCACATTAAAAAAAATAAATAAATAAAAAAATTGCCTTGGGAATGTGACTCATTCCATGTTTATGGTTAAACACAAATCATGCCAAGTCAGACCAGTTGTATTACGGGGTTATGCCTTGTGTTTTTGTTGTGATTTCCTTTGCGTAGCAACCAGCTTTGTGGTGCCGTGTTGTATGAAAGCGTAGCATTACAGTAATGTACCAGTGGCTTTTGAGGAATATTTCAGTAACCCTGAATAGTCATTTTTAGAATGGATTTAATTCACACACAGCATTTTTAGTCTTGCAAATGGCAAGAGGAGAGGAAAATAAGTCTCAGTCTGTACGTGAGGCTGCCAGATCATTATTCTTTGTGTCCACAAGAGTGCACTGCTGAGAGTTTACAGATTAAAAAGTCTCGTTCACCAGCTCCACTTTCTTCTCATTAGTGCTGTGGATATAACCCTATCCCCACATTTGACTTTTTCCCCCCACCCCCTTACCAGTTTGGGCTGTTTAAGATGATGTAGAAGGCTTTAATGGCATTTTATCTTCTAGTCTTTGTCATGTGTATGTAAGGTGTGTTAATTCTGCACTAGATGATAGGATAGATGCACTTTGTTCAGCTTTCCATTCCACCGCAACCAGGGAATGTGTTTTACGTGACTTTTTGCTCATGCTTTCTTTTCTTTTCTTTTTTACACTACTTTTAAGCTTGCTTCCTTTTAAACTGGCTGTTTCTCAACTCTGAAGAAAGGCTGACATTCGTTCCCTGTGGAATTTAATAATTTAATGTATAATTATCAAATTTAATATTTTAATATCATATTCAACTCCTAAATTTAGCAGCGAGAGTATTACTAATTTAATATTTGAACTGAATATAAATGTCATTTCTCTCCGCGCTTTATTGCCTTCTTGATGAATGTTGTGACATGGAATTTGAGGACGTTTTATGTACCTTTTTGTTTTCGACATCAATTATTTGTTTTATTAGTAACCGAAAAGGCCACCTACTCAGAACGATGTGTAGTTTTCACTCTGAGAACATGAAAATGTGATTTTTATATATACAGTTGTGTTCATAAATTTACATACCCGTTGCAGAATCTGCTAAATGTTAATAATTTAAAAACAAAAGACGGATCATTAAAATTGCATTTCGTTTTTTATTTAGTCCTGCCCTGAATGAGCTATTTCACATAACAGATGTTTACATATAGTGCACTAGACACAATAATAACAGACACAAATGCGCTTGATTCTTAATCCTGTATGTCGTTACCTGGAGGATCAACGACTGTTTTTATGTTTTGTGATAGTTGTTCATGAGTCCCTTGTTTGTCCTGAGCGGTTAAACTGCCCAGTGTTCTTCAGAAGAATCCTCCAGGTCATGCACGACAGAGCAATGATGATTTAAACATCTGTTATGTGAAATAGCTCATTCAGGGCAGTACTAAAAACAAAACAACAAAATGCGATTTTATTGATCCATCATATATAAATAATTAACATTTTGCAGATTGTGCAAGGGGTATGTAAATTTATGAGCACAACTCTAGATATAGTTTTGCTTCACAGTGAGTAAATTTTGAACAATAAAATATAGACTAGAGATCTGGTTCCTTTAAAACATCCATTTGTCCAAACTAAAAGGCTCCGCCTCCTGAAATTTTCCAGTGAAAAGCCTTCACTCTGCCAATTCCCCCTGTGTCTTTGCAGTCTCCATTTCAACCTCATATCTCAAAGACATGCCATAGCCTACTCCTTCAAAACTATGAATCTTATCTTTCAGCTGTCTTCACACCATAACAATGAAACCCTGTATTTTTCTTTTTTTTTTTTTTTTTTCCTGTGGGCTCCCCCCACACGTGCATGCTAACAATAGACCCCTTTCTTCATCTTTGACGGCCGAGTTTTCATTTTTTCCATTTCATTCCCTCATGTCAGGGCAACAGGAGTATTCACTTCCTCAGTCTTCACTTGATTTAAGATATGGAGGTGTCTCAGGAGACCACAAAGACTTGTCTTCTGGATTTGGTTTGTTCAAGTTAAAGTTAAAGCTTCCTCTCGAATGTGCCTTAACTCCTTCTCCAACATCGCACCTTGAAATCCCTGCTGCTAAAACCCGAAAATAAGAACCTATAAGGGAACCCAGATGTTACGTGCTTATGCCATGTTGCTATTCTAGCCTCTCATTTCTTCTTTCCCCCCTTATATTACTTTTAATTCAAGAAGTACTTGCCTTTGGCAGGGACTTCTTTGTCTCTCTCTCTCTCTCTTTCTTTCTTTCTTTCTTTCTCTCTCTCTCTCTCTCTCTCTCTCTCTCTCTCTCTCTCTCTCTCGATCGGCTTGCATGAATCATCAGTTTGGAAACTGTGGTAGCCTAAATGTTAGTGAGTTTGTGGTTTTGGCAGTGGTTTTGATGCTGATATTTTGGATTTAAGAGATACAGTAAAGGCAATTCCTAAACTTTTCAACCTGAGAACATATGCAGCTTATAATGTTTCATACTATTGAAACATGTTAGTGACATGAATCTTGTCCAAACCTAATATCACTGACCTATTAAAATAGTAATTGTCAGAATTTGTCTACTTTGTAATAGACCGTAAGTAATAACAGGTTGTTTTTTTTTTTTTTTTTGGTTTGTTTGTTTGTTTGTTTGTTGTTGTTGTTTACTTTCAGAATTTAATATGTAAGGACTAAAACATGACAGGGCGTTGTAGGAAAATAACCAACAGTGAGGTGGTCGGATGTGGCCCAGTGCACAACACAGTTTCTGTTACCACCCTGACATTATTTTCCAGTAACCACATACCCTGAAGTATTTTATTCCTCTTACACCACAGCAATTTGCCATCAGTGCTTTTTTTGAGTGAGAGAAAAAAAAAAAAGAGTAAGGCTGGTGAGTGGATGAATGTTTACAGCTATCCATACCAAAAATTCTCCTGTGGCAGAACTCGGACACTGGAGACTTCCAAAAATGTTCAATAACCATCTCCAAGTCAGCTTATAAATGATTATTTAACAACAAATTAGTTTAATTATTTATTGTTAGCGTAAAATATATCTTCAGCTATACAAGTCCCATCAATATTAACCTTTGATTTGCAATTGGTAAAATGCTATTATAGAAAAATAATGACTAAGTTAATGTTATTCTGACTATTCACATTCAAGAATTCAACAGCACAGTGGTATAAAATATAATAATTAATTCCCGTGTGTGTTCTATTGTATGAATATTAAGAATGGCACAGTTCTGTACAGGACATTGACCTTATTGAGTGCTGCAGTGTTGACGTTTAAAGCCCACAATTCATCAACCGCATTATGGATTAGTTTAATTAGACTTCCTCCTGAATTATTGACGTCTTTCTATGTAAACAAATAGGTGGTCACTAGTCTACATCAATGTGACCGCGACGTTCAGAAGTGCAACAAAACTTTCAATATAAAAAGGCGTGGCAGAGGACAATTTGCAGCTATAAAAGCTTGAGGAAAGAAATAAAAAAGCCCAGCTGTTCCAGCCATAGCTCCCCCAGTAACCACGATCTACTGGTTAGAGCACTAATGATCACTTTAAGGGTTTGGAGGCAGATGATTTTTTTTTTTTTTTTTTTGCTGTTTGTTTAAATGCACCACTTTGTATTTATTAATTATCGTTCATTTCTGACTCCTCAAACATCTCTAGTTGCATAACGTTTAGTCCAATAGTCTATGTTTTGAACAATACCTCACTGCAGATGTTAAAAATAACCAGTGCATTGCTTATCTCTTACAACAGCCTAATCATTGCATTTCCGCAGTCTACGTTACATAGTCAGTGGTTTTATATCAGCTAGATCATAATTTTAGGTTTTCAAGCCATATGCTTTGTTTATTTAATTGACTTTAACTGTTGTTTTTTCATATTTCAGATGAAATAGAAACGTGAAATAGAAAGTTTTGTTCCACATTTAATATGCTAATTTCATACCCCACAATCACACTTCCAATATCTGTGTCCTCTAGCTATTTCAGTTGTTTAGGTATTTAAGTATGATGGCAGTAGCAATTTCAGTGTACCACAGTAAATAATGACTGGGTTTTGTAATCTTTTTTTTCCCCCCTTACAGATTACAGAGGCAGGCAAAGATACACTACCATCATGGTTGCACTGGGAACCAATGAGCAGCACCCTTCAAGGACTTCCTTTGGAGGTTGACAAGGGTGTCCACTACATATCTGTCTCTATTGCTAATGCAAGCCATGCGTCCCAGAGTCCTGATGTATTTTCCATTGAGGTTCATCCAGAGGAACATGCTGACACAGACCCTATTCAGTTAGCAATCCAGTTAACTGACAATGATTCTCAGCATTTTGTCTGTGGCAACGAAGAGCCTGTTACTGTGCTTACAGTAATTTTGGATGCAGACCTTACTAAGATGAGCTCCAAAGAGAGAGTGGAGCTTTTGGCCAGCATGAAAAAATTCTCGGGCGTAGGGCTCCAGCACATGAAGGTCTTGCCCGTTGTCAACAATCGCTTGTTTGATATGTCTGCTTTTATGGCTGGGCCAGGAAATGCCAAAAAGGTTGTAGAAAATGGTGCTTTATTGTCTTGGAAACTTGGTTGTGCCCTGGATCAAAGCAACATTCCCAACATCAGTAGTGTTCAAGTTCCAGCAAAGGAAGGGACAATGTCAGCACATTTGGGATATCCAGTGGTGGGATGGTACATTGCTAACAAAAAGCCACATATACCTAAACGAGTACGGCGGCAGCTTAATACCCCTACCCCTGTGCCCTCCTTGCTTCCTCCATCAACATACCCTGAGCCATCGAGCCGAATTGTGCCCACACCAACATCCCGATCAATTGGACCAACTTCAGACAGTTCCTCACAACCTGTGCGGGGCCCTGTACCACTGCCTGTGAAACCCACTATTCGCCCCAAAGATTCAATTGCTCATACTCCCACATTAGGACCCCCTCAGCCCACAAAAATTATGGACACAACCAGCAGTATTGCAATACAGCCCACCATGACCAGGCCACTGTATGTTGGGCCTTCTGTAACACCACCAACACCAACCACCAAGAGACCAACAAAAAGGCCCAAAAAACCCAAGACCACCCCAGTACCAAAGGAACCTAAGACAACCACAGCCAAGCCACCCCGACGTACCACCCCCTCAGTTGTTTTACATGATGGCAATACAAGACCAGAGCTGCGCAACCCAATTGATCAAGTTAAGTCATTCATTGGCACATACTTTGAGGTGAAAATCCCATCTGACACATTCTTTGATCGAGAAGATGGTACAACAGACAAGTTAAGATTAACGTTGAGGAAAAACAGTGATGTTGTTGGAGAAGACTCCTGGATTCAGTTCAATAGCACTAGCCAGTTACTTTATGGATTACCAGACTGGCAGCATGAGGGCAAACATGAATACTTTATGCAGGCAACTGACAAAGGTGGTCTCTACACAACAGATGCCTTTGAGGTCCGTGTTAATCGCTTTGGAAACAATGTTAAGTCCCCAGTCCTGTTTGCTGCTCGATTTGAGGGGGATCCTCGTTCGATTACAAATGATATCCATAAGAAGATCCTTCTTGTCAAGAAATTGGCCTATTCATTTGGTGATCGCAATTCTAGTTCAATTACACTGAAAAATATTACTAAGGGATCCATTGTAATCGAGTGGACCAACAGCAGCCTCCAACAACACCCGTGTCCCAAGGAGCAAATTCAGGCCATGAGTCGAAGGATCTCTGATGCTGAAGGCAAACCTTCACCAGTATTCAACAATGCCATGGAACCAGACTTCAGACCCATAAATATCACTATCAAAGGAACGGGTAGCTGTCGCAACTACATGTTTGTTCCGCCAGCTGAGATCCCAGACCCCATTCCGCCTGCTGTTACACCAGCTGTAGGAGCAGGACGACAGAGCAACGATGATGTATATCTTCACACAGTCATACCAGCTGTGGTGGTTGCAGCAATCCTGTTGATTGCAGGCATCATTGCTATGATTTGCTATCGCAAGAAGCGTAAGGGGAAGCTTACTATTGAAGACCAAGCAACCTTCATTAAAAAAGGAGTTCCCATCATTTTTGCTGATGAACTCGATGACTCTAAGCCACCTCCATCATCTAGCATGCCTCTTATCCTCCAAGAGGAAAAACCTCCTCTCCCACCACCTGAATATCCCAATATGGCCAGTCCAGAGACCACACCTCTGAACCAAGACATTTTGGGAGAGTATTCAGGCCTACAGGATGAGGACCCCAATGCCCCTCCTTACCAGCCTCCACCCCCCTTCTCTGCTCCCATGGAAGGTAAAGGGTCCCGCCCTAAGAACATGACCCCCTACAGATCACCACCCCCCTATGTGCCACCCTAATGTTTATAGATCCCTCCAGTGTGGAGGACAGGGAACTTGTCCAGTTCCAAAACCAGTGTTGTCTCTGCATTTTTTGGAAATCGGAGGGGCATTACAATTTGAGACATTGGATTGGGAGGGTTGGGATGATTTTGGTAAAACTGGACTCTTTTGGAGTGGTGATGGTGGGGGTGTAATTATATAATCCTCAAAGACAGCAACACCAACCTCAGCCTCTGGCTACTGCTGATCAGTTGGAAGGTGCTCCCTCCGATCCTAGCGCTTTTGTGTCTAGATGGGCTTTTTTGTTTGTTTTATCATTTGTATTTCTTTTCGACTTATTTCAAAATCAAACTACTTGCTTAACAGAACTCTTTTTATCTTCTGAACTCTTTGAATAATACATAAAGACAATAAGTAAAATGACTGCAGGTGCAAGTGTTTCATAGTGACATTCTACAAATAAGAAGAAAAAAAAATGATCTAGAGGTACAGTTGTGCAGACAATTATGGGCTTGTTTGATTCAATAAGGTTTGCCTTTTAACATTAATTGTACTGTTTTTACCCTTATTCACATGTCTAGTAAAGATGATCATCATAAGAGGTAGCCAAAAACCTTGAGAGGGATAGAATCTTTTTTTGTTTGTTTGTTTGTTTGTTTAATCCACTGTAAACTTGAGGGTTGCTAGATTTCTTTTTGATTGTTTGTTTAATTTTTTTTTTTCTTTCTTTTTTGGGGTGTCAAAGTAACACTGAAAAAAAAAAAAAAACAACTTTTCGTATCCCTACCTAATGGAAATGAGATATGCTATGGATATGTTCTGGATAAATGTTTGAGGATATGTGTTTTTGTCCCTATAGAGATTCATGCCAGACTTAGACATGGAGATATTATTGTGCCATTCTGATGTTGATTGATTTTATTTTTTTTATTTTTAAGTGCTCGAAACTCTGGCGTTATTGGGTTTTATGTCCGTCTCGGTTTATAGTAAGGATATATGGCATGATGTAGCTGCTGTCCTTTCAAGGAAACACAGATGGGCAAAGTCTGAATACCTACATCTGGCAGCAGGCATTTGCTACTCCTTTTCCCTTTTAGTACGCATTGACATGGTTTTGATTAAATGATTTGAAAGACTCGCAGTCTAGCTTAAATTTTTCAAATGATTTGATCCTGTTTTCTGGTTTGTTCTTTTTCTTTTTTTTTTCTCTTCTTTTTTTTTTTAACTTTTCAATAATGATTATCGAGTGTATGCCTTGACTCAAAATAACTGAAAATAAAGACTGAATATTTTAATAAAGAATCATTCTCTAAACAATGGCATCATTTATTAAATGTAACAGTGATACTTTATTTGCAGTTGAATGTCAATTTTTGCCTTGGCAGTAATGCAGCAAGTGTCTTCTGTAAATAAATCTCTGCCTACAGATATAACTGTATTTATAGTCCACAAGTGTGTACATCAGATATGGCAGGGAAAAAAATGTTTCTGCAGTTTGTTCTAGACAAGAGGTAAGTATATCTTCAAATCTAAAGAATCTGTATGATATTCATAACCCAGGGAAAGTACTTATGCTTTATTAACATCATCAGAATATATTTGTCTAATTTTATAAAGTTTTTGATACAACCACAGTTTTATTAAGAACAATAAATATTGAATTTTGTAAAGGTTTAGCTTGGGCAGTTTATCTGTTATAGCATTCTCTGCCTCTATGTAGAAATGCAATCACATGCTTTTCATAACTCCTGTAATTTTGGGGTCTGAGGTGTAGTGCAGTGATTGCTAATCTGTTCAAATGTTTCGAGATTGCAGGACCAGGTACCACAGTGTAGATCTGCATGTAAAAAAAAAACAAAAAAACCCTTAAACATATAAATATGTAGCCTGGTTTTATTTATTTTTTTCTTGCTGTGTGTTTATTATAATCCAGTTATCATATGCTTCCGTATGCTTTTGATTTGTGTCTGCATTTTGTGACTTTAACTCGATCATGTTAGCTAGTTAATGTGTTCTTTCTTTAGGCTAAGATTTACTAGCACGGAAATACTGAACTATGGGATTTCTTATCATTTGCACGTTTGCTTTGATCGTAACATTGACCGCAGTTCATATTTAGCACATTTAAGACATTTTAACATGCATTTATGATCTAGTACACACTCCTTGGGCAGCAATGGGAAGATGCTAATTAATCCAGTAACTTTTAAACATTTAATCAGCAAAGAACAAAGTAATGTAATGGGATTTTTATTAAAATATTTTGGGTGGTTTAATTTAATTATTAACATTACAATGTATTGATTAGTCTTGTGTAGGTTTTCTGTCCTTCCATCCATGTAAACGTAACCTCACTGGTTTAAGGCTTTTAGATGATAGATGAAAAACCAAAGATGCAAATGTGAAATGACTGTCACTAGGTATTGTTTTAGTTTTTTTTTTTTTTTTTTTTTTGGGGGGGGGGGGGGTTTTTTTTTTTTTTTTTTTTTAAAAATAATACTAATTCTCTGCTGTGTTTTACGTATCATTTAAAGGATGGCACAAACAGTATAAAGCTAACAGTCTGTTTTGTTTTAAACAGTGTTATAAGCATATTGTCGGTATGCCCTGACATTCATTTTGTCCTCATCATTTTATTTGTTTCTCTGTATAATTCAAAGCTCCTGAATGTATATGAAATTTTCTTGTGCATCATTTTTTTTTGTTTGTTTGTTTTTAGCTTAACATGGGGGGAATTTTAGCCTACATCAGATGAGCTTAAAGTGCGGTTGCTGATTTGCTCTCTAAAACAACATCAACTTTTAATCTGTATGCATAGTAGTGTATCCGGGGGAAAATTCTAGCTGTATATTTTTTTTTCCCTGCTGCTTTTTATACATTTCCTTTGCCCCAGGTGTGTTGCATAAGCCAGAGTTCTCTGCTGAAATACTCATTTTTAGCCTGCCCTGAGTGTGATTTAATTTTGCTCCATTTTTACTCTAAATTTAATTGGAACACCTGAGAGATGATATGTGTGTGTGTGTGTGTGTGTGTGAGAGAGAGAGAGAGAGAGACTGAGACTTGAATCAAGGCACGGATAGCCAACAATAATTGATGGAGTTAAAAGCAGAATCAGGGAGATCGCTCACACTTTGTGAAGCCTTCCGGTTAATGACCACATCTTCTAATCAAGACAAGGGAGTGTAATAAATGCCTGAGTACAGAGATGATTGTTTTCTTTCTGTGTTTAATAGCATTGATTTTAATTTGTCACTGGACACTGTATGTTGGACTCTTGTATTAAAAATTGTTCTCACCAAAAATTGTGTCCTCGTTGCTGCTTAAAGTATTTACTCTTCAGCAAGACACGAGTCAATTTAATCCAAGCATGGACATGAGGGCCCTACAATGTTTCTGTGTTGGTGTCGAGACTTCTGGTCACTATCACAGAATCTTAACCACTGGATACCCATATTGGTATTATTACATACTTCTACACAATAATGTGGGTAGCTCCAGCATCCCTGGTTCGATTTTGAGTACAGGTTACTGTCTGTATAGAGTTTCCCATGTTCTCCAAGTGTTTGTGTGGTTTCCTTCCACGTCCCAATAACATATGGCTGAAAGTATGTGGACACCTGACAATCACAACGAAATGTGCTGTTTGAACATTCCATTCTAGATTTAGTTCCCCCTTTTACTCTTATAATACCCTCCACTCTTTTGGGAAGTCTTTCCACTAGATTTTGGAGTGTGGTTGTGGGGATTTGTGTTCATTCACCCACATGAGCGTTAGTGAGCTCAGGCACTGATGTTGGGTGAGGAGGCCTGGGGTGAAGTTGGTGTTCCAGTTAATCCTAAAGGTGTTCATTGGGGTTGAGGTAAAGACTCTGTGAAGGACACTCAAGTTCTTCCATTCCAACCTTGGTAAACCATGTCTTCATGGAGCTCTCTTTGTGCACAGAGTGAGCACAAAGTGAGCACAAAGCCTTACTTGCTATGCTGGAACAGGTTTGTACAGGTTGTTTCCCCCAAGTGAAGGGAAATTGTAATGTTACAGCATACAGATATATTCTATACAACTGTGTGCTTCCAACTTTGTGGCAACAGTTTGGGGTAGAACTACATATGTGATGGTCAAGTGTCTACAAACATTTGACTATATAGTGTAAGTGGATTGGCTGTCCTAAATTTTCTATAGATGTGTGTGTGTGTGTATTGTACCCTGAGATGGACTGGTGTCCAGTCCAGGTTGTATTCCATTCTCTCGCCCACTTTTCCCAGCGATAGACTCTGGATCCAATGTAACCATGATCAAGATAAAGCTCTTAATCAAGATGAATGAATGATCGTTTATTGTTCAGTAAAATATTTTTTTTTGTGAATAAATTTAAATATCTGTAGTTCTTATAAATATTTGGTACCAGATCCATTTTTGGTTTCATTTACTTCTGTACATCACAAATACACCTGTAATAGTAACAATCTATTTTAAGCCAATTTTGCTGATTTAGATTGTATAGGAGTTGGAAAAGGATGGATGGATCAACAGTAAATAGAAAAAATTTCTTCCCTTATTGGCCAGTCTTGGTGAAGATCAATTATTTGATGTTCAGAACTTTTTCAACCTCAGTTTCATGTAAAATTTGTTTACAGTCTCCATTATGTATGTTAAAAGATTCCTTGTAATATTATTACATTGGTGGTGTAAGGTAATGTCACTGTGCCACTCTAATTCACCTGTATCTGTCTGTGTTTAGTGTGCCAAATATCTGTATCTGGATTTAACCCCCAAGTGGGTGTGGCCTAAACCAGAAAGGTGGGTTGTTTTTTGGGTTGATTTTTTTGGTTAAAAAGGTAAATATGGTAGAAATGTCAGCATGGTATGTGAATTAGAACTCTGACAGTTCCTCAACCTCAGCTACATCATTCAAGTTCATAATTTGTCTCAACTAGAGATGGACTGTTTTTAATCCCTCCAGAGTGATTATTTTTGTTTTGTACTTCCATGTGAAATTTTCTAATTTACTAGTAAAACTAATAGCCTAATTTAAAGCCCCTGACCAGGTAGTTACTAATAATGAATGAATACAGTATTCACCAATAAAGCAATTCACCAATAAAGCAGTAGTCACCAACCCTATTCCTGGAGATATACTTTCTTGAAGACTTTAGCTCCAACCATAATCGTGCCCACTTGATCATCTAATCATTGCCTTAAGAATTTTTTGATCACCTAAAACAGGTGTGTTAGATTTTGGTTAGAGATGAAACCTGCAGGAAGGTAGATCACAAGGAAGACAATTGGTGACCACTACTCTAAATGCATCGTGCAATGTGCATAGTCACATTTATGTTCACTTTGTTTGTCCCATGAGCTTCATATCTGACCAATTGCTTGAGCACACATAAAAGTAAAAACCTTTGTGTTGTGTCCCACCAGATTCCAATCCCAGTACGCACCTTTAGTCTTAACCATGCCATATGAACCTTTCCAGCAAGCTTTGTTTTTGTTTTGTTTTTAAATATGCCTCCTATTCATATCTGTATTTGTATCTGTTTAGATCACATGATCTGAATAATGTATTCGTATTCATGTACAGCACTATACTGCATCATCAAACTTTTTTTTCCTCCACACTTTCTGTTCCCCTGAAGATCAAGGTGAAATAAACATCAGCTTTGAATGTGTGCTGCATGTAGCTGTACTCTGCATGTGAGCACCCAGCTGTCAGCATCAGAGCATCTTTGGTTCCACACAGTGATGGAGACAGGATTTCATTGGGGTTCCTCAGGGTCATGGGCTGAGTGTGATCTGATTTCACATACTTTTGCTGACGTTGTGCATGTGATATTGGATGTGACACGTCTCCACATCTGCTGCAGATTCTACAGTAGAGATGGCTCTGTAGGCCATCTGCGCTGACTTCCGTTCCATTGATTTTATGATGAATACGTGTGCAAATAGCTGTGATAATGGTTTGAATAAGCAGAACTTACACTGTCCAGCTGTGCTCACTGTGATCCCTCAGAGTTTAGTCACAACTGTCTTAAAGTATTGTATCTTATATATGCTATATGGCCAGAAGTATGTGCTTGTTGAACATCCCATTCCAGATTTAGTACCCCTTTTGCTGTTATAATAACTTCCACTCTTCTAGGAAGGCTTTCCACTAGATTTTGTCACATGGACATATGAGCTAAACTTAGCCAAAGGACAGAGTTGTAGTGCTGCAGATACAGTGTGTGATGTGTTCTGGATATCTGAAAAAAAGTTAGATGCATACACATTTTAAAGTAGTTATTTATCATATATAGTAATATTATGTAGTAATTTATTTGGTGCCGGCCACGTGTTCTCCATGCTTGGGCGAATTGCTGTGCACACGTGTGAAAGGGTTGTTTTCCAGGTTTTTTTGACCAACAAATGAAAGAATAAGTCAATTTTAAGCCCTATCCATCCCTCAGCCAACATGTTTGTTTGTTTTTTCATTTAAATATGTACAGTGAGAAACTAAATTAAACCAAGTAACAAGTGAACCAAATATGTCAATTTTAGTCTGAGTCAGACTGTACCAATGAAATTCAAAGAATATTTTCCTTAATTAGATTGTTTTTAAACAAATATAAGATGATAATTTTGCTTATTTCAAGCATTTATTTCTAGAAAGAAGCAAAATTGTCTGCTTCTTATATAATAAGACAATTTTAAGCTTGAAATTAGTAGAGGTCTAAGAGGTTTAATTCAATTCAATTCAATTTTATTTGTATAGTGCTTTTTACAGTGGTCACTGTCTCAAAGCAGCTTTACAGAAATATATGAACACTGTATACAGATTTTAAATGTGTGACTGTATCCCTATTGAGCAAGCCGGTGGCGATGGTGGCGAGGAAAAATATGATGATATGATGAGATGAGATGATATGAGGAAGAAACCTTGAGAGGAACCAGACTCAGAAGGGAACCCATCCTCATCTGGGTAACAGTGGATAGTGTAAAAGCAAAGGAAAGTTCATTATGGTTTTATATGAAGTCTGTTTGTTGAACTAGTCTACTGTCCAAAGGAGACCCGTAATTGTAATTGCAGTTCCAGGGCCTTAATAGAAACCGTAGTCCCAGCATCCACAGTGAGAATGTCCATGTGGAATTGGAGTTGATGAAAGCTCCATCGAGAGGTAGGGCATTAATGCCAAGGGCAGTAATATTTGTTACATAATAATCTCATAATGAAAAATATTAGATAATGTTACCTTTATTCAAGATACAATTGTCAGTTGTAGCCTGTCCACCTCAAGGTTCGATGTTTTGTGCATGCTGAGATGCTTTTCTGCTCAGCACGGTTGTAGAGTTATTATATGAGTTACTATATCCTTCCTGTCAGCTTGAACCAGTCTTGCCATTTTCCTCTGACCTCTCTTATCAACATGGCGTTTCCACCCACAGAACTGTCGCTTACTCAGTGTTTTTGTTTTTCCACACCATTCTGTGTAAACTCTAGAGACTGTTGTGTGTGAATTCTGAAATACTCAAACCAGCCCATTTGGCACCAGCAACCATACTACAGTTAAAGTCAAAGAGATCACATTTTTTTTCTTCATTCTGATGTTTACTGTCAACATTAACTGAAGCTCTTGACCTGTATCTGCATGATTGTTTTTATTTTTTTGGCATTGCACTGCTGCTACATGATTGGCTGGTTAGATGAACCAGACAGAGATTAAAGGCTCAGGAAATCTTTGCAGGTGTTTTGAGTTAATTAGCTTATTAGAGCTCTTCTCAGGTCGACATTTCTGTATCATAAATTCTTTATTCGAATATTTTGAGATACTGGATTTTTGATTTCCATGAGCTATAAGCCGTAATCATCAAAACGAAAAAAAAAAAAAAAAAAAAAAAAAAAAAAAAAAAAAAAAAA
>JANDJT010000114.1:14827511-14850704 GCA_024331685.1 Stegophilus panzeri | reverse complement strand
AGCAGCTGCTGGTCTGCTTTGGCGGCGACAGTAGAGGTGATGCTGTGTCAAAGCAGCACATCTCTAATTGGATAGTGTAAGCAATCTCTATTGCTTATGAGGCGTGTGGTCTGGCTACACCTCTGGGCATAAGGGCTAATTCCACTAGGCTCCCCGAAGGCTTTGTCCAAAGGGGTATCCTTACAGGATGTGTGTGCTGCTGCAGGGTGGTCTACGCCACACATCCATTTGTTATTACAGCCTGGATATTCATTCCGCCCCGGCTCGAGTGTCTTGCAGTGATCCTCGGGCTTGGGTCTTCTTGAACAGGCCGTACCCTCGGTATGACAGAGTGGGTATTCTCATTCCCATAGTGTTATGCTAAACACAACGTCGACGTTCCCTTTCAAAGGGAATGTCTGGGTTACGCATGTAACCCTGTTCCCTGAGAAGGGAACAAGATGTTGCGTAGCTTTGTCATGCCGGGGCAGGCCTGTGAATTGCATCTTCGCTTCAGATAATAGAAGCTGATGGCACGGTTCACAGGAGCCATATTTATATCACGCAACGCACTTAATTGCCACGTCACCTGATCATGGCAAGCCTATAAATAGGCATGATTTTACACAAGCTTCAGATGCCGGTCGTGCGCGAGAGACAGTCCCATAGTGTTATGCTAAATGCAACATCACATTCCCTTCTGAGGGAACAGGGTTACATGCATAACCCAGATGTTTTTAGGCCTACAGTTCTGAGTTGAAAAACCCAAGAACAGGGAATACTTCTAGTCTTGCTGGTTTTGATGTCAGCGACATCTCTTTGAGACACCTGTCTTGCAGGACCAGAAGAGACTGCCGAGTTTCTACACTAACTCTACAGAGGGCAGGATGATGTTCTTTCTGTGTGCCTCTTTCTAATTTAAAATATAGCATGCTTCATTAGGATTACGGATATTTTGGTAATATGTAAGGCATGAAACATTTTTGCATGCTCATCACCTGACCCAATTTACCCAATTTAGATCCATTAGTTAAAGGGCTAACATATATTAGCTGGCTAAATCAGATTGAATTGTACTTAGCGTTGAATAGGTTTTTTTTAATGAAAGGTACTGTTGATTTGGAAACATCAATATAACGATAAATATAGAGGTAAATTGGAGTTTGTATTCAGTTTATCAGGTTTAAGCTAAGCTAGCCATCTTGGAATTATTCCAATTGTGTGATGCAAATTATTATTAAAGTATTCTAATCAAGTGTTCTAATATAAGATTCTGGCCTCAAGAAAGAAAATCATTAAAAATCGATTCATACTCCAAAATGCTTTTGGTTGGAGAATTTGCCCCAGTAAAGTACAGGCTTGTCATGATTCTGAGATAGGAAAGTAAACAACAATGGGGTGGTGTGATGTGGTCCCAAATTTAATGACTTATTTTTCAATATCAGAATGTCTAGAAGTGATTTATTCCTTTTATACCACATGAATTTGCCAATGATTGTGATTATATTTTTGCACGTCATAATTATAAGAATGACAGGTCATCATTTTTATCCATTTATAGTTAGATTTAATGTGACAAAACATGCAACAAGTTAGTTCCTCAGTGTTTTTTTTAGTCTATGGTATAGTGGTCAGCACTTTTGCCTCCACCTCCGGGGTTGGGGGTTCGATTCCCTGCTTATGCCCTGTATGCATGGAATTTGCATTTCTCTCCATGCTTTAGGAGTTTCTTCCATGTACTCCTGTTTCCACCCCAGTCCAAAGACATGCACTCTGGAAAATTGGCATCTCTAAATTGTCATGAGTGTGTGTGTGTGTGCTCTGTCTTGTACCCCGAGTTCCCAGGGATAGGCTCCAGGCTCCCTGCGTCTCTGTGTAGAATAAGCTGTACAGAAAATGGATGGATGGCTAATGACTATCTCGATGATCCAGGAGCACCTCAGAGTAGAATTACTGCACTTTTGAATTTAGAGGAGCCAGTTGAGGTGGTTTTGACACCACACAAGGACACCCCCTGGAGAGAGTCACTCTGGAGAGTCTCCAGTACCCACTAGAGAGATTATAACTCACAGTTACAGCTAGAGCTGTATCAGGTACATCATTTACAATTATGGCATTATTATGACAGACACCCTTATCCAGAGTGACTTACAGTTATCTCATTTATACAGCTGAGCATTTGATGGGCCTAGTTAAGGGCCCAGCAATGGCAGATTAGCAGTGCTGGTACTTGAACTCACAACCATCCAATCAGTAGTCTAACATCTTAACCACTGAGCTACCACTGCCCCACTGTATGTCATTCTGGAGAGAGACCCACTGGAGAGATTATAACTCACAGTTGGCTTGGGAATGTCCAGGAAGACCTGAAATCTGTAGGGATCTTTAAGAAGTACATTTAGGAAGGAAATGAAAGAATGAATGAAAGAAAAAGTAAGGGCTCCCAAAGGGCGTGGCAGAAAAGCGATTACCCTATCCTCCACAGATCACGAATTTGAATCCTGATGATGACACAGCCATCTGTGGCTAGGAGTCCAAGACCCTTGGCCTCTCTTTCCCTGTCTCTGTCTCTTCCAGGTCAATCAAAGAGACACTAGCCTATTGTGGGCATCTGTGAGCTCATGTATGCAGAAGAGGGCAGATAGCGCTGTCTTTTGTGTGTGTTATTCTGCCCTGTGACCTACCATAAGCAGGAGTTCAGAAAGATGGATTTAAATCAAAAAAGAAAAGTAAGTGGACATTTGTTGTAATCTGCTGGATTCAGACTTGCTGTTTGTTTTCGATTTACAACCTAATATCACACTAAATTCGTTGGAATGGTAACTTCTGTGAGCAGGTTTGCTGGATTTCCTATGATTGAATGTAAGATAAACTATAATCACTAACCTGTTGGCTAAAGATTTTCTTTTCGGCAGCTCCCAGTAAAATTGCTGCGCCTGATTGCACTCATCTCATACCAGTGCAGCAGTCACTCACGTTAATGACGTGACCCTGTCAATGTCCTTCAATGTCCCTTTGTATTGATGAACGGGGTCGAGGAGCTACAGTCAGTAACTGTGTACTTACAAAATGCACAGGTAAATAGTTTAACTACTGAGTCCAAATGACAAAAAATGCATCAATCTTACTGGAATCATTATAACAATTTAGTTCTTTTTTTTTCACTGCCTCTTGCTTTGTGTCTATTTGTTTCTGTCTCTTAATGTCTCCTTCTGACTGTTTCTTCTTGTACTTACCATGCTTCTCTGTCTCTCTTCTTTGCTTTGTGTGTCTCTTCTGCATGCTTTGTCTCTCTCTGTCTCTCTGTATCTTGCTTTGTCTCTTTTTCAGCTTCATGTTGTATGTCTCTGTTTCTTGCTTTGTCTCTCTGCTGCTTTATTTGTCTCTTTCTCTCTCTCTCTCTTTCTCTGCTTGTTACGTTTCTCTATTTCTTGCTTTGTCTGTCTATCCCTGCTTCTTTTTTTGTCATTGTCTGTCTCTTTGCTTAAAGCTTTGTCTGTCGTTCACTGTCTTTGCTTCTTGCCTTGTCTGTCTCTCTTCAGCTTGATTTCTCTCTCTCTCTTTCTTTCTTTCTCTCTCTCTCTCTCTCTCTCTCTCTCTCTCTCTCTCTCTCTCTCGGTTTTCTATCTCTCAGTCTCGGTTTGCTTTTTGCTTTATTCGTCTCTATATTTTTTGCATTGTCTGACTCTCTGCTTTTTTGTTTCATTGTCTTTGTCTCTCTGTCTTTCTGCTTCTCTCTCTCTCTCTCTCTCTCTCTGTCTCTCTCTCTATGCATGTGCTGAGTGAGTGGGCGGAGCTTTGAGTTTGAGCATTTGGCCTGTGTGCCACGAATGAGTGTTCTACATTTTCTATCTTTTCTATCCTTTTTTTTTGTATTAGTTTCTTGGTGGTTTTTATTAAGCTGTTTTGTGAAATTAGTTGAAAGGGCAAGGAGGTGTATAATATACCAGGGCCTCTGCTCCCGGTTTGGTACTGGGAGCATGGCTGACACGGCATCATGGTGTGAAAATAGACTCAGCTGGAAGTGTAGAAGAATGTAGCCTGGCTGTAGGAGAAGTGATTGGGCCTGAGAACATTCTGTCCACGTCTCGTATGAACAGCGTTATTGTTGTGTTTGTGAAGACAAATGATTTAGTGAACCAGCTGGTAGAAAGTGGGATAGTGGTTAATGGCATTTTTACTTCGGTGCTCTTGCTTTCTACCTCCTTCGAAAAAAGTGACTCTATCTAATGTGCCTCCTTGCATTTCAAATGAAGTTCTGACCAGAATGCTCTCTCGTTATAGCAAAGTAGTTTCTCCTATTAAGATGATGCCAATTGGGTGTAAGTCCCTGCTTTTGAAGCGTGTTGTGTCACTTAGGCATTACGCCTATATGATTCTACATGATAACCTGGATGAATTGGATCTGTCTTTAAATTTTCGTCATGACGAGTTTAATTATGTCAGTTTTGCCACAGTAAATGTTATGAGATGTTTCGTTGTGGTGAAACAGGGCATGTTATCTGTGCTTGTCCGGCCAAATTGAATAAGCCTGATAAAAGTCATCCACCGGCTGACGGTGAGAAAAAGGACTATGTACGTGATGAAGAGATGCAGAATACTACCGCTGTTTTGCATACTGTTGTTGAGGTACCTGGAACAAGTTCGGCTCAAAAACCGGTATAGCAATAACAGATGCTGAAATACTAACAGAAGTAATGCTGGCAGATAAGCCGACTGAAGGGGAGAGTGTTGCTGCCGCTTTGGCGGAGAAAGATAAAGCATCCGCAGTGAGTGTTCGGTCAGCGGGTCAGGCGAATGAGTTGTGAAACAGTGATGGCCTTGCTACAGCTGTCTAGCAGCTTCATTCAGCCAATATAGAGCAGAATATCAGTGTTCATAGATGGATTCAGATGATTGTGCTTTTAAAACGCTCAGAAGAGAAGACTAAAGCAACAACATATTGGCAAGCAGACAAAAAGAATGGATAATTGTGACTTGAGTAGAGACTGATACAGAGAGTGACAGTGACTTCTCTGAATGTAACGTTTCATGTAGTTGACCTCAGAGTGGATTTCCAGCTGGGTTTACACTGGGGAGGATATAAAGTCCTTTCTCAAAGTGACAAAAAATGCAAGAAAAGTTCGAGTTGAAGAATATTTCCCCGATGTGGTACAATTTTATTGAGAAAGCAAAGGCTTTTAGGAGTGATGGAGGTTTTACTAATCAGGAAGTCTATCGAATGAAGAAAATTCTTGCCAAACTTAATGCCCAATCAGGGCTCAGTGTTAGTAATGATAATGCCTAAATATCATCTCTGTGTGTGTTTTTTTCCTTTGGCTGTGCTTGTTATGGTATTTTCTTTTCTCATTTATGGGATAAATTTTTGGTGTTTCTCTAAATGTGAATAGGGCTAGAGAGATTAGGAAAATATTTCAATTATTTGAGATCATTAAATAGAAGAAAACTGATGATTTGTTTGCTCAAGAAACACACAGTGATATATTAAATACTTTTGACTGGGGAAGAGAATTTAATGGTTTATCTGTTTTAAGTCATTTGCCCTCAACCAGTGTTGGAGTTGCTATTTTATTTTCCAAGAATTTTATTCCCTGTTTTTATCAGGTAAAAGAGATTATAAAAGGGAGACTTTTAAAAGTTATAGTTCAGTTTGAAAATCGTTCTATTATTTTTATCAGCGTGTATGTCCCAACCAATGCATTGGAAAGAATGATTTTTCGAGATACTCTGAGTGATGTTTTATATAATTGCAATCCTGAGGATTTACTATTTTTCAGTGGGGATTTCAATTGCACTGAGAACATCCTCGATAGAAAACATGTTGAACTGCACATGCCTTCATGAAAACGACTCATTCAATTATTGAAGTCACTTGAGATTGTTGATGTTTGGCGACATTTTCAAGGCACCCAGAGGCAATATACATGGTCTCATGTTTATGATAACTTAATTTCGTTAGTGAGGTTGGATAGACTTTATGGCTTCAAATACCAGTTTAGTTTGTTTAGAAGCTGTTCAATTGTTCCAGTGAGCTTTTCTGATCATAGTTTGATACAGTGCATTGTGTCTTTAAGCTCCACTAAGCCAAAAAGTGCCTACTGGCATTTTAATAACAGTTTATTATGTGACAAGCATTTTAAATATATTTTTGAAGAATTTTGGAATCATTGTAGAACTACAAAATCTTCTTTCCAGTCTTTACAGCAGTGGTGGGACATTGCAAAAGCACAGATTTAACAATGTGCCAACCATATACTCGCAACGTCACAAGAGATATGACCTGCTCAATGAAAACAATAGGGAGCGAATTAGTAGAACTTCAGGGGCTTGTTGATAGTACTGGAAATTTGACCCATTTTGAAACTTTTAATAAAAAGAAAAACGTATTAGCTGAACTGCTAGACACAGTCACACAAGGAGCTCTCAGATTAAAAGTACAATCAATTTTAATTGATTTTTTTTGGATAACCTGCACTGGGTTCCAAAAGCTGTTGTGTATCTGCCCAAGGAAGAAGGGGGACATGGACTCATACATTTACAGAGTAGAACAGCAGCTTTTCAGCATCAGTTTGCACAGAGACTTCTGACTGGACCAGTGGACTCAATCTGGAAATCTATAGCCTTTGCTATTCTGCAGAATTTTGAAAGCTTGGACTTGTCCAAGTTACCAATTTTTTATCATAATCTTTTCAAAGTTTGGACTTTATTTATAGTGCAAAGACTCAGCAGTACAAGTTCCTTGCACTGGTTGCTGCAAGAACCTTTAATTCATGGTTCACGCTTGGATATATCTCGTGGAGGCCCCTTCCATGCACTTGAAGGATTTCTTCTCACTTCTAGAGTAACAACCCTTGGACATCTATCACGGCTGGCAGGAACTGTCTTTAATAATGTTGATTATTGGACATTTGGGCCTTCACTCAACACGTATAGTGGCTAAACTTCTGGAAAACTGGAGGTTTGCTCTTACAGCAGAAGAATGCTGCTGGAGGACAATTCAGAGGGATTAAGTATTCCAAACTGCAGAGATCCTTGTCCTAATCTGTTGTTATTGCCTAATTTAGAAGAGTGTAAAGGTGTTTTTTTTTTTTTTTGTATTCTGAAAATTTGACATTAATTGGTTCTGAGCCGGCTTCTGGTAAAGCTTCGAAAGCTGTGCCAAATCCTTGAATAGAAAGTTTTTAGATAATAGGGTGGATACACCCTGGTGCACCATCCTCCAGATGGAGGAGGGCACAAAACCAGAATGGAGAGCTCTATATAAGTCACCATTAGCTAAGAAAGTAGGGGACTTATAGTGAAGACTTTTACATGGTGCAATTGCAGTTCATGCTTTTATTTCAGTTTTAAACCCTGGTGTTGGTCATCATTGCCCATTTAGTTTGAAGAGAGAAAATGTGTTCCATGCATTTATGCAATGTGTTAGACTAAAGCCTTTGTTTACTGTGTTACAGAATTTATTTGGTTGTATTGGTGAAACTTTTTCTGTTGGAATTTTAGTTTGTGGTTTTAAATATGTTCAGAGACACCAGTTTAAACGTTAGCTTTTGAACTTTCTGTTAGGCCAAGCTAAAAAGGTCATTTATAATACTAGAAAACACAAAATTGAACAAATCTTGAGTTGTAATTTAGCGGCAGTGTTTTTCAATTCAGTGAAATATAGAATATTAATTGATTTTCGATATTTTAAAGCCATGAATGATCTTGTTTCTTTTCCGTTAATTTGGTGCTATAAGTGGGCTTTGTGTGAGGTTATTGAAGACAACCTGTATTTCGCAACACTCTTAAGATACTTTTGTCTTTTCTATTTGTTTAATTATGTGTTAATTGACTGGTTAATGTTTTAGAATTTGTAATAAAGAGTCTTTGAAATTCAATTATCGCTCTCTCTCTCCATCTCTCTCTCTCTCTCTCTCTCTCTCTCTCTCTCTGTTCTCTATCTCTCTCAGTTTGCTTCTTGCTTTATTTGTCTCTCTCTATTTTCTGCATTGTCTGACTCTCTGCATTTTGTCATTGACTTTGTCTCTCTGCCTTTCTGCTTCTCTCTCTCTCTCTCTCTCTGTCTCTTGCTTTATTGGTCTCTCTGTCTTTCATTGTCCATCTCTCTCTCTGTTTCTTACTTATCAGCCTTGCACTCTGTCTGTCTCCTTCTCAGTCCTTTGCATGCTCTTCCTCTCTGTTTATCACCATCCTCTCTCTCTTGACTCTTCCTTTGTCTTCATCTGCCTCTCTTTCCATATCATTGCATGTTTCATTGCCTTTCATTTCTTTGTCTCTGACTCAATTTTTCTTTCTCTCTGTCTCTTGTTTTTTTCTATGACTCTGTCTCTCTTTCTTGTCACCAGCTAGCTGGATCTCATTATTATTGTACTTGTTGAGTGCATGCTGTTATTTCCAGCCCATTAGTTAAGCATAAGGGATTGCTCTGTGACCATCGATGTGCTTTTCGCTGCAGTTTTTCCAGTAGTATAGTTGCTTCTTATCCGTCCCTTGGAAATGAGAAGATGAGTATAAGAAAAGGCTGACATCAATATCTTAAAAATCTGCAGGGCAGAGAAGAAACCCAGCCAAAAACCATTGCATCCTCTCCAAACTGATCCAAACCATGAAGAGCTGGATAATTTCGCTTCATCCAAATGTTTCAACTCACGAAAATAAGCAGAAGCTCCTCTTGTGGAGGAGCGTAAATCTCATCGGCCATGTGGGGAATTAATGCAGTGTCGATAACCCCATAATGGCCCTTCAGTGCGATCATGGCTATTAGAAGCAGCTTTTTGCCAGGCTGCTTAACTCATACTGCGTTATTGGCTCATCGTGGACTGGATGACACTCAGTGCTATCTTTTTCATTACCCGACCTCATAAATCCTCACATGCTCTTGACAGACGCTCACAAAAGCCCTCCAAATCTTATTCTCTTCTAATGAAGCCTTTTATGTAAACACTTGGACAGTTTGTTTGGTTTGGGCCAACTGCAGTGCAGTGATTGAAGGGAAAATTCAAACTGGGGGAAAAGCCTCCTAAATCATAAGTGGACCCGCCTGAATGGAAAGTGTATCAGTCATGGTAACAGATTCGCTATGTCACAGGGCCTAATGTTTCTAATTATCTAAACAAATTGTTGAATGCAGACTGTCGTCCGAATCATTAAACAATTCAGTATTAATGCTAACTAACCAGCCCTCCTCTGTGTACCTGTTCCAATCATCCTTCAAAATGTCGGAGGGTTATTTCACCATCTTTTAAATGGTTGAACTTCATTTGGTGACTTCATTCAAGTTTAACAAAATTATATGATCTGCAATGTTGAAGCAGGGTTTTAATACAAGCTGTATGGGATAAACATGCGATTGGTGAGGCTGAGGCGTATGCATATTATACCCAAGATTGCACTAGTCCAAGTACAGACATACAATACATTTTGCCAAAAGTTTGTAGACACCTGACAATCAAACCTGTATGTGTTTGTTGAACAGAAAATTCTAATCCTACAGCATACAAAGATATACAATTACAATTTTGTGTTTCCAACTTTGAGAGAACCGTTTCGGGAAGAACCACACATGGATATGCTGGATATGTGCCCACAAACGTTTGGCCATATGTGTATATGTATTTCTCAGTGGTGGGAAGCACCTCTTTGCAATTGGGACTCAACTTTTTCAAATCCTACCACCTACTGCACTACACAACATAAACTGAGGAAAGAATTTCTAATCTACAGGGATGCAGAAATGTGTTTTACATTGGGGTGCTGGAATTTTTAAGCAGCATACATGTGATATACACTATCTATCTATCTATCTATCTATCTATCTATTATTATTATTATTATTATTATTATTATTATTATTATTATTATTATCCATCCATTTTCTGTACCAATTATTCTACACAGGGTCGTGGGGAGCCTGAAGCCTATGCCGGGGCACAAGGCTGGGGACACCATGGATGGGGTGCCAACCCATCACAGGGCACACTCACACACACATTCACACACTGTGGACAATTTAGAGATCTCAATCAGTCTGGAGGAAACCCCCGAAGCATGGGGAGAGCATGCAAACTCTGCACACACAGGGTGGAGGTAGGATTCGAACCCCCAACCTGGCGGTGTGAGGTATTAATAATAATAATATTATTATTATTATTATTATTATTATTATTATTATAGCAATTACAGTTATAGAAATCCTGAAAGATACCCTCAGTACCCCCACTTCCCATGTCTTGTGGAAATAGTGACAACCATACAGAACAGAACTCGCAAAAACTCTTGTATAATGCTAACACATGCAGTCACCTTGTATTTGGAAACTTGTTGAGAGAAATGAAGATGGATAGTCAGGAAAAACATCCACAGCTCTGGGCCAAAATGTTAGCTAAAGAATTTTTGTTAAGGGTGCAAACATGATGTTTCATTTTGATGATTCAAGTACTTACTTATTCTGTGTAGTCTGTATTAATGCACATAATTAGTTTGTCATACTTTTGAGTAAAAAGTACAAGAGTACAAGTACAAAAAACACTCGAGTACTTTTTAGCCTAGCTGTTTAGGCCTCTGTAAGCACATTGAAGCTTCCACTTGCCCTTTGTGCTAGCTAATGAAGTTATGATTTGTCCACCTCTATACACATTAAACTACATATTGAAAGAAATGAGCCCAAAATATGTTCTTCTGCCACCTATGACCGCTAGGGCATATCATGAATCATCCCCATGGGTGATGTTAAGGAGGCACATGTGTCGGAGCTTGACACGGTGTGCAACATTTTAGAAAGGCAAGCTTCCTTGACACTGTCATATGTGCCTTCCACTTTCCATCTCCGTGTCTGACACCTCTCTCACTGTCAGTATTTCACCTTGGAATTTATGAAGGACACTCACATGGCTCCTCAGTCAGTCATCATTCTGTCTCGTTCTCTATCGAGCAGGTAATTTGGAAGGAGGATTTTACCATTGGCCACCATCCAGCCAAGGAAATATGACATCCATGCTTCTCTCTCTTCTTTTGCATTTGGTCATGGGAAAATTAGAAAGGCTGAGAGAGAATGCTTTGGTTAGACATTGTTGTTGTGTATCATGTGGCTGCCATCTGCATCAACACTTAGCTCCCAGTGCTGTTATATTTTGACATATTCTGTTGTATTACACTCCAGATGACTGATTCTCAATCCCTGCCAGCATGACTGCTCAGTTTATATCTGAATAATAAACGATAATTTGTGTTTTTGATCATTTGATGCTGTACTACTCAGCTGTCTATTATAGATTTGTGTTAGACTGTTATGATTATGTGACTCATATTATAACTGTATGCATTTCTGTAATATAATATGTGCTCATGATCGTTGAAATGTGGGTTTTCAGTTTGATCCAGCCACCCGAGTGGTATTCTGGATAAATATTTACTATAGTAAGATTACTACTTGTTGTGCTGTATGAGAATTTCAATAAACTCTTGGCCAAATTCTTTAACAGAGTGTGTGATAATGTGTTCTCCATTTCAGATTATACAATGAAGATCCTCTAACGATAGACCTGTGATTAATGAAAATTTCTATGTTCTGCTTACATCATTAATCAGCATGATCTGGGTTCATGCAAGAAGTGGGTTTGCATTAACAGAAACGTTCTTCAAAACGAGCTGGAGGTAATAAGGATTGTTTTTTGTTCATTAGCAAACTGGGTAGTTGACGATTGGAAAAAGTCCAAAGTCTTCAACTGTCCACTTTCTATGAGCTTGTGCTCACCATAGCCGCATATTCCTGTTCTTGGCTGACAGTAGTGTAACCCAATGTAGTCTTTTGCTGTTGCAGCCCATCCACCTCAAGGTTTGACATGTGTGTTCTGAGATGCTTTTCTGCTCAGCACAATTGTATAGAGTTGTTATTTGAGTTACTGTAGACTTCCTGTCAGCATGAACCAGTCTAGCTATTCTCCTCTGAGATATGTGTTATTTGATGTAAAGATTAACTGAAACTCTTGACTTTTATCTGCTTGATTTTATGCATTGCTCTGCTGCTGCAACGTGATTGATTGATTGGATAAATCCATGAATGAGCAGGTGTACAGGTGTTCCTATTTAAGTGGCATCATGAGATATAGGATTGATGGATCAAAGGAAGGGATTTGAGATTCATTTATAACATTTCTGGAATACTTTCCTATCCATAAAAAAATCCTAACAAATAAACATTTTATCTTTGTCTAGCTAGCTATGTAAACACAATTATTGATCAAAATGTCAATATTTGACTTTTTAATACTAAATTGTGGTCTGATTTTCAATAAATTGTATATATGGTAATGTACATTTGAACCATGATATGAAATTTTGTATTTATTACCAACTTTAAACAACCTGTTCAGTTTTACATACTATTAATGCAGTTAACCACACCAAGTTGTGCTTACATAGTGTACACTTCGAAATACTGTTTTTCCAATGCAATATGTGTGTGTCGCTGTAATCCTGCACCACCTGAAACTATTTGCAGCTCACAGCTGGCTGGTTTATGTGCAATAAACGCTTCTCCTCACACTCTTGTGAGCACTCTTTATTTTTATGCTAGTGTGCACTGAGGAAGGCACAATTAGGCATTTTGCTTTGTTTATGAGGCACATCTGGGGAGGTAATCAGGAGACTCAGCAGTGTAATATTGCTCCTGGGCATCCCGCTCACAGAGATGATGCATTTAAAAGGAAAATTCCAGTTTTCACACACTTTTACACATTTATCATGGTGTATCATGGTGATTAAAATTAGAAATTATTTGCTGGTGTGTGTTTTAATGTATTTTTGTGAAATGCATGCTTTGGAGGTAAGACAGGGTCTAAAATTGATCTCTCATAACTAAATAAGATGGCAAATATAAAAGGTTACAAAGGCTGATCTACCACCAAGACAGCACCACAATATTCTCCAAGCTCAGTGCAATTATTTCTACCTTATGGTAAGAACTGATAAAGTACTAATCACCAAGCCTGTTCTTGGAGAGCTCAGTTCCAGCCCGAATCCTGCAGAGCTGATCCGGTTAATCAAGCAGATTGATGATGTGGCGTCAGTTCGATTAGAGTTGAGGCTGAATTTGTCAGAAAGGTCTATCTTAAGGACGAGTGTTGGTGATCGGTGTGATAAAGGACAGAACACATGTTATGTTATCAGAATGTCAGCGAATAGCATGGGATTATATTTCACCTCAGGAGTTGAGGTGTTTTTCTCTTTCTGTGGCTGTACAAGACTGGGCCCATTGGAAGTTTTCTCAAATTTCACATGCCATTCTACACTGCAATTCCAAATGTTATTTTTCAAGTCTCTATTTCTGTCTTATATCTTGTACTGTGTTTCAAATTGTTGTACTTTACACTGCAATAGAATATACATAGTACTACATAGTTGTTGTAGTTACCTCAGAATTACTTTTGGCTGCCTTATTTCTGTAAATACGTGAGTATATTCAGTGACTATGACCCAAAATTTGCTCATCTTTAGTGGCTCAAGCCAAAACCTATGCAAGGATCACAGCTAGTTGTTACAGGAAAATAATCATGGCTTATCAGCTACATTTGGGATAAGTGGAAAATTGGAATTTTGTGGAAAATTGTATACCTTTCATTTTTCTGTAAGAGTGTGTAATGAGGAACAACTATGGTTAACTGTGCATCAGTACAGTATTGTCTTCATATGTTCAACTTTATTAAATCAGCAAAAGATGAACTAATTTTCCTCTTGAAAGAGACAGAATTTATAATATGACCAAATTTTCCAAGAGGCAGCCATGTGAAACGCACAGCATGTGATTTCAATCTGGATCATCCTAACAAAACTAAATTGCTCAGAAAGAAAGCAGAGTCTATTCTTGATTGAGACAGCAGTGTACTTACAGATTACATTTGACTCGGCTGCTCTTTCACTTTGATCCTTGTTTTTCTTTCTGATTCGATCCTTCTCTCTCACTATCCACGGGCTCAAAGCTTGATTGAGTGAAAACTCCTCTGCACATGTCTGGCATGATTAGTATTCAGAGCTGATACTACACAATGTGTTGGAAATATCACATGCTGTTCATTTGCTTGTTGATAAAATGTTGTCTCGTATCTGACGTATTTGTAAATGCAGTCCTTTTGACACTTACGAATGGCAGGGAACAATTTACCTGCATTGAACTTGTATGTGCTTGGCTTGGCCTGGCCTCAGGGGATTTGCTTATTTGTTCACACCTTAGCATACGTATTTAATACATGTATTTAATACACAGTCTGATCAGTTTGCGTTCAGTTTGCGTTTTATCGACAACAGTATTATCATACACCGATCAACCATAACCTTAAAACCACTGATGGGTGAAGTGAATAACATTGATTATCTCATTGCAATGGCACCTGTCAAGAGGTGAGATATATTAGGCAGGCAGTGAACAGTCAGTTTTCAAAGTTGATGTGTTGGAAGCAGGAAAAATGGTTAAGTGTAAGGATCAAGTGACTGTGACATGGGCCAAATTGTGACAGGTAGACGACTGGGTCAGAGCATTGTGGGGTGTGCAATGGGGTATTTCCGGTATGCAGTACCTACCAAAAGTGGGTCATGGGCACCCAAGACTCACTGATGCACCTGGGGAGTGAAGGCTAGTCCGTTTGGTCTGATCCCACAGAAGATCTACTGTAGCACAAATTGCTAAAAAAAAAAGTTAATGATGGCTATGATAGAACACACAGAGATAGGTGTCTGAACACACACTGAATCTCAGCATGCTCTGTATGGAGCTACATTGCTACAGACCGGTCAGAGTGCCCATGCTGACCCCTGTCCACTGCTGAAAGTGCCTACAATGGGCACTTGAGCATCGGACCTGGACCATGGAGCAATGGAAGAAGGTGGTCTGACATCACATTTTCTTTTACATCATGTGGACAGCCAGGTGTGTGTGCATTGCTTACCTGGGGAAGAGATGCACTATGGGAAGAAGGCAAGCCAGCAGAGGAAGTGTGATACTCTGGGCAATGTTCTGCTGGGAAACTTTGGGTCCTGGCATTCATGTGGATGTTACTTTGACACATACCACCTACCTAAACATTGTTGCAGACCAAGCACACCCCTTCATAGCAACTGTATTCCTTAATGGCAGTGGCCTCTTTCAGCTGGATAATGCAACCTGCCACACTGCAAAAATTGTTCAGGAATGGTTTACGGAACATGACAAAGAGTTCAAGGTGTTGACTCGGCCTCCAAATTCCCCTGATCTCAATCTGATCGAGCATCTGTGGAATGTTCTGGACAAACAAGTCTGATACATGGAGGCCCCACATCACAACTTACAGGACTTACAGGATCTGCTGCTAAGGTTTTGGTGCCAGATACCACAGCACACCTTCAGTGGTCTTTGAGTCCATGCCTCGAAGGGTCAGAGCTGTTTTGGCAGCACAAGGGGAACATACACAATATTAGGCAGGTGGATTTACTATGGCTGATTGGTGTATATTCAGCATTTTATCAGTAGACTGGATTTTTATTTCTTTTAATTCATAGTTGCCCATAGCTTGTGGAAATGTTTTCATTTGGTATTTATGTTTAAATGCAATGCCCTTCACTGCAGTGTGACGCACCTCTGTGCTCAAACTATAATGCACTAGCCGAGGTGTGATCTGGTTGATGGTGGAATGTTTATCAGCCAGGTTAATTACCATGTACAGATGACAGACAGTCTTTTTCTAATCAGAAACATGCAGGGTAAAATCACTTAAGAAACTAGAATAAAGTTAGATGCAAGTCATATAACTCTGGTGCTAGCATATTATACAGTCACTTCATGTTCAAAAACATTGGACCTCATTTATCAAGCTGGATACAAATAAATGTATCCATAAATCTTTCATATGAGTATTTATACAAGAAATGTGGTATTCAGGAAAATCCTGTAATTTCAGGAAAAAAAAACAACAAAAAAACATTTGTATCCTACTTGTGCTCTTGAGTGTGCATAAATTTGATCAAACAGCCTTTTCGTCACATTTGATCCAGGTGGTTATTAGGTACATCTTGTTTATTTTTACATTGTCAAAGATAAGCCAGGAACAGTTTGAGACTTGGTGAAAGCAAACCATAGACACATGTCAGTATCATATCAAGCAATGATAATGTAGAAGTTCAGAGATGTATTGACAAACGTATGCATTCCTTTTACAATGTGGAGAAATGGTTTACTCGATTCAAGCTATTTCATCTTGATTGCCAGTCTGGATAAAGAACTTCAGGATAATTGCTAACTGTCACTACTGTCAGTGCCGAACTAATTAGTGCTGATGAGTTTCGCAGGCTAGCATCAAGACGCCATGAGTTGAGCTGTGAACTAAGGAACTAAGAATGAGACTGAAGGGGATGAAAAATCACAATGGCTGCTGTGTAAAATTGCACCCCGTTCAGATTACAAGGTTAAAATGATGTGGATTTAATATCTTGGCAGCCAATTGTATGACAGTGATAATACACCGTTCTGCAGGGATTATGACAACTACAGTGAAGATATAAACAATAATAGAGTTACATAGTAGTTCACTGGTTGTGTGATTAGCTTATTAGCTTTGAAAGGAAAGGAGAAAGGTTTTGCAGTAAACATCTGATGTGATGTTGCTGCCAGCTTGCTCTGGTTTTTAATCCTCAAGGGAAATGGGAAAGGAATCAAGCAAATATATCATAAAAAGTAGTGTTATTGCTTGATCGCTCCAGAGCAGAGCAGGCTATTACTGCTCAAACTACAATGCCAGGCCCAAACCCAGTTTGTCCATCACAAAAGTCTCTGAGCCATGCCAAAACCAATGAATCTCTCAGAAGTGTGGTCAAAGGCCATTGAACACAAGTTATGAAATTATTTAGAGGAAGATAACAATACTTTATAGGAAGCAAGGTGAGAAATGCATTTACTGCACTATTACTGTTATTCTGAATCATTTGATTTGAAATATTTCTGAGTAACCATGGTTTTGTGATTTTTTAAAACTGGTTTTCTGAAATATACTGTCAAATTAGCTTATGCTAGCCAGCTTACTAGCATTAGTAAAGAGGAAGATAAACATTTCTGTTTATGTTATGTGAAACAATTTTGACTTAAACATCCTTTCACAAAACCTGTCGCATAAACTCGTGTAAAAGCGCAAGTAAATCAGCAGTCATGAATTGCTATGAATATTGAACAAAAATCCTGTCAGAAATCTTGTCAGGTTAGGTCATTATAGCTAACCAGCTCGCTTTAGCAGTGAAGATTATAAAAACTTTTGAATATGACAAAAATCATTTCAGAATTCTTGCCAGGTTAGCAGATGATTAATTGGCTAATGCTAATAGTATGAATTATGAACTGTAATGAATATTACTAAAAAATCCTGTCAGATTAGTTCATGTTAGCCATTAGGCTGGCTTTAGCAGTGAATATTATACATTTTTGTGAATATCAATTTAAGATTCTCTCAGAAATCCTGTCAGGTTTGAGCATGATATTTATTTGAGTATACTTAGCAGTGAGGATTATGAACTGTTATGAATAGTTCTAAAATCCTGTCAGGAATCCTTCCAGGTTAGTTCATGTTAACTATAGGCTGGCTTTAGTGGTGTAGATTATAATTTTTTTTAAATATAACTTGAAAATCCTCACAGAAATTCTGTCAGGTTAGTACATGATGGTTAGTCAGCTACAGTTAGCAGTGAGGATTATTAGCTGTTATTAATATTAATAAAATCCTGTCAGGTTTGTTCAGTGGAGCTAGTATGAAAATCTCCTGTCAGATTAACACATAATAGTTAGTTTGCTATAGTTAGCAGTAAAGACTATGAAGATTATTGTTATGGATATTACTGAAAAATCCTGTCAGAAATACTGTCAGGTTAATTATGACCATAGAACATTAATATGAATGTGTACATACGTAAATGTATTCTATGTTTCCTCCAAAAGCTGATCAATGCTATCTTTCCATCACTCCCCAGAAAAAATGCTTCTGTAAATGTAGTCAACGTAGTAATCAAAGCACATTGTGTTAATAGTTACCGAAAATTGCTGCAAATTAAGTCGCTGCTTAAACACATGTTTACACATGTGCTTAAACACAGTCAAACGGGTTGACAGTGCAGATTTGTTTGGAACTATTGAGAGCTTCATGAACCACGTGACTGCGTTGCGGCGAGATCAAAGTGTGTCGTAACTCTCTTTTTCAACGGCGCTGGCAGCAGGAGGAGAGGAGAGGGAGAGGCTGTAGCGGGGAGTTATATCGTGAAAGGACCATTAGATTAAAAAATGCCTATTTTCAAGGTTTTTCAGTACTTAAATTTCAAAAAGCCAAATTCAAGTTCATCAAGCTCCTTTTACGAACCCTGATGAAACTCATTAAAAAGAATTTGAGATTCTTTAGTTTTTATTCATAGGAACTGTAACAGAATTATTTCCCATTGTCATATGACTGTTGTCATAATGAGCAAATTTAAGACGAGCCACAGGATATATCCTCGTGATATCCATTTTTAAAATTCCACAGTGCAGCTTGTTTAACATCACTGTGGTCGACTGACACGACAAAAGCACAAAAGCTCCTAATTGTATTATCCTATATCCTTGTTTACTTTTTTTTTTTTTTTTTTTTTTTTTTACAAATTTTATGACTCATTTTATGTTGACATTTAACTATTGGAGATGTTTTTAAAATGTTCCACTAACAATGTAATGTAGTAAAAAATAATGTTTTTATGATAATGTTTTAAGAAAGTTTACCAAACACATATAACGTTGAAAAAAAAAACTTTCTAACATTACTGCAAGAACTTTTTTTAAAAACTTTGAGAGAACTTTTAGAGAAGGTTCTGAGACTGTTAGCTATGTGTAGTGTGCATTAATTATAATAGGGATGTAGGGAAAATTAGGTTAGTTTCCAGAGAAACTGGATGTTTTGGACAAAAGTCCTATATCAACATTGCTAATTCTGAACCTCCTACATGCTTGATTGGAACAAATCAGGGGAACATGGCCACTGTTTTAGCACAAACTAGAGTTAATATATGGCATCACATGAACCTCTGCACTACATAGACATGCCTTTGCAAGTATTAGGCTAATTAAGACTTCAAACATGTTTTTTTTTGGCTGTATTGGTGAAGTTTAATTGATCATCTTCTCTCAAAGAGAGGACCAGAGCAATTTAAAGAGCACAAATTCACATTTTTTTACATGTAAAATCTATATCCTGAATTCATATATTTCTGTAAAACTGCCTTGGGACAATGTCCCTTGTTAAAAGCTTGTTAATTGAATTGAAAGTTAAGGACTATGTAATGCTGGACTAGTGGAAGATGTCCCCGGACAGTGGAGGGAAGTCTATCAAAAGCTAAAAGATCAAATCTGCCCCACTCGATTAAGGACTATCGGGCATTTTAACATTCAATTGGTCACTGTCACCGGTTGGAGAAAAGTGGTGGCAGGCCATAGCATGAAGCAGAAAGCCATTGATTTGTCAGAATTCTATTTGTTTGTCTGCTAGACGAGTGATGTTTAAATATACAAGCTGAGGGAACCCTATTGATGGATGCCTTCAATGCACGTTTCTATCGCCTTTGCCTGAGAAACTTTATAAAAGACAAAGCAACTCTTTGCTTAAGGATGGTTTTCATATGGCATTTTAAATAAGCCCTTCTTGTCAACTGATATACAATTATATAAACAATTATAAGGCTTGTTTCAACAGACATAAAGATTGATTTCATTTTAGTTTCAATTATTTATGTTTCTGACTTTTGTAAGGTAAAACAGTGGAAAGTGAGTTTAATATGACTATTTATATCATTTTAATGGAAGCCTATAGCTATACCATGTAAGGAAAAATACAACAGGGTGTGATGTTATAGGAAATCGAGTCCAACGCTGTATTTCGTTCATATGGCCCAATGCTGTATTTCGTTCATACAACCCACCAATGGATTTCGTTCATACGGCCTAACGCTGTATTTTGTTCATATGTCCCAACGCTGGATTTCGTTCATACAGCCCAATGCTGGATTTCACTTATACGTCCCAGCGCTGGATTTCATTCATACAGTCCAATGCAGACCTGAACTTATCCTATCAATATCAAATCAATGATTACATGTTAACATATTAGAACGAGCACATTAATACAAACCTATCATTTATGTTGAAGCCAGAACTACTATCAGTGTGTTGTTATAGAAACTTAATCCACACCATTTGATTCTGTCATACAAGTTTATACCAACAAAAATCAGGTGTTATGTCAACTTAACATCAAGATTCTAAAAGCAGTCTTTACGACAGTTTATTTCTACTTGAATAAGCCTGCGTGCATGTTTATGTAGCTTTATGTCAGTTGTCTGGAAAGATTTATGTACATAGGTTTCACATTGGCCTATGAAAACTATCTGTAAGTAAAGCATTACTGATTAGCACACTAAGCTTATATATATTTGCCAATAATCTTGGGAATGTTTCAAAATTATAAATTATGACCTACGCCAATAAGAGAACTCTAAAGATAACAGAGACAGCTGTATGGCTGTAGTATACATGAGTTCAGGCTCATGATTTGATTTAATCTCTAAATGTTTCTACAGTTAATTTTCTTTGCCATGTGGGTTTCTCTCAGATCAGGCAGTTACAGTTACAGCTAAATGGTGTTCACTGCTTCAACTATAGAGGCAACATTTCTGAGAGGGAGTGTGTAGCACAGTGACTTCCTAACCTCAACTAAACTAGTCTCAAGGGCACAGAGAGATGTTCTGTCTAAACACAAAAACAAATGAAAGCCGGCAAGCAAAAGCAACAAGAAAGGTAACTTTATGGAGGGCAGATTCTCTGCTTTTCAAAGGATGATAGAACCATAAAAGCCTTTTCAACATCACTGTCAGACAGTTCCCGTGCCAGCAACAATGCCACAAATACTTTTAAGTGATGAATGATGAATGAGATGGTGGATTATAGAGTAATAGAATAAAATCACTAAATCTTTAGTTTTCACTGACACCTTTTCTATAACCAGTGTTATAAGACAATCAGTGGAGAATTTGATTTTAGAGAAACCTTACTTTCAGTTTTTCACATAAATTTAGTGTGAAACCTATATATACATACATACTCACTGGACATTTTATTAGGGACACCTGATAAAATGTCATGTGAAAGTGGTGTAATGCATAAAATCACAGAGATACAGTTCAATAGAGTTTCATTTAATGCACATTAAACATCAGAATGGGGTTAGGTAGGATGGGTGTAATGTGATCTTAGTCACTTTGACCTTTGAATTGTTGTTGGTGCCAGACTGCCAGCTGGTTTGAGTGTTTTGGAAATTACTAATCTCCTGGGATTTTCCACACACAAGAGATTTTGTTGAGTTTACAAAGAATAGTGTGGAAACAAATCCAGTGAGTGGCAGATCTTCAGGCAGAAATGCCTTGTTGATGAGAGAGGTCAGAGGAGAATAGAAAGACTGGTACAAGCTGACAGAAAAAAAAAAACACTCTTTACAACCGTGGTAAGCAGAAAAGCATCTCAGAATGTACAATCTTGAGGCAGATAGGCTACAAGAGCAGAAGCTCACATCAGGTCACATCAGGTCACAGCAGAAGCACATCACTCCTGTTAGCCTAGAGCATGAATCTGAAGCTACAGTGGTACATCCACATGAACCATAAGGAACAATAAACATAATATATGCTAGACAAACCACTGACATAATCCCAAAATCCCAAATTAGCAACACAAATATTCAATGCATAGATTATTTGCTCATAAAATTGCAACTCTTCAAACCTTCTTGATTTGGACAAGAAGGCGAAAAAATGATGCATAGCTTTTTTGTTGTAGTCACACTGTGTGTAGGGGAAAACCACAAGAATTCTAATCAGACTGCATATAAAACTTAATAAAAAATTAATAATCGGCTTTGTAATATGAACAGAGATGCATCGTTTACAAGTCTCCCTGTTAGTAAACAAACATCCCAGATAATCTATTACAGGTTTTGCATACAAATATGAATTTCTATAGAAGCCCTGGTAGAGCCAATAATAAGTATATATACAAGAATGCATAAAGGCATTCTTGCCTTTAAAAGGGACCTATTATGCAAAATTCATTTTTACATGGTGTTTGAACATAAATGTGTGTCAGCAGTGTGTGTACACAACCACCCTATAATGGTAAAAAAAAAAAAAATCCACCCACTTCTTTTGTTATATTCCCCATTAATCATATACAGTGTCTCAAAATGAGTCGTTCGCGTTTCCTATCCAGTGTGACGACACATTGGAACAGGCCCTGCCCACGACTGGTGATAGACTCTGTCCTATTAGCATAGATCCTCCCCCGAGTGAGCTGCACACAGACCGCCATGTTCTCCGTGCTGGAGCAGTTACAGTGATAAAAAGAATGTCTCAGCTTCGTAAGATTTCTGTTGTTGGCTGTAAGATGTACTCCTGGCATCAAAGCCACTGAAGACGCAGTGGAGTAGTTTTAAATTTGAAATGTGCCCAAAAAAATAGCTAAATTCATATGTTTGTTCGAATCATTTTACACCAGACTGCTTTGTGAACGAGGGTTAATACAAAGCAGGATTTGCTGAAAAGTTGATTCTCAAGCATGGATCAATACCAACTGTACGTGATTCAGCTTCATATCCAGAAGACGTAAGTATCGCACTTTATATTTTGTGAATGTTTGCAAATCACTTTTCCGAATGAACTTGTTAGCAAATTCCAAGGCTAATGTGGCTAAAGTTACCACTATCTCTGATTGTATACACAGAGACCAGAGCTATGTCATCCTTTTTATTTTTAACCCCAAAACACTTACTGTCTATTTAATTAATACATATAGGGATGAACACTGGTATTTACATTGTCGGTCATATTGGTTCTCCCGATTTGTTGTTGCCATAGTATCCAAAGCACGATCTGTAAAGGCACAGCCCTCTTCCGGAAAGGGGGCGGGGAGCAGCAGCTCATTTGCATCTAAAGAGACACACATGAAAACTGTGTATTTTGCTTCCACCCAAAAAAGGGGCTTTCTTTTACAGCATAGTAGAATAAATGATCCGTGGAGTATTTTGAGCTGAAACTTCACAGACACATTCTGGGGACATCTAAGACTTACAGTATCTCACAAAAGTGAGTACACCCCTCACATTTTTGTAAATATTTGATTATATCTTTTCATGTGAC
>JANDJT010000114.1:14815583-14827411 GCA_024331685.1 Stegophilus panzeri | reverse complement strand
TTCAGTGTTGTCACATGAAAAGATATAATCAAATATTTACAAAAATGTGAGGGGTGTACTCACTTTTGTGAGATACAGTATATTACATCTTGTAAAAAGGTGCATAATAGGTCTCTTTTAAAAAACTTAATTTCTGCAGAGATATTTCGGCAGTGATAGCCAGCATTTTAGGTTCCTGTTGTGTTGTCTTCAGATCCCATGCTAAAAAATTGTGTTTGATAAAAGTATAATGTCATGCACTAGTAAGCTAAAATCCCCCTCTCAAACCACCACACACATCAATTTATTTGTATACCTAATTATTTATAGCACTACCCAGCTTAACATGTCCCTCAAGTCTCATTTCTGAACAGGTAATTGCCATGGTTTCTGCACTAACATCCTCTTGCTAGTAATCACTCGTGAGGCTAATCAAGAAAGCGCACGTGTATACCGTGTAAAAAACGTGGCCTCATGTGTCCCTGACTATTCGTGTTTAAAAGGCTACACCAGCTATGCCTGAGGTAATTTGACTGTCAGGAGGATATGTCCTTCATCTCATTTAATGAGTGGAGGCAGTGGGAGAGACTAATTAGCTGTAATTTGCTCAGTACCAGCTTGCTGAATGTTCCGGGGCTTGCCTCGGTCTTCCTTCTACCTTTGCCCTGAGAAATGTCAGTGGTCGCTGTATTAAGAGATGGTGGCATCTAATCAGCCCTAGCTGGCATGTGTCTGTGCAAATGCTCATCATTAGCACCCTGGTTCTTTCATTTGTCCCACTTTTTTGCTGAGACATGGCATTATATATTAGCACAAGTATGACTTTGTGGTTTAATAGGGAAAAGCCAGATAATATAAGTTTCATTGGAGCCTTTAACAAATCCCTTAAATTAAGAGGAAACATTGGGAAACCATTCTGTATAATGGTTAACCACTGTAAAACACTTATAATACTAATTAAAAAAAAAAATTATTATAGCAAGGAAACCTGCCAATCATTCCTATTTAATCCATTTGGATACTGACTACGAAGATAAGCCGTGAGTTGTAGTGAATGTTTGCATTACATCTCTCTGTACCATTTCCAAGCAGATTTCCAAATATCTCTGCCTGAAGCCATTTACAATCACTCCACCGAGCACACAAATTGGTTTGATTGAAACAGATGGCATATAGAATTCTGTCCAATCCAGATTTATTCCTTTTCACTTGTCATCCGTGTTCTTTATTGTCCTCAAGTGGGAAATATGTGCTCCACAGTCTGGATGGGATATAATTTTTTTTTGTTGGTTCTTTCTTGGTGCGCTCAGGAAACATGACTAGGATTTTGTGTGTAAATCCCTGTTCAGACTCCATTAGTTTTTCATGGGGGGGGTGTGGCAATGTCATTATTACATGAGTATCTCTGGTATTTTAGTCCTGACTGAATCTATCATGTCAGTTGTTTTTTTATGGACTGTACATACAGAGGCCTAGAAACATTACACCATACTGTATTTTATCTTCTATAAAATGACCAGAAGAAATAACACTGGGTAAATATATATCTTGAATATTAAAAAAAAAAAAATAAAAGGTTCTGTGCATTTTCTTCAGTATAACAACACTCAAGCGTTCTTGCATGCTTATCCGATGCAAATTGATGATGATTACTGCAGACATCCTCTGGGAACATTAAAGACATCGAGTAGAGTCTGGGAAATGTACCCCATCTGAATAGTTATTGAAAGTTTGCCCTATGCTTTCACTGGAGGTCATGCAAGTCATTCAGAAATCACAATAAGCCATCTTTCAAGGGCAGGAGCTTAGACTGAAAGACGTTGTTCTCCTGAGAATAATATTCTGACCAAAACCTTACGGAAATATGTCCTCTTCTTAGAATGAATCTGCGCTATTCATGAAGCTATAGCCTGGGAGGACCCAGATTTCTGTTTAGATACCTACGTATAGATACCTATTAGATACCTATTCATGTGAATGTTAATCGGAGGTCAGATCAGGTGATAAACAGGAACAAATTACAACTGGTGTTTTTTAATTTCTTAGTGTGGCCTGATGCTCTATCTTCGCTTACACATCAAATGAAGACGTGTCAATTAAAAACTGCTCGCGTCGAGACGTGATACGAGCTTAATCTTTTAGCTGTATTATATGCGCCAGGGTTGAATGGAAACTTGTTTTTTTGGCTAATGATTTGCTGGTACCACTGTCTCCTCTTCCTCTCCCTCTCTCTTTTTCCATCTCATCGACTTTTCTGCCCTCGCTCCTTTCCTTATCTCTTTGGGCACGTTGCCCATCCACCCGCCTCTCCCGATCATTTTCCCTCTTGCATCTCGCTAGACTTTTGTCATGAAAATCTTTAATTAAGTTTCACGGCTCAGGGAGATTTCTCAACGACTTGCATTCCCCTGCTGACGAGTCATTGCATTCCGCATGTCGATCCCTCCCTCCTTGTGCCATCCTCTCCACGGTCCCTGATTGGCATATGGCATGTGTATCCCAGCTGTCTTGGAAAATTGGGCAGCTTCTCGTCAGAAAATGGCCCCTTTTTCTTGAACCAGCAGTTTCACTCGTTTAGCTTCTGGTGGATTCTTGGTTTTCTTCCTTTTCAGCTGTCTAAGTGCTGATCTCTTCCCATGGAAGCCTCTGGCCTCTGATAGCATCTCACTTTCTGGAGCTTATGCTGCATTAAAACCCATCACAGCATAACACAGCCAGTGATGCTGTGATGGGGTGATGGAATTACATGGACATTTGCTGCTGTTTTTTCTAGACTTTGGACATGGTAGATGGTGTAGATTTGGACCTATATAACAGTAGTGTATAAAATTATGTTTCACTCACCTCTTAAAAGTGTAGTATGCAGTGATGAGCTTTATGGGAATTTTACTGACATTGTTTTTAGACATTAGAAAACTAATAATCAATAGTCATAAAATGTGTTTTTGAAAAAGATCTGAATGCAGTTCAGGGCCTGTTTTCATAAGGTAGGAAATTAAGGAATTTCTCAATCACATGGACTGCTAAGAATCGTACAGAAGCCCCCCCATCCACTAATGGCTCACCTACGCATGCCAATGTAAATAATAATTTTACACAAAGCTAACTATTCCTTTTTTCATTACTTGCAACATGAAGATTTTTGACTGGATTATACTCTTAGAAATAAAGGGTTGCTCAAAGGTTGTTTTGACAGTTCAAGATTCTTACTTGGAACCTTTTCTAAAAGGGATACCCATGGTTGTATGGACCACAGAGAAATAAACCAAATAACCCTTTATTGTTAAACAAATTTAACCAGTTTGTTCCCTCAAGAACGTGTTCCTTTGAATAGTTCCAATAGCAAACTCATATATAAACCTTGTAATTGTAACAAGCAAAGACTATGTTTTGGGTAACAATGTTCCAATATCCAAATATAGATGAGGCAAAACAAATTTACTCAAGGAAGGGGTCGATAGTATGCAGGGTTGGTGGGGAATTTTTTATTTGGATATTCATAGAATCTAGATTTCCTGAGGAAAGTTAAAAGCTTCTGCTGTCTTTCTGTAGTCTAATTACAAGTGGCAATTTAGAAGTTTCTGATTTGTGTGTTTATTAATGAACAATCTTTTTCACTGGCAATCCAACTTATAATTCTTACTCAGGAAGTCAAATTTCTCAAGAGCTCAGATTTCTAAGAGTTGAAATTCAGTTGAGAGAGAATTTCAGCATGGTGGCACTTGTAGTGCAAATTAACAAGAAATTATAGCATTTTAAGCCTTTTCAGCAGACTTTTGAAATTCAACCCAGATATGATATGCCTTAAAATTGGAAAATACAGGAGGATAGATGTATAATTAAAAGGTTTAGTTTGTTTTGTACAAGAGAGTTTAAGCACTATTAATGGCAGTATGGCAGCCTTTGTATCCACACAATAGCCAAACCAGCAGCAATCAAACATGCGTCCAGTTTTCTGACCTTAAACTGCTGAGGCTGTGTCAACATTCCGAGTCAGAAAATAGTGAGTTCCCAGTTGTCATGATTACAGCATTGTTTCCCCTCTACTACTCAAACAGTGTTAAAATAGCCAAAATCACAGGTGTCTTAGTACTTAGTGCTCTCCTCCAAGTGTGTTCAGCTGCCCTGTCTTGTGTGTGGCAGTTTAAAAGAGACAGTGAGAGTAGCTTCACCTGTCTTGGAAGAAGAATGTGTTAGTGCTCTCCCTTCTTGGTGGCCAACAGGGATTGTGGGTGACCTCCTGAACAGTGCTTCTCAGAGTGGGGTCCATGAAGCATAGCTGTCTTTCTTTCTTTCTTTCTTTCTTTCTTTCTTTCTTTCTCTCTTTCTTTCTTAATATGTTACTGTGGTGGAAGTCACAACACACCCTTATTCTATTTATTATTGAGTTTTGACAGGTCACTTGAATTGAATGGCTTTAATCCAAGCCTCAGTCACTCAAAACAAGTAGGCCTATAAATGATGTCAACTTCGAACCAATGTATTGTGTCAGTGAAAAGTCCTGAAATAAAAAGCTCTATTGCTCTAATCGATAGCCAGAATATTGTTCTACACATTTAAATGTCTCTATAGGTTTATAAACCTTTACTGGGGAATCCATGGAATATTTTATAAGGGTCCCTGGCTGCAAAATGTTGAATAACTCCATACTTAGGCAATGAGTGAATTGAGGGAAGAAAATTTGGTTTTAAAAAAATATGCATGCTGAGCACCACCAATGAGGGAAACTGTGTGATGCAACAGCAGTATGAATATGGCTGTTTTAAAACTGTTTTTGCAATTTATAACACTATTCCACTCTGAGAAGTTGTGTTGCTGAAAAAGGTTGGCCAACTCGCTTGGTACATTTCACATCGATTAGGTCTACATCAAAAGATTACACGAAGAGCACAGAATCCTTGACACTGGTCCATATCAGCTGTTTGATTCGATTTTACACAGACATGGCTGCCTGTGCACTGCACATTTTCACTATTAACTGATCTGGACTGTGGCTGTCATAGTATTACAGCTGGGAATCAGAGGCCTTGAATTTAGAGGTGTATTTTTATCATTTGATATCCATGAGTGAATAAATGATACATTTATGTCAGGTTTCTATTCTGTATATGTGGTCGTAAGCTACAGTGCATTGCAGTTGAGGTGTAAACAGTGGAAGGTGTTCAACACTAAAGCATTTCTATTTCCTTGTCGATTTGAGAAAGGATGATGTGACACATTTTCTAGCCAAAAGCCAGTGGACTGTATAAAAAAGGCAGACATGAATCAACACGCAGGCATGCACACAGGCCCACAACAAACCATTACACTGGCATACTTACACACAGATGATTACCCTGAAATTGCATGAAGGTAGAATCGACACAGAAGTATCAGATTGTCAGCAAATGCAGAGGAGAAAAAAACCACATGAAACAGCACGGAAGACATTACTGCAGGTGATCATAAAATCACTTCCAACAAATTAAATAAATAAACCAATTTTGGTTTAAAGATGTGCTGTTTAAATAGTTTTAAAGTCCTCCCAAAACCTGTGTTAAACTATATTTACAAAGTAACATCATATGTTGTGTTTAATTGAAGCCAATTTCTTCAAATACCTGTATACCTGCTCATTCATGCAATTATGCTATGGCTGGTTTGAGTATTTTAGAAACTCTTGGGATTTTCACACAGATTGGTGATAAAAACTAAAAAACATTCAAGCATGAGAAAAACATTCAAAACTTTGACTGTCCAGTTTTGTTGGGTCTGTGCCCACTCTGGCCTCAGATTCCTGTTCTTGGCTGACAGGAGTGGAACCCCATGTGGTCTTGCTAATGCTGCCAATGCTTTTCTGCTCACCACAGTTGTAAAGAGTTGTCATATCCTTCCTGTTTTTGTTGTGCAGCAGTGATTTGGTTTAATCATTTTTCCTAGCTATACTTTAGTTTGTATGAAATAATTAATATATTGTGTAATATTATATAATATTTTATGACCTTGACAATAAAACTTTTTAGTAAGACTCACTGATTTTACATTTGCCAGCCACTTGAAAGTATAAATCAGCCATGCACAACAAAAATATTTATGCAGTGAAGGTCTATTATTTGCTTTAACCATAGTTAGAATACCTTATTTTTCTACACCATTTCACTTGATGATTCACTATGCTTCAGTCATAATCACAGCCCATATTAGTAGACTAATAGTCTACACATAAAATAACATCCAGTTTACCTACTGGCTTCAAAAAAATTTTATATAAATAATATTTATGCATTATTTATGCAACACCCAATCAAAGACAAAGCATCCCAATTCTACACCCAAATAGCAAACCTAACAACCATGCTTCTTACTTGTGACTATGTCTTTTCTGGTGAGCTTACATTCTTTTAAAAGTTTTCAGATTTTTTTTTTTCTGGCTAAGTCCTATTCAGGACTATAGGAAGTAGTTATGTAAGGTAATTCCATATACAAACCAGTGACACCAAGGAAAACCCCAACCACAGAAATCATTTTTTTTTTGTATCTGAGTGACCAAGATTAAAACTGCTATTAGCTAGCATTTTTAACATATTAGCTAGATCATTTTTAGCCCAACAGTTTACATGTGATCAAGGTGAGCATGTCTACCTTTTCAAAGCTGCAAACAAAAAGGGAATTGGCAGAGTTGCTGAATTCTGGCAAGATAATTGCAGTCTTGAATAGACATCCTAGACATCTACACTTACTGCTGTAAAAGGCAGGCTTCTGATTAATTAATTAGCCTGTACTTTCTGCAGTGCTGTCCATGTTATAGTAGGCAGTTAAATGGTAGGGCACGAAAGCTCATTTTAAACCAGAAGTGCTAATGCCTGAAACCTAATCTGATGCGTAGTGTAGTTTTTTACACTAGCTGGACATGGGAGGTGGAGAAGCAGCAATCAAGCACTCACCAAGTGCAATTGTTCTCTAATGTCAGGTGAGTAAGGGCATGGCACAAGTGTGCATGCTCAGCATGTTTTACTGTGGTGAAGGCAATAATCATAATAATAATAATAATAATAATAATAATAGTCATGGTGAAAGAACAAGTAACCTCATCAAACAAGGAATATGTGTAACAGAAAAGTTTGAACAATTGTCCAGGATCAAAACTAGGAAGCATATAATACAGAAACTTAAAAAAAACAAGACTCAGTTTTGATGACATGAACATACAATAACACTTAAGAAACAGGAATAACAGAGCCAAAATAACCAAACTAATCAAGGCGAGGCACAGAACAGGTGAATACATTAGGATAATCAACCAGTGTCAAGACATGGGCAGACACCAAAACCAAAACAAAAGCACATGTAGTGCACTGAAAAAAGCTACACAAGAGCAGCGCTGTCCCAGTCATACAGAATGGGGAACTTATAACACTTACCTTATCATACCTGCTTGCTATGAGCACCTTGAACACATCACACCGATGTCTTTGACCTGCAACATTGTGAAAATGTTCCACTTTGATAATCCTGCGATGGGTTGGCACCCTGTCCAGAGTGTCCCCTGCTTTGAGACCTGAGTCCCCTGGGATAGGCTCCAGGTTCCCCACAACCCTGTGTACGATAAGTGGTACAGAAAATGGATGTAGGGATGGATATGCAGCCTTTACAACCATGTTGACAGAGGCTTTACCTATTTTTTTGTTTTACTTATTCTTGCTATCATCTATTCATCAGTCCTATGGCATGGATTAATAAAAACATGATAAATGTGCTTAAGATATTTTGTTGTTTGGCAAAAAATCAATGCCCTGACTAAATGAGGATATCTGATCAGGTTGGCTCAAGCAATCACAAAATGTTCTTGAATTCTTAACGGCAACAGCATAGGCTACAAACCACTGGGGGGAAAAAACGTAAGGAAGACATTAGAGATTCAGTTAGTACATTCTTCCTGCTTCGAGACCGTGACCTTCACTATACACACTACTGGTAAAAAGTTTAGACACACTCATGCTTTATCCCCCTCCCCACATTTTAGAATAATAATATAGTCATCAAAACTCTGGAATAGCACAAATGGAACTATGGGAATTATGTTGTGATTCAAAATAAATCAAAATAATTAAATATTTTAACATCTTTAACGTAGACATCCTTTTTGCCTAGAATTTCCAGAAATGTATTCTTGGCATTTTCTCAACCAATTTCTTGAGGAATTTCCCCGAAATGCTTGTTAAACAGTATTAAAGGCATTCCCACATACGCTGGACACTTATTGGCTGCTTTTCGGAATATTTCGCTCCAAGTCATCTGTTTAAAATAAAATAAAATAAAATAAATAAATAAATAAATAAAATTTGTAAATAAAATGTTAGTTTTCTAATGAAAAAAATGAATATGTTGGCACAATTATATTTTTGTCTACAACACTGACTTCAAACATTTAATCATACACCTTCAGATCAAAAGGTTTTTAAGATCGTGAGAAATATTCAGTCAAGTGTTTCCAAACTTTTGACCGGTAGTGTATCTACGGTAACATTCAACTCTTACTATTGTTAAATAATGTTCTTTTATTCCTAATGAAATTATATTTCCAAACCACTTGCTTGCTAAAGGTTCAAGGTTGCGGGCAAGGAATATGTTTACTAATGATACTTTTACGGATATGCTTTTGGGTAGAGCCTTTTACTTGAATCCTCATGTTGGCATGGCTCAGCTCTCAGCATGAGCTTAACGGTTACACAGCAACTGCATTGACCTAAATAATGCATCGATGGATGTTAGCTCCTGGGCTTGCTGTGAAGAAGGTCAAAGGGAGGTGAGTGTGGAGGAGGGGGAAATTCTGTGACAATAGGTTAAGAAAACCATAGTAAACTCCATTGCTCACATCACAATGCTTGCTCTTGCACATGCTTCCAAACCTCTCATCAGTCCTCAGTATATGCTGATAAAAAACAACAAAAAACAACAACAACAACAAAAAAATACACTTCCTCTCACAGCATCTCATCTTGAATTAAGTCTAGAGTGAACATCATTCTAAAAATGGACAAATGAACAAACTGATATTAAAAAATTGTCAGTGTCCCTAACTGACTAAAATGATTAAAATATACAGTATACTATAGCACTATTGAATGCTCAATTCTGATTTGTAAGAAGGTTATTGATTTTTTAAATAATTGCAGCTCTGGTAGTATATGTATGTTTATATTAATGTACTCATTCATAAGTAAACATGTATTTAGCATTTTTGAAAGGAGTCTCCAGTGTCAGTGCTTTGTAATAACTGGAACAGCTTTAATTTTTCCAACAAATCTTTAGAAGGGAAATGTACATGTCATTCTTTAATAAATAAAATGTGTTAGCATTGGCAAATTGCTGTGGTACAGGAATAATAAAACAATTTGGGATAAGCTACTCTAGGAAAAATGATCAATGTCAGAGTAGGCATCTCAATTATGTATCATTATTTTGTTCTAACAGCATGCCTTGCCATTTTTTACTTCATTCAAGCTCACATTTAAAGTCCATTATTAGATGCTACATGCTAATATGCATCATATTGTATGGTGCAATATTTCACTTCTATTACACAAAATGGCAGCCATTTTAAATTGTAATGTGACTTTTAAAATTTTCCTGTGATTGGTTACTGTTTTTCTTTTTGTCAGGCTTTAAATAAAATGTTCCCCCTATCACTCACTTTGATTTCAAAATTCATTTTCAATTGACCACACATTGTTGATACATCCTTAAATATTTAATTCTCCTCAGTTACTTAACTGAATTAACCTGCATAACTGATTTAACTACAGTTCAGAGTGAGAGAGGCAAAACACGGCGACTGACTGTGAAGCTAGCATGCATGTAAACAACACCACTGTGAAACTGTTTCAAATTGAAAAACTAAGCAGGTACAGGTCTAAGTGAACTCTTGATGGATTGCTCAGCTTCACTCCCAGTCTGCCATTTACAAAGGCTCATCTGGGCATTAACTGTAAAACCAAACGGTTCTCTAATTCTGAGAAGAAGAAGAAGGAGGAAAAAATCAAGCCTGAAGCATCCATATTCATATTTTGCCTTCTTTTGATTGCCTATTTTTGTTTGTGAACACTTTTATCTTTCTTCATCCAAAGGCTATTGTCCCACCCCTTACCTCTTAAAAAAGCCCAGGAGATAGGATTGACTGATTATGCTAATCACTGTTCTTATTTATGATATAGCTCAGATCCCCAGGAGTTAAACTAAGAAGATTTGCCACTTGATCCAATGGGGCTGATTATCACAAAGTCAGAGAGATGTACTTTTTTTTTTTTTTCCTGATCCAGGGTTATAAATATCTGAGGAGCGTCCATGCCCAAAGGACCATGAAGGTTCTTTAATCCTTTTTCTCAACCTCCCTAGTATGTTGTGTGTTGATTAGGCTTTTAGAATTGCAATTGTTAAACTGTTAGAAAGTCTTGGAGGTAGCATCAGGTGGTTGGGAAAACAATAGGTCAGATCAGAGTGAAACTGATACTTTTGGTTCATCTGTTATTAGGTTTGTTTGTTATCACAATGCTCATTATTAAATCAACCCAAGTAATCGAAGTAACAAGTCATGTACATTAAGGAGTGTATAGCACTGAAAATGTACTTGTAATACTCTCATTCATTCAGTCAGTCAGAAATAGAGAGCTGGAAAAACTTTGGCAAGCGTTTGCATGTTCACAAGCTTTGTTTACCTGTTTCTGTTGCTGTATTTCTTACCAATATTTTGTGTTTTATGAGCATGTTTTCAGTCTAAAACACCCCTAAACTTTTTTTTTTTGCGTTTTGGTTAATGTAATTATTCATAGTTTGAAACCAAACCAAAATGAATAGCAAACAAACCAAAAGTATAATGTTTTGCTCTGATACAGTCTTGGCAAACAGAGTAAAAGGTGTGAAAGCATTTGTTTTCACATGCTTAGAACCTGCTTTTACTATTAAATGCTTTATGGTGGTACTCTCAGACAGAAAGGGGAAAAAAAATGAACACGCCATGTTTTTAAAGAGTTTCACTAAACAGGCCATTTAGGAGATTGTTTTAGCTTTAAGATTGTTTCCCTCTGGAACACAGCTACTTTTTTTCCTACCAGCTCACTCCACTGTTCTTGTAAGGACTACCTTATCATTGCCTCGGCTCCCATAGGCTCACGACAGCAGTTAACAAACCAAGGCAACGTCTGACCCCAGCTTTTCCATTTTCAACAATCTTACAGTCTGAATGTGGCTGACCTGTGGCATTAATTCAAACCCTCCCTGGAGTGTGGGAAAGTGCCTGTACTTTGTCACCTGTTAGAATCAAGTTTTGATGCACTGCAAGGGTCGGATTGGGGTGCAGATAAAATTGAACCTGCTTCACTGCTTGAAATACCTGCCCACTTCCACAACCTTCCCGCAGTGTGGGAAAAGTAATAAAGTCACTGATAAGGCAAGGTCACGCTCTCCTTTTCTTCACCTCTCGTCCTATTATCACCTCCTGTGCCCTTGTGGGGCTTTCTGTTGCACAAATTTGTCATAAATCATCTGGGATACTGTTCCACCAGTCATATTTTCTGCCTCCTCATTTATTTATTTTTTTCCTCCACATGGCCAAGTTGGAAAGAGAGGTTTGGTTCAAAAATCCCATTTTTAGCTATTTTGATCAATTAATGGGATGCATCATAGCTATAAATTATGCCTCTGTTGTGCAATTGTTAAGGTAGGCAGTGTCTAGAGGGATTGGGGATGTTTTGAAGGCTTTCAAGTGAAGAGTAAAAATTGCCAGTGGCAATGCTTAAATTGGTCACGGTTGCTGAAGCCAGACAGACACAAGTAAATAATTTAGATGACTACAATTGTAAGGTGCATATATA
>JANDJT010000114.1:14804735-14809254 GCA_024331685.1 Stegophilus panzeri | reverse complement strand
GGGATAAAAACATGTCTGAATGATGAAATGAGTAAATATAATACACACATGCATACAGATTATATGTACAGTGGGGTCCAAAAGTCTGAGAGTGCTAGTGATAATACTTCTATTTTGTATTATTTTCTAATTTTATACAACAATTTTCATTACAAATTATATTATTGAAAAAAACTTGAGTGAGAAGTAGAATCTTTTAAATATTTACATGAATTTCAGAGTTTCTTAATTGCTTTAATGACAGTGTGCACCCGACCTGGCATGGACTCCACAAGTTTGTACAAAACCTTATGATCCATTTTAAATCAAATCCATTAGCGTGTCATCAGCGCACATGCTTCAATAGAAGAGAATAGTCATAAGGGAAATCTGACCTTTTGTACAAAACAGTTAACATAATCAATCACACATTTGCTTACATTTAAATAGACTTAGAAATAGTGCAGAATCTTGAATATCAAATATTCAAGATACTGAACATTTACTTTCTTTGCTGTAACTATTTCAAAATTCAAATTAAAAAACTTCTTTAATAAAAGACATTTTCAGTGTGGTTTCACACACACACACACACATTATTTATATATATATATATATATATATATATATATATCATTAGAATTGTTCAAATATGTTAATCATCCTGAAGGATTTTTTTTTTATGAATATGTACAATCTAATACTAAGTACTGAACTATGTAACAAGGTTGTTCAGTAGCAGAAACAATATAACAGTTGGCCGTGGACTTTTTTCCATGTGCACTGTGAGACCTTTTTCCACAATCTATTTACGGAACATATATATTTTAAAAAATATTGTCTAGACTGTACTGTCTCATGCTATTAGATTATAAGCATTGTTTTCTCCAAAAGAACACTGTTTCCTATCGTAATTGGAGCAGCTGTTATCTAAACATGAATCCCAACAATGTGGAAGCAGTGTGTTTACTACATTAACCAATCTGGGATCCGCTGTTAATTTTTAATTAAGTCCTACATACCGAAGTTGATTCCCCTGTACTCAGGGCACTCGAACATAAACAGCTGAGGCTGGCCAGCAATTATTTAAGTGTTATCTGGCAATAAGATTGGAGAGACCTGAAATGGCTGGTGATAAACCACTCACTAACCAGCACCCTTGTGGGAAGATGGTGCCTGTCCAGCCTCAGGTCTGGTACTCAGCAGATGTTTTATAAATATTTATTTATTGTTATTTACTCATTCATTTATGAGCCTCTCTTTGGTGCTGGCCTTCCAGCCTTGTTTTATTCCAACATCGCTTCTACTGCTGGTCCATGGCTAGGGAAGCTCTCAGTTCCTGAGATGTCTTGGCTCTCCTGTAAGGCCTCCGGTTTAACATTGCAGTCTTGGATTATTGATCTGAAAAAGGCATTAATATTTAAAGATCACAGATGGCCCTTTTCCTTCATGTCGAGTGTGTTTCAAGCTCGAGGGGGCTGACGTCATGAAACGACACAATCTGAAAGTAATACAGAAGAGAAGGATTACTGTAAAGGTATTATTTACGCTGTGTTCACGCCATGTCAGAATTATCGTAATTACTACATGACAACCCGGAAGTTCATGTCCTCGGACTCGGAATAATGCGTTTCTATCTGCCGAAATGAATCTGTGTGAGATGATGTTGACAACTGCAAAATAGATGATTACAACATTAAATCACATTTATGCTATTGCTAAATATCGAATAACACAGAAAGTGCATCAGGTACTGTAAGTAAGTAAGTGTTTATACGGCTTTTGAGTGTTTCCACATGATGTTGCAGTGGTCAGGTGGTACAAGTCAGAGCTCTCTGAAAATTCCTAGTTGTAATTACGAGTTCTACGAGGATGTGAACACTTTTTACAAAGCAGAATCTCATAATTACAACATAGTGTGAACGTAGCTTTACTCATGTTGTGAGTATGCTTAATGTCTGCTTTGTGAATGCTTGGCTGGATGGCTGGATGGAGGGGTTCAGGGATAGATGAACAGATGGAATTAATGGCTAAACCAAGAGACAAAAATCCCCCTGCTATGTCAAACACAGTGTGGACCACTGTTGTCAGCAAAACTTGCAGTGAAATGTTGCTACCTAAACTGTCTAAACTGAAGAGGCATAAAAATAAATCTATTACATGTGAGAGCATTTTCGATGCTCATGTGGTCTGTGAAGGAGATTCTGAAAATGTATGTAAGCATCACAACTCATTTGGTCTTACATATTATTCACAAAGAAGACATCGACAAGCTTTTGTACACAAAACCATTGCACATGTAAGCCAAAAAAAAAACCAAAAAAAAAAAAAAACACTATAATATTCCTGCTTGTACAAAGAGCTATTTCTTCTTTAAGCTTTTCATGACTGGAGATTAAGGCCCATTATTTCCCAGGCTTCCTGGCTCTGTCCTCAAAACTAAGCGTCCCCTAATAAACTAAAGTGAATGACCACAATGGGAATCTTTTACAACACTGTAATTCCAGGCTACCACACCATTGTGGCTTTTTTTTTTTTTTTACTAGGAGGCAGCTTTTCCCTTTTAGAACCCCCCTTTTTCCGAGGTCCTGAACTATCATGCTATTGTGGTGGTGTTTTTTTGCATGGACTTCATTTCCTGTTGCTTTGCAGGGTCACTGCTTTCTTTCCACCCTGGATCATCGGGTCTATTAAAGCAGAGCTAGACAAACTGATTAGGTAGACTTTAATTACTTCAGCAATGCTCCATTCCTGTGCTGACTGCTTTCAGGACATCTGTATCTCTCTCTCTCTCTCTCTCTCTCTCCCCTTCTCTCTTTCTTTTGTCCCTTAAAATGCCATGTAGAAAACTAGGAGACAACTGGAGAACTTGTTCTAAAGAAACACCAAGGCTGCAATAATCAAAAGTTAGAAATGCAAGGCTGAAGTTTGACATTGTCATGCCTGTTGTCCTTCTCCTGGCTTGTTAGAGTTTAGTAGAGTCAGCTCATTTGTTTGAGTCAGCCTTTCCATATCTGTCCTTCATTTTTCTACATTCTTTCTCACAGCCCCGTATGACAACACATCGCTCAAGCAGCTCAGGCTTGAATTTTTTATATTTATTTATTTATTTATTTATTTATTTTTGCCATGCTTCCGTCCTTTAGCTTTGCTGAGATCAGGTCTTGTTATGCAAAACTTTGTGTGTATAATGGATTCCTCTATAAAATAAATAGCATTTTGGTATTAATCAGCTGCATCTCAGAACATTTTACTTAGCTTTGTTTATGTTGGTTGCTGGCTTGCGCTTTGAATAAAAAATGTTTAAAAAAAAAAAATAAAAAAAATAATAATAATAATAATAATAATAATAATTGTTGTAAAAACATATGTTTGTTTTTTTTTTAAATATATTCTTTGGACTTGTAAATGTTATGATGCAGCTCCACCGCTTATCCTAATAAAGTATTTCTGATGACATTTTTCATGTTTTTTTTTTTTTTTTTTTTTTTTTTTTTTAAGAGATTATTATTTTTTTTTTTTACATTTTCCATGAACCGTGTCTTGAACACCCTTCAACATTCAAAACAACTTGATAACAAAACCATTATAGCGTTTTCTGTCACCACTCAGAGTTACTATACACACAAAAACATACTGTGCAGCTATTTGTTGAGTTGCTGACCTCAACACACACTCACTCTCTCATTCACTCCATGGACCATGAACTCCTAGCACAGACCTATTTCCATTCTTCACCATACACTCCTACCTCATGGTACGTTGCTCATTCACTCCATGGAGTGTGAACTCCTACTTAATCCCAAATACTATTTCCATTCCAGGCCACATACTCTTAACTCATGTAACCTCTATTTTAGCTTCATTTCCAGCCAGGCCTATTTGCTGTTGTCTCTTTATTGAGTAGCTAATGATTTGTGACATGTTATACCCAAGGTCAAGAGAGTGATTTTTTTTTTTTTTTTTCTAGAGTTTAAAGCTCCAGGGAACTTAAATCCATGGCGGCTTTCTTTATAAGTTAATGTGGGCTTTACAAGTTACAATCTAGAGTACAATGTATGAATAATTATTGACTTTCCACTTCACCCCTTCACGTGTAATGCCAGTTTTACATGTTGCGATTACAGCTGTGTTTTATGATCATTACTTGTCACACTGGACGATATGATCCTAATAAATTCTTGGCTAAATTTGATAACAGACCCTATGATATTGTGCTGTCCATGTCAGTTTATATGATAAAGATTCTCTAATGCTCTAATGCTAATAGTTCTTAATGGTTCTTAGGGTCCTGTGGAAACCTTAGAGGGTCACAATCCACATTATCAAAGCTATTATAGATAGTGGTCCAAACTCAAACTCAGACCTAATGTGTTCTCTCAGTAGAAGATTGAGGGAAAAGGAAGCTTTATGGCTCTGTTAAATGGAATTCTTTTTTAAAAAATCATATGAAATAAATCTGTATCGAAGGATTCTTGGCAATGATCTTCTAATGAAAGGGATTGCTGGCTGCAAAATGTTTGAGATACCATGAAACATT
>JANDJT010000114.1:14787235-14799735 GCA_024331685.1 Stegophilus panzeri | reverse complement strand
TAGTAATAAAAATATGACATGATATTATTTGTTATCAAATAAAAAATCAGTAGTGAATGATTTCATGTTATTGTTATTTTCAAAGCTTATTAGAACAAAAACAAAAGCATGGTTTATATAAGTGCTACATGTCACGATTCAAAGTACAGACAGAAGCGAGAGCAGATTCTTAAACATTTAATAACAAACAAACATACGAAACACTGTGGCAAAAACAAAATACAGCAGCATAGACAAAGGTATAGTGAGACGATAACGTGAGACCAAGAGTGCATTACAACCTGTGACTTTATAGGAGAGTGCTAATTACCAGGAACGTGAATCAGGTGCAGGTGGTCATGTGACAATGAAGCAGTGGCTGTTGGGAAGTGTAGTTCAGAGTTCCCTTACTGATTTCATGACACTACACAAGTTGACATTTCAGAGTGTTGAAAAAATCTCATTTTGGGAAAACAGATGTTTTAATTATTGATTACAGAATTTCATATTTACTGATTCGAAATAACACTTTTTTTGTAACAGTAACTCATTTATCATTTCCCCAAAAGCTCTACTACACAAGTGACTATATATAAACTAGATGTGACTTCTTTGTATGAATCATATTATAGACTGAGACGTGATGAAAGGAGGACAGATAGAGGAGATATTCCTATCGTTGTTCATCTCAAGCATTTTATGCCTCGAATGCTTGCGAACAGAGTCTTTTTCCATGTTCCTACCTTACTTATTCGGGTTATGGATAGCTTATGTCTGTTTTTTTATGCTTTTGCACGAACTTTCAGCTTTTTCCCCATGCCTTTTTACTGTATTGATGTCTCTGTTGTAAGCTAGCGGAACATCACGTGACGCATACTGATGAATCACATCACTGGAAATTAACTTTAAACTTCCTTAGCCAATGAAATTCTGTCTCCTTGTTTAGGTCAGCCTGTAGTTTCTCACTATTAGTGAGCTGTATAAAGGAAATGACTGTATTTAGACCAGCTATCATGAAGCTAGAGGGAATGAGCTTCCTAACGATACCAAACACTCGCTGTTTTAAAGAGCGATCACGGAGCTATATCTGGCTAAAAAATGCTAACTTATGACAAAGTTCGGGGAATATGACAGACATCAGAACACCAAATGCCTAAAAATAAACAGGTTAATGTGAATTTTTTGTAATTTTTATGGTATCAGTATTAAATAAGAAGTTATAGAAGCTAAATATACCACAATATAAAAATTGACCAGTATGCACAAAAAAGGCTTTTTTGCCTGTCTCATCTTCATTTGAAATTAAGTAATGTCATTTTATGTACATTTTGTATCATATGTACAAGATCCATTCATTAATCAATCGGGGATGTGTATCATGTTTATGTTGTTTGGACACATTGTTTACAAACAGATTTGGATATGAGAATTTAAACAATAATTTGGGGAAGCATCAACAAATGAGGAATTTTTTTTAGCAGACGCTCTTAAATTGAATTACAAAATAGTTCTTTAACTTCACGTGCAAGGCTGCAATGGACTGTTTTTTGTGTTTCTGAGCCACTGGCTTTGTGACAAACATTAGAATCAATGCGCCCCTCCCCCTACCTCAAGTCTGTCCGACATAACACCCTAGCTGCTGTGCCGTTAAAAGCTTTTGATTTCCAAATGTGCCATAATCACTCAATCAAAGTCATCCTTCAGCCAGAAGTGAAATCTTCAACTCAACTCTGCATTGAAAAGTTTATGTAACTCAGATGGCAAAAAATAAAGATGTGTGCGTGCACGTACGTGTTTGCGAGTATCTATCTTTCTATCTATCTACCCATCCATCTATTTATTGTCCTCAAGCATTTATGATCAAGTGATTGTTTCATTAAAACAAATTCCACAGGGCAAATGAATAACAGTCCAAATGAATGCACACTGTAACTGATTAAAACTTATAAACATCATTTACTGTGAGGTTTGACCACGCCACTTTAGTGCACAATGTGAATACGACGTCTATTATGAACAACCATGTTGTTGATAATAATGGGAACTATTAAAATAAAATGTAGCTAACATAACACAAGGCACTTTTTCGCTAACATGGTATATTGATAGTTATGGCTAAATTGCAATGAATTAGCTACCTAGCTACAATATATGTGGAGAGTCATTAACAAGATTACACCACATTATCCTACCTAAGTTTCAATTAATAATAATCCTACTAAAGGATTACTAAAGGACAGATAAAGAACAACAAAGCACCTATTGAAATACAACGTTTCTAATTATTATGCATATGTATTTGCGACAAATATTTAATAATGTGGTCGCAACATTTAATATAAAGCCTACCGATTTATGTAGAGTACTAGATAGCTATGCTGCCACTCTTAATGCTCCAGTGCAGAGTAATCCACCTTTTCTATCGTTTTTAATTGATTGCAAGGACAAAATAATACAAGATACAATTATATAAATAATAATGCACATCTTTCTAAAGTTTAATCAAATAAAAGACAGGGTAGTAGTAATACATGTAAGAGTATGTGCAGAACACAGACTTGACATTTAGTATTCGGCTTGAATTCATTCTAAACAACAAATGCTTACGTGAGCTTTTGAGTATTACATTTGGTTCTGTTAATATGATTTATTTTTAACTTACAGACTGTGTTTTTCTTGTGTTTACCACTGACTGCAACTGTCAAATCTAGCCCAATGGCAAGGCACGGTTGACAGTTACTTGCGAAATGTGCGAGCTGTGACACATTCTTGTGAAAATCTGTGGTTATAGCGCAACTTAGCAGTCAAGAACAGCAAATTCATGTTGCCGCCTTAACTGCAGCGGTACCTGCGGCGGTAAAAAGTTCATTCTGGTGTAGTACCATCTGTAGTTGGTTCCCTGTGTAGCATTGTTTTTACAGTGCACCTGTAATAATGTTTAAGATCACAATATGTATTGATATTTCATTATACTCATATAGATATTGAGTACAAATTACTATAGAGCATTTAGGATCATCAGACAACAGTTAGATGTTTTGCAAGGTTGTGAATTCAAATCTCTAGACAGGCAGAAAGCCACTGTTGGACATTTCAGAAAGCCGCTAATCCTCAACTACTCAGCTCTGTACTTGAATTGTGCTCTGCTTGACTTTTATTCTGTTTAGGTTCAATTGTTTACCAAATTAATAAATATCAATGTCCTACTAGTGCATTACCTTTCCTTGAATCACCAACCATGCTGCACTGAATCAGTACTAAAATTTGAAAATAAACATGTTTGACCTCTGGCTTAGTTCTTCCATTAACTTCCTATTTTTCTGGCACTGTGGCATGACTTGGTGACTATGGTGACTAAATAGCTCTCGGATGGATTAGTATTCTTGAAATTCTTTATATAGTACATAATTATGGAAATAAGTAATTATAGCAATAATGGCTCATTGCAAAGTCAAATAATTCCATAATGTATAGTTTCATTACTCATGCACAAAAGATGAATATTTTTCACAGTGCCCTTTCTGTGTCATCAGTGGGCTTTTCAAAAATTGTTAGCACAAGATGTCATTGAGGTCACGGGTGGCGTACCTGGTGGTGGACATGATTAAATTTCATTAAATTCATTCTGAGTAGATATAATTACTAATTAGTTGTTTTTATTGAAACTAGTGGTATTTAAAATATGCATAATATATTTGAATGTACATTTTCAGTTCCAGCTTTCAGCAATATGGCACTTTTTTAAGGTTTATGCTCTCAACAGAATATAATTTATATATTTGGCATGATCAAAACATGAAACATATGGACAACATATGTTGAATGCTTTCACAGTTGGTTACTGATGATTTGATTTTAATTATGTGAGTCTTTGGAGTTTATAGGCCTCCAAAATGGACTGCTGCAATTTTACTGATTACAATTTGACTGACTGGGGCAGCCAAGGAGAAATAATCCTTTGGTTTTATCTGAATCCACGGCTTGCTGATTCTTTTTTTAAACAAGCTATTACATGCAAAGATGAAGCCTTGAAATAACAATAAAACTGTTGAGGACAACAGAATCAACTTACAGGTAATACATTTTTTTTTAATTCCATCTCCTATGAATCCTAAATCTCAATTCCAGGCCTAGTATTAGTGAATAAAATAAAGCTTTTGAGAATTTTTTATGAGTAAATGTATCTTTTTTATTGTCCATTTCAGCTGCTGATTGACCATTAAGGATGAATTGTGACTTTCTGACTGATGCAATATGTCTACATGAAGCTTTCAGATTAGATTCTTTTTTTTTTTTTTTTTTTTTGCAGTATCCCTATCAAAACAAACGTTTAGCGAGTAGATGATTTCTTAAATATCTTTAAGAATAAAAGGTTCCTTAATGGTTGTTTGGATGGCTAATAAAGCTAAAGGGATCTACTAGCCAGGCTCAAAACTTTTGTTTTCCAGTTGATTGGTGCATTTTGGTTTTGTTTGTTTGTTTTTAAGTTAACACAGGCTCTATATTCCTGCTGTTTCCAGTTATTAAGTCATTCTCTACACTTGCAATGTGGCAGGACTATTACACACACCTTGGATTTTTGCTTTTATCTTTCTGTGTTCTCTGGAGGACTCTGGAGCTTAATCAGAGGAGTTTACCTTGTGGCGTTACCGAGAACATATGCTGCATTGGGACTGCTGCGGTCCTGGACTCACGGAGCGTGGCTTTAAGGTACACCGCACACCAGCTGCAAACTATCGTTTGCAAAAAGACGTTTATGAACGTTTATGAAGTTGAAATGCTGGCCTGTTTGGACAAAGGTATATACATCGGAGTTTTGGATGCAGTTACTGCCTTTCTTCTTCTAACATCAGTGTTCCTATGAGTCGGCGACAGACTACAAGAGTGTCTCAAACTGGTGCGGTCCTCAGTAATTTATCTTCACTTGCATGATCTAAGCTGCCTTCTGCGGTGTCCCAGAGCCGGGTAAATGTTGCGTTATTTAATGCACGTTCAGTAAACAACAAGGCTCTGCTTTTATCGGACATCATCACAGATAGAAAACTGGATTTACTGTTCTTAACCGAAACATAGCACAAACAAAATTATAGACTTCTCTTTAACCAGATTATTCCAGAGGGCTATGTGCTGTTTGATCTCCCACGACTCACTGGCAGAGGTGGGGGGGATCACTGTAGTACACAAACTGCAATTTAACATCAGCACTGTGTGTGTACCACAGTTTACATCATTTGAGTGCCTTGTGTTGAGTCTTTCTGCCTTTAAAGCAACTATCATCGCTACCATCTATCGACCACCAATTGTCAATGTTGTGTTTTAAATTCAAGAGAATCCTTATTTTGGAGGATTTTAATATGCACATTGACCAAGATGACTGTGTGATGACAAAGGACTTTTCATTTTACTGGATTGTTTTAATCTGACAGTTTATTAGTGGCCCAACACACAACAAAGGTCATACTCTAGACCTTGTGATTATAAATGATTCATTTGTGTCTCAGCTGTCTTCTGTTGATATTGGTCTTTTTGACTATATGGCAAACTTTTTTAATCTGGAACTGGCTCTTCTTTGTACATCATCTTCACGAACTGTTAATTTTTGTAAATGGAAATCAATTAATCCAACAGATTTTGCAGACTCTGTCATTTCCTCTCTTTATGGTTTCTCATCAACTCCTTTTGAAGATAAGATTTTACAGATGAATAATTTTCTCGCCTCTAATCTGGACTCCTTTGCTCCCTTGAAGTCACATAATGTCACTGTTATTCATTCTGCTCCTTGATATAATGACAACCTGTGCTCTAAGAAGGCAGCTTGTCGTAAAACGGAGCGCAAGTGGCTCCAATTGAGTATATAAGATCTGCCTATTTTTCTCCGATTATTGAGAATAATCAAAGCAATCCCAGGCATCTCTTCCATACTATAACCAGACTCCTCATAGTTAATGTGGGTACCTCTTTGCATGTTTCAAATCAGTTATGTAATAAGACAATATTGTGTGAAGTGTCTAGGGGTGAAGCACGCCAGGGCAGCCCTTGAGAGGTCTGACTGTATGCATTGTGAATGCCTTACAATTAGGCAGCTCTGCTCGCAGCTCGCTCCCTTCTCAGCCGAAGGCGGGTCCGACTCTTTGGTGGATTTTGGAGCTCGCGTCGCAACTCCTTCTTCTGCTATGAAAAGCCAGACCTTCCAGGACCACAGGAAGGTCCCAGGAAGGTATGTGTGGTGAAAAAAAAAACCCTCTCTGATTCCAAGGAACCAGAAGGGGGTGCCATTGCACCAAAAACAGAGAGCAGCTCTCAAGAATATAAAAAGCTGCTTGAAGTGATTACTAAGGACTGGCTCGGGGAAGAGGAAATGGCTCGTAGCAGGCTGAATGAGCACTTTCTCCCCACTGCAGAAAACTCCCTTTTTTTCCAAACGTGCATGATGAAATATCATGCTTCTGGGGAAAACCATACACTATTCGTATTTATAACCCCGTGACATCTGATTATTTAGCCATCGTGGGGAATGACACGGCTATTTAGCGATGCCAAAGGTGGAGGAGGAGCTTGCAAACTACCTCTCTCCATTGACGACAGATAAATTAGGGGGGGCGGTTTTGCCATCCAGGCCATGTAAGGCCACCTCTGCATTGGTGGGCAAGGCCTATATGGCAGCGGGTCTTGCTTGTGGGTCACTGCATACAATGGCAATGTTGCAGGCCTACCAAGCAGACCTGCTGAGTGAGTTCAACATACGGCAGCATTCAGCCAGTTCCTTCCCCGTCATGTTGAGTTTGTCAGCGCTAGTGCAAGGGAGGCACAGACGGCAAGTGTGGTGGCCTGCCTCCCCCTGCAGAGAGCCAGGGGGACTGGGTGGCCACAGTTGCAGCCTCCTAATAGGCCTGATCTGAAAATGATCATAAAGACCAAGCAGACAAAGAAGGAGCACTCCTGAGGGGCCGTGGAGGGATGTATCAGGAGACGTGAGGTTGTTAGGGCAGTTAGCCCCCAGTGCTACTGCAGGGCCTCCCCTAGCCAAGGCTGTCCCAAGTTTTCAGACTTCTCTGGTCAGCGAGCTGTCACAGGGCAACGAAAATCTGATGCTTTCCCTCCAACAGAATGTGGAAGAGTTAACATCACTAAAAGACCATCTGGCAGCATGGAAACGACTGCCAAATGTGTCTCCATGGGTTCTGTCTACAGTAGAAAAGGGTTACCGGGTCCAGTTCAGAACTCGACCCCCCCAGTTCAGAGGTGTGCTCACCACAGTAGTCAGCACAGAGCAGAGCCTGACGTTAGCGCAGGAAGTAAGATCCCTCTTGAACAAAGGGACCATAGAACATGTTCCCTCATGTACCCTTTTTCTGTACGCTTTGTGTTTTTTATCTGTGTATTTTTTATTTTCATTGTGTAAAGTGCCCTGAAAAGCTGCTTTAAAGGCGCTATATAAAAATGAAGTTTATTATTATTATTATTATTATTATTAATTGCAATCCTTTCTCAAAGGGAAACCATACGATGTAGGGAGCCACATGGAAACTTAGAGTTTCCCCAGAGGAACAACCCAAAGAACCATTAACCTAGTAATATGTCTAGGTGATGTTCCTCAGAGACATTCCTCAGGATTAATTAAACGCCTTAAATAGGCAGTGAAATTATTTAATAATTATTATAGTGAAGTAGTCTTTATTTACTGCTAATAAATACTGGATAATGGAAAAGAACATGAAATAAAAAGTTGTTCACTAAACAAACAGAAATTGTAAATAAAATGAAAACTCTATAAAAGTCTGTGAAAACACGCCCCTTTCTAACTTAATGTCTCTAGCCCTGTAGCTAACCTCTGGTCAGATGAGCTACCTTCAGCTAACTGACACAAATGCATGTAATTGGATAAGCTGCAACAGATGATCTGCTACAGATGCTAAGCTGGTTCAAGTTAAGAGTCACTAAACTACAGTCAGTTTGTTCCCACATATGTTTATTGGCTAAACTACAGTATTTTTTTTCCAAGTATGCCATCCACTAAAATACTTTAGTCCACATTTGGACCTTGGTCTACCATTTGACAACCCCTGTCCTAAAGGTTTCTCCAGTTTGTCCCTCTGGGGGAACCCTTAAGAGATTTATATAGGACTATCAATTGGTCCAATAAAAAGCATTTGGCCTGCTGTAGGAAGATCATGAGCTCAAATCCCAATGGTGTCCCAGCCAGCTGGGAGCTGCGATCAAATCCCATGGCTGGGAGCTACGGGAGCAAAATTGCCCATGCTCTCTAGGTGGGAGGGATGGAATAATCTTTCTCCCCAGTCAATCACAGCAACATTAGCCAGTCATGGGCATCTGTGTGCCCATGTGCATGGATGAGGGTAGATAGCACTTTCCTCTAAGTGTTTGAATTGGAAGTTTTCTGAATTGTGGAGAAAATGGGGAGAAATCCAAAACCAAAAAAGGTTTATACACACCCTTTAGCAGAGGAGATTTATTTGAGTAAAGTTTCCAAGTAGAATCCCATTAGAAAGCTAGAACAATTAACCATCCAAAAAACTCTTGGCAAACCCTCTCCCCATAGACAGTGCTATTGATTGGTTAGGCAATATTACATGGCACAACATTTTCTTCAATGCAAAACTAAGTCAAGTGTACCATTTCTCTTGCAGTGGTGAACAAGATATTACCATGACATATAGTCCAATTTCTCACTAACTGCGCTGGCCTAATTCTGAACCCTTCTTACTCATCTGGACCACATACCACATAGTGGAATCATGCTGAACTCATTTGATCCTGGCTGCCATAAAACTTTACTTTGATGAAACCATATCTCAGCAGGATATGGACCAGAATTTACAGTTGGCCCAATTTCTGCTCTGCCCAAAATTGAAATGCGACACTAGCATTAGATATAGCTGGTTGAATTTGGACCATTTCGGTCTAGAATCCAAATGCCATAAAACCATATACATGGCTGCCTGTAATTTGTTTACATTTGGCACTGAATACACTTGCCATTGCCATAAGTGACACATTTGTGCCTAAACCTGACCATATTTAGCCTGGAATTGTATCCTATCTAGGTGCGACCATCCTAAAACAGATGGCTCATTCCAAGCCATATGACACACAACTGTATCATTGCCAAACATTTTCCAAGCCTGTCCTGTACAATATGTGATATACAAAACTAAATGTCAAGTGAATGATATAAATTCCATAATGGGGATGGATTTGAAACATTCAGTTTTCATTTCTCATTCCATTTCACCCAGTTGTTTCTTCATAACCTACACTTTCAGCATATATCCATAGACCCATATTACAGCAAGTTATTATTAACAGACAGAGCTCTTGAAAAGGACTGCGATAAGGACTGCGTTTTTTAAAACGCTCATATCAATTCAGAATGAACTTGGGGCCGTTGGGCTCTTGTCCCATGTTTGAATCAATTTAACTCACTATAGGAGAAACTGCAACACAAGGGTCTAGCCAATGATGATAGCACTGTCCTTGATTTGTGCTAATGTGGTAACGGATTGATTAAAACGGAAAACAATATTCCACACCATAACAAAGTCCTAATGTATTTTCAGTGTCTAATGACTTTTTGTAATGGACAATTTGCTTCCTTAATATGGCCAGGGAGTCCCAAATGGAAGCGTGGGAGGGGGAGACAGAAAAAGAGGGATCGGGCGGGTGAGACTGGAAGAATTTGACAGGAGGAGGCTAATATAAAAGGTCATCTTTTCCACTGTAACTACTCGCATATCTGTAAGGGGTGATTCCTAACAGACTTTTAATTTCTAAATGACAAATGAAACAGCTGGATGCAATCATTTAAGTATAAAATATTATATTTTTTTCTGTGAATGGTGACTTGGGATCAGATTTCTTTGGGGTTTGAAACAAACGTAATAATGAAATCTGTCTCAGCAACTGGTGCATCGACTGACTCTTAGGTCTAACGCATTTAATTAAATTCCACATCAGCTGATAACTCAATTTAGCTATACTGTATTTTTCCTGCATAACAAAAAGCAAACAAACAAGCAAACAAAAAACTAGAGGTTAGTAATGACTCTTGGATAAACATGTTAAAAATGTTTCGTTCATTATTAGCAATACGAAATCCATGATAAGTATATAATAAAAGACATAAAAGACAGTTCACTGGAAAATCACTGCACATAGATACCCCATCTATTTTCCATACTGTTTATCCTACACAGGGTCGATGGGGAGCCTGGATCCTATCCCAGGGACCTCGGGACACAAGGTGAGGGACACCCTGGACGGAGTGTCAACCCATCACAAGGCACAAATACACACATATATTCACATGCCCATCCACACACTATGGACAATTTGGAAGCCCAGAGAGAACATTCAAGCTCCAGGCAAACAGGGTGGCTTGAAACCCCCAACCCCTGAGGTGCGAGACAAACGTGCTAACCACTAAACCACCATGCCCCCAGAGATACCCAAATAGCAGCTAATTCCAGGCCAAACATAGTTGGGTTTAGGTACATTAGTGTTTAGTTATACTAACAGCAATTGTCTTGTAATCTAACTATGCAGGTGCATGTATTGTATTGTGGTAAATATATCAAAAATAGCCTAGCTTTAACCAACCATGTGCAATGTACAGATTTGTCATTGGTGCCTCAGTGTTTACGACTCTGGGCTACTGATTGGAATGTTAAGAGTTTAGCACTGCCAAGCTATCACTGTTGAGAAGCAAGGTCCTTAACCTTCTCTGCTATTATGGCTGACTCTACACACTGACCCCAGCTCCTTCCAAGCTAGGATATGCCAAAAGAGAATGTGTTGGTAACATATACAAATATAGACACAGCTTTTTATAGATAACCTGTTGGAAAGGTTCACAGGGCTTCTGGTTGAGAATAGAGGTGTGCATCAGGACTGGGATCTTGTGGGATACATCAAAAAGGTTTTGGTAAGAGAGCAGGATGTTTTATACAGGTGCAAGTGATAGGTCACATATGAAGCTTCTGTGACAAATAAATCCTCTGCACATCTCTAGTTGAGACCTATTATGAACATGAGTGATGTAGCTGAGGATAAGGAATTTACAGACCATGCTCACAGTGCTGGCATTTCTACCTCTGAGTGTTTTCCAGTGTTTTACAGTGAAATTGTGGGAGGTTTCATAAAACAAAATCCAGTTTAGGCCACGTCCACTTCTGGTTTAAATTCAAATACAGATACTGCTGGGGATATAGGAAGCACTAGACAGATACAGATTCAGATATTGGCATTGCCCCTAATGCATGACAATAAAAGGCGTGCTTTCTAGATATCACAAGTGACCCCATTAGTAACACTTTCAAATTTGTGGCAATAACACTTGCTCAGATGAAACTATCACAAAAAAAGTCTGGAAATCCCAGACCCATTGCCATTAAAGTATACCAGCTTTTTCAGCAGGTATTATTATTATTATTATTATTGTCTAACTGCTGCTTCAAGCTTTTGCAGCATTTCAATTTTGGGCCATAAGCGGGTTCATGTTCTAGTCCATATCATCCCTGAGATATGGTCTCATCAAGGATGAGTTATGGCAGTGTTCTGGCGCCCATATACGGATACGTTTATTGCCGTCACTCCACTGTGGTATGTGGGCCAGATGATAGTGGTAAGTGTGGGCCAGCACTAGGCCATCACTCATTTGATGTCTGGGTACACACTGAACAAGACATGGGTGAGAATATAGACACGGAGGACCTCTTAAGGAAGCTATATCACCTTTCACTTTGCTTCAATGACCTTCAATGTGAAATCAGTTTACATGGGTTTTTATTTATTAAATAGAAGCATGTGTGTAGTTGTGTGTGGTGATTCAGGAGAAATTTGCAAGCGCAGCAGCATCAGTGTGACAACGCCGTCCACATAAACACAATATAAGTGTGTCCTTGCAGCCCGGAAAGTCAAACTTCCCTTATAAAGAAACAAGCAAGCGCAGATTTGTGAACTGGTCTCAATAGAACAGATCTGGGTCAGTGTGAAAAGGAAGCTCTCTAGAGGAATATTATTCATTCATTCATCTTCAGCTACCTTAACATGGCAGAGTGGTCAGCATTATTGCTAAATGTGGGTCAGATTTTTGATATTATGACATATACTGTATGTACAGTATTTTCTGCAGAAAGACAGATTCCTATACGATATACGTATAATACATGGAATGGTATGAAGTATCGATGCTGGGGCAAATTTCTTTCTAGCCCAGCATGCAGATTCATGTAGTGTATCAGCAAGGTTGGGAGGGTTACTTCAAAAATGTATTCCGTTACATTTACAAATTAATTCATAGAAAATGTAATCAGTAACATAATCCAGGTATCACAATATGAAAGTAATTTAATCTGATTGTTTTTGGATTACTTCACATACAGTATCTCACAGAAGTGAGTACACCCCTCACATTTTTGTAAATATCAACACTGAAGAAATGACACTTTGCTACAATGTAAAGTAGTGAGTGTACAGCTTGTGTAACAGTGTAAATTTGCTGT
>JANDJT010000114.1:14762100-14776820 GCA_024331685.1 Stegophilus panzeri | reverse complement strand
GTGTGTGATGGTTGGCATATTTTCGTGGTATAAGAGAAATAAAACACTTCAAGGCTTGCCTGTATAAGAACATAATCTAATACCCCCTTTAACAGCACGTCCCCTTGATTGTTATTCCTTACTTGATTATGTATACATTATTTATTTATTTATTTATCTATTTATTTGTTTGTTTATTTATTATTTATGACTTTCAACTATTTTGGTACATAGTTCTACTGTTTGGCCTAAATGTGCACTTTTACACATTATGTTTTCGCACTAAACCGGTTTGCAGTGAATGTACTGCATTGCATGTTGTATACAAATTCTTTAAGGAGTGGTTTGTAAATGCTAGAACATTCTCCTGCCTGTAAGGCCAAATTTCAATTACAGTAAAAACACTGACTAGCCTTCCATTTCTCCTTTCTAGTTTACATTTATAGATTTCATGCCCTCTGTAGAAAACTATGTATGCTTGAAGAGGTCTTTTCTGGCTGTGTAGGGAATTAATTTCACGGCCAGAAAAATAAAAACAGAAGCCTGAATTGAAGAAACTAGCCTTATTCCTTGTATGGAAATATTGTGAATAATAGTTCTTCTAAGCCACCTTTGGAATTCTATCTTTATTATATAACATATATAATATATAAGTTTAATGCTAACTTCAGTCGAATTGAAGATAGAAAGAAACTACCTCTATATTTGAACTGATTAATGGGCCATTCCACTGAATGGGTGCCATTTGCTTGTTGTAACTCTTCAAAATTAAATTAAATTAAAAAAAAAAAAAAATTTTCAACACTAATTCTAATAACACGCATATTTAACTATTCAAAATGTGTGCTGGTCGATTTCAGGTATCTTTATATCATTGTTTATAAGGTTTCTAAGCAGAAGATGGTTACATTTTTCCCAGTCCTGTTACCAAAACTCATGTGTAAAAGCTTCTCAACTTTGTTTTCCCCTCAAGAAAATGTTTATTTTAATGAAATAGTTGGGTACACGTTCAAATAATTCATATTTCTGACTAAAAAAATCACTAAAGAGTCCCAAAACTCAGGTTTATAAAAAAAAAAAAAAATGTTTAATGTAATTTATTACACAATTGGATAATAACCAAACATAATTGAAAAAAATAGTGGTTTAACATTATATTTTAGAAAATAAACAACATTTTAGTAACAGCAATGAACATTGGGTAATGGGAACATGTGTCAGTGTGTGCAACACAAAAATACAGAAACACACATGCATGCACACTTACATGCATGTAGCTGTGGCTCAGGTGGTAGAGTGGGTTGTCCACTAATCGTAGGGTTGGCGGTTCGATTCCCGGCCCACATGGCTCCACATGCCAACGTGTCCTTGGGCAAGACACTGAACCCTAAGTTCTTCCCAATGGCAAGTTAACGCCTTGCATGGCAGTTCGTGTGTGTGTGTGAATGAGTTAATAAGACACAGTGTAAAGCGCTTTGGAAGAAGCGCTATATAAGTGAAGACCATTTAGTTGTGTATGTGAGTGTGCATGGCCATGTGTGTAAGCTGTGTGTGAGAGAGATTTCTATATTGAAGGGATGTACTATGTGCTTGTAGTTCTTCACAGCAAAGGAGATGGAAAGAGAGAGGGAGAGAGAGAAGGAGGGGAGATGGAAAGGGTGGTGGGTGTGTCTCGCTCCTTCCCCTGCAGCATGCCATGGGTGGGTGTTTCTGGCTCCTGTGTAGTATGGGTTCTCTCCATCTTCTTCTACAAAAGGTAAGAAATACAGAGACAAAAGGTTGAAGATATTATGCAAGTCCTCAGATGTCTGCATTGACTACTAATACCTAAGATCAATTTGAAAATATTCTTGCTTTTCTACAAAGCACTAAATGGTTCACTTGGAAAAACTACATCCAATAATATTTTAGCTAGAATTGCATTAAATTCATGAAAACAAACTTGCCTGACCTTTTCTAAGAAGACTTATCTTTATATAAGTAACAGGACTAAAAGTAACAGGACTAAGTGTCTAGGACAGAATTAGCAAATACATGAAATATAGCCACATGGCATATATGTAAATAGCATGAGGACACTGAGCACATACTAGTGAATTACCAAAAATTTGTATTTTAAAAATAAACAACTAACATCTAAGAAATAATTTAGGTAAGAGGACAGTATGCTGAGATTGACCTTCTCAGTCAAAGTTACAATATTATCAAATATACAAAAAAGAAAATGAGAGAACTTACTTTTGGTCTTCCCATGGATTTCAGAAGATCCAGATGATGAACTTCTTGGTGACTTGTGAAATATTCAAAATTTTTCAGAGGAGGGAATGAGTTAGGGTAACAGGACTGGGTGAAAACCTGGGGACATGACTAAAATGTGTATTTTAATTAAAATATTATGGATTTCTTATTTTTTTATTATTATTGTTATTTAAACCATAGATGAGATCTGGAGTCACACAACAATACGGTAAATAAATAAATAAAAATTTCTGAAGGATTTTAATCATATTTAATGGTAAAGTGTAGTGTTAGTGAGTGTGGACAGGTAACAAATGCTATTTCTTCAGTGTTCTAGGTAGTTTTTTTTATTAATGTTTTAAATGATGTATTTAAAAAGTTTAGTTAGATTAATGTGCAGGACACTTTGTTTAAAAATAAAACGTATTTATCAGCTAATTTTCATGTATATTTATACATATAATGTCCTTGCACCCATTCGGTGGAATGGCTCTTATACTGATGCAATATTTTTGTATTGGGACAGACATTCCTGGCTAGGAGTAAAGTTTTGTTGGTGAAGACTTTCACCAAGTTTTGTTTCAAAACTTTCAAACCCCGTTTGCTTGTAAATCACTTTAGATACGTACTCAATTGTCAAATGAGTAAGTGAAATGGTCTCAGTTCATGCAACAGAAATGTCTTGGTTTTGGCTTTTAGCTCTCTGCATTGGAAAATGAGAAATGAAATAATGGATAAGTCGCATGTGATGAATTTTGATTGTACTGGATTTTATGCAAGGAAGAGAATAAATCAGAAACTCCCACTAGGGGGAGGCCTGGTGGAGAAGAAGCCAAATCTTCTGCACTTTAGTTGAGAGAATACAGTATATCTGAACACTTTAAGCATGTACTGTGCACCTTGCGATATTTTGTGTGCAGTGCACCAGTACAGGTGCTAATTAACCTCATTTATCAAGCCAAATAGCTAAATCAGCACAATGACTCAGCTATTTGGTTTGAATTTTTTGGGCTCTAGAGTACGCATCCAAACGCATCAAAAGAAATCTATTGCAGTTCATGAAATTCCCATAAGCCTTTTCAGAAAAATATCTGTTACAATTAATGTTCACTTATCAATGTATATCAACAGAAATATGAAACATGATCCTAGGCCAAAGACATCCTAGGCCATCCATTTAGTCCTAGGCCAAAGATATTGGTCCATAGCCGTTTAAACAATTCACAACATTATACTGTACTTCATAAGAATCAGTTACTTCTGAAGAAACACCTACTTGGCTTGATCACAGTAATGACTCTTTCAAAAAGGAGCACTAAGTAAGAAAATTCGGTCTTTTTTTACCATGCTCGTTGGTTGTAATCCAGATAGATGTTGATTCTGTTTAGTCCAGTGAAGTAAAGCCAATTAGACACAGTCTCTGCATTTCTACATGTGATATTCACCTGACAGAACCAGTATTCCTCAAGCTAACATGTGCCTAACACTACTCAGCTGGCACTGACAGTTCATGAACAGTGCGACAGGAACTTCCAAACTCCTGACTGACTTGTTAGCGAAGAAGTGGAAAGTCAGCAATGTGTCGCTGGGCTTGTTTTCTTTCCAGCATTTTTGTGAAAACTGACTGTTGTTACTGGATTATTTATTTAGTTATTTTTCGCTAGATTGTGAGCTGGATGCTAGTGTGCAGGAAAAGCTGTTGGCTCTTAACAACATGGGGAAAACATAACAGGGTGATATTTGTGGTAATATTTTAGAAACTAAAGACCCAGTATAAATAATGTCCTGATTTAATGCAGACGATCAGTTTGATTTCTGAAGGACATGTAGCTTTAGCGTAAGTGCTAGCTATAACTAACTATAACCAAGGAACAGTGTTTTTCAAATATAATAATGAGTAAACTGACCCATTAGTGTTTCAATAAATATGTATTCAATAAATACATCTATTTGGAGCTTGCATGCAGTTCTACCTCAAAAAGACAGAGGCCACTAATTTTTGTTTATAACAAACTTCAGTGAATGTAAGTAACGGCAAACTGGTTTCATGCCAATACAATACAATACAATACGGCACAACATTTATTAACTCAACTTTGAATACTGCCTTAAAATTCACTGTTATCATGAAACATCCTTGGTGAACGTTAACACCTAGAAGATTTACATTAGACTTATTCACTGAAATGCACTTCTGACCTGCCACTTACAGTTGCGGTCATAAGTTTACATATCCCTTGCAAAATCTGCAAAATGTTAATAATTTAATATAGAACTGCTTAATTCTTTATTATTTTGTCTTCTGGGAAAATGAAAACATCTTATGTAGCTTCTGAAGGTCAGTATTAAATGAAAAATATAAGAGCTTTAAACAAACTAATAACAGTTTACACCAATCATCCTGTTCAAATGTTTACAGCGCCCAGCTCTTAATGTCTCATGTTGCCTTCTTGAGCATCAGTGAATGTTTGCACCTTTTGTAATAGTTGTGTACGAATTCCTCGGTTATCCTCAATATGAAAAGATAGATCTCAAAATCATATAGTCGCTGTTGCAAAGGAGTCAAATATGCAGAATATGCTGGAAAACCAAAGAATGTGCAGGACCTAGAGGATTATTCTGAAGAACAGTGGGCAGTTTAACTGCTCAGGACAAACAAGGGACTCATGAAAAACTATCACAAATATAAAACAATCATTGATCATCCAGGTAACGACACACAGTATTAAGAACCAAATGTATATAAACTTTTGAACTGATTCGTTTGTGTAAATTCAGTTATTATTGTGGCTTGTGGACTAGATGTAAACATCTGTTATGTGAAATAGCTTATTCAGGGCAGCACTAAATAAAAACCAAAATGCAATTTTTTTGTTCCCCCGCTTTTTGCAGATTCTGCAAGGGGTATGTAAATTTATGACTGCAACGGTACATAAATGTATTTTTCTACCATACAAATACAAAATAATGTACAGTGATGTGAAAAAGTATTTATGAATTCTTTTGTTTTTGTGTATATCTCATACTAAATTGTTTCAGAAATTAAAACAAAAACAAAGGCAATCTGATTAAACACAAAATACAGTTTTAAATGATAATGTTATTTATTGAAGCAAAAAAGTTATCCAATAATAACTGGGCCTGTGTGAAAATGTATTTGCCCCCGTAGTTACTAATTCCCCAAATCTATGAAACTGCATTCATAATGGGGTTCAGTCGGACTAGATGCAACCAGGCCTGATTACTGCAAACCCTGTTCAATCAAATCAACACTTAAATAGATTTTTTTCAACAGCATGACATTGGTTAAAAGGTCTTACCCAGTAACACACAAAGTTGAAAGAAATTCCAGAAATGCTGAAGAAGAAGGTGATTGAAATACATCAGTCTGGGAAGGGTTACAAATCTATTTCAAAGGCTCTGGGACTCATTGAGAGCCATTATCTCCAAATGGAAAAACTCGGCACAGTAGTGAACCTTCCCAGAAGTGGCCAACCTTCCAAAATTCCTCCAAGAGCACAGCAACTACTCATCCAGGAAGTCGCAAAAGAGCCAAGGACAACATCAAAAGAACTACAGGCCTCTCTTGGAATAAATGTCACTGTTCATGACTCCACTATCAGAAAGACACTGGGCAAAAATGGCATCCATGGAAGAGTGGTGAGGTGAAAACCACTGTGAACCCAGAAGAACATTAAGGCTTGTCTGAATTGCCAAAACACACCTTGATGATCCACAAATTTTTTGGGAGAATGTTCTGTGGACTGATGAGTTGAAAGTGTTTGGAAGACAGGGTTCTCGTTACATCTGGTGTAAACCAAACACCGAATTCCACAAAAAGGCCATCATACCTACAGTCAAGCTTGGTGGTGGCAGTGTGATGGTGTGGGGATGCTTTGCTGCTGTTATTGCTGCTAAAGGTGGCACAACCAAATTTTATTTTTAAAAGGGCAATTAGTTGTTCACAGGGGTAATGGAAAACTTTTTTTGCTTCACTAAAAATAAATCAATAAAAACTGTATTGTGTGTTTACTCAGGTTGCATTTGTTTTATGTTGTATTTCGTCTGAAGATCTAAAACTGTTTACTATGAAATATACACAAAAACGGAAGAAATCAGCAAATACTTTTTCACAGCACTGTATATTATTGTGATAATGCAATATTTTGTACATCTGTATGTCTTCTTGTCAATCCTTGTTTGTTCATCTGTTACAGTGTGTGTTTAATTATCAGCGAATATGAACAGAAACATGAAACATGATGCTTCGCCAAAACGAAATCCCTGTAACAAATAATTACTTCTAGGTGACCTCTTTTCAGCAGTCTCATTACATTTCCTTTTGATCACAGCATGAGACAACGAACACTGATGTCTCCCTCAGGATCTCCACAGCAACACTTTTTTTTTTCTTTTTCCCTCCACAATCACAGCTCATCCAGTTAATGTAAAGGGGAATTATTAATAAAAGGCCTTTAATTGTGCCACACACTACAAAAACACCTGATATTATTACTGCCTGTATATTGATATTATTATTACAAACCACACAATGGGAGGATGTGTGCTCTTAAAACATCAAGAGAACAAGCAGATTGTGTTACTGAATTACAGGAGGAGTTGGGAAACAATTAAGTTCTCATTCAATTCCTCACACTCACTGACAGGGGAGCGGAGACAGGCAGCAATTTCTCCTTTCCATAGATTAGATTAGCCCATCATCAATGTGATCCCATTGAAGTTTGGAATGGTGAGTGCCTGCTAGGAGATTAGCTGCTAATGGCATGCTGTTCAGCTAGCCCTGCCAGGCAGTTGAAAGATTGATGGAGAGATTTTGAACCAGAATGGAAATTTAAGCAGATCCCTTCTCTGTAACGGAATGTTAGACAATTGGACAGCACCGGTTGCACCAAATCATTTCTGTGCACTGGGCTTTGATAGTTCCCATGCTTTCCATCTTGGCCTTGGAATAACAGTAGGATAAGGAATTGCTACTTTTAAACACATGATTACTTTTTTCTGACTTTGAGCATCAGCCGAGTCTGATATAAGTTCGACTGATTAGAAAGGAAACAAAGCTGTTTCCACACTGGCTTTCGGTTCACTTTGGTATTAAGTGACAATTGAATATGAAGATGCTTGTACAAATGTTCATTATGTTTTAATCAAGATCTAATTGGATTAAATTGACTTGACTGACACTTCGCCGAAGCAATGCTTCTGCCTAAGCAATCATTGATGCTGCAATTTAAGCATACTGTTCTGCATATCATGCAGATAACCTGGTGTGTATGCTTGGGTGATCTTTTAATATCAAGAAATAAACCTGACTATTGAGAACAGTCCTAGAGACAGGAGTATATAATTAGCTCATTCTTACAGATGAAGGAAAAAACACGCATCATGGTAAATTAGTTAATGGATTGAATGTGTTCTACATTTTAAAAGACACTCACAACCAAAGAGAAAAAATGCACAGTGTAAAAAAATATCAATCATAATAGTGTACACCATTGCAATTTCTCAAGACCTGTTTTTTTATTTTATATATTGAGATTTATTGCCCTGTTATGTGCAGGTGACAGATATCAAGCTAGCATGCGTTCATCCTCCAGCATCCCTCGCTCCTGATGCCTCACCTGTGTCAGTTCATCCTAGCGGCTATAAAAAGAAACCCAGCTGATCCCTGCGACACAATGCTGCATTATCTCCATCACCAGACAGAGTGGATCGAGGAAATAACACCGGTATAATGGGCATAATTGAAATGATCGATGCCAGTGGCCACCAGGGAGCCAGGAACAAGCTGCAAAACCTTATGGGTGGAAAGAGCTCATGAGTTTCCACACGATAGACTGTGGAGTTTCATGCATGAGGGACTTGTGATGGTAAAGGATGATGTTTTGTTAAAATATCTATTTCTTTTTAAAAGAGTGAAATTTTTTAATACGTTTGGAGCCACTGTAAATTGTGTTGTTCAAGCTTGGAAAGTTACAAAAACAGACATCAAGGCTGGTTTAAGCCTTTAAATTACATATAGTTGTGTAGATTTTATTAAAGTTTATAACACCGCAATGCTGAATTCTCAAATCGGATAGGTCAGTAGGTGTGGATTTATAGGTCAGAGGAGTTTTTTGCTTTCTGGTTTGTCTGTAACATGACAAGCTACATTTTTTGGCTGGTGAGTGATGGGCTGTTATAGCTGTTTATAAGTCATAACAGGAACTAACTTTATATTGAGCATACTGGATGTTCCACAACATTAAAAGTAACTATAAGTGGATAAAAAGTTCATCCCTCCATCCATTTTCCATACTGCTTATCCTACACAGGGTCATGGGGATGCTGGAGAACAGAACAAAATACTTCAGGACATGCTGTTATATAAAAATATTTGACCTTGAGGTAGTAACTGTAACCTGTTGTTATTTCCTATAACAGCACACCCTGGCATAGAGTCACGCTAATGGCTCTTATATAATGGAATACTAGCTAAAAAACGGTTAGCAGTTATTACCATGTAAGACGGTTATCATAACAACCCAGTCTGTGCATTTTGTAATGTTTTCACATAATTGTTTTGCTTATACGGAAAATTCTTTTAATCAAAGCCAATAGGACTATGAACATTCAATCATTCATTAATTTCCTTGCTTTTCCTGGTGGATATCGACAAGCTGAGAAGGTCACTCCAGACATTTCTATTGCTGGCTACAGATTCTAGGTCCTCCTGGCAGATCCCTAGACATTCTCAAACCAACTGTAAGATATAATCTCTCCAGCAGGTCCTAATGACTCCCATTAAAAATACTAAGACAGTAAGCATACCCTGCTGGATTAGGGTTACCAGAACCCAGACATAGAGTCAGGCCAGTCTATAGGCAAGCACCTGGTAACTGGGCCACCCATGTACCATTGTCAGGCTGTACCCGAAACGTCGATGTGGAGTCATCTTGTGGGCTCACCACCTGCACAGTGAAGGATGGGGGTCAGCCAGCGAGCAGACCCTTGCCAATAGTTCAAAGGAAAGCAAAATAGAAATAGGCAAGTGAATTGCTTCAGCTACAGTTTGCTTGGTACTTACTTGCTGCCAAAGGCAAGTCCCCCATTACACCCTCCTTGCTTTGCGATGCAAGTAGCCACTTGTGTTGGAAGTTGACAAAGTTTAAAATGCTTTATGCTGTAACATACTGTATCTGTGCTCCCTTTCTACTGTTGTGTGCTTCTGAATGACTTCCAGCAACAAAGTGTTTTATATCCATCAACCGGTTGACAATGTTCTGTATGATATTTTAGCATAACTTCCACTTCCACTCTGGATTGTTAAAAGTGGAAGAAACAAGGCAAAAAAAGCCTTTTTCCCTCCCTGTTGAAATGTTGCACAATATTCCAATCAGCCTAGCTGACTGAATGCACAGAAGCACTTACGGGTGATTTTCCTGCAGCGCGTATTCTGATTCACAATGCACTCATAAACACGCATGCAATTTTAGGCCATTCTTCACACAGCAATGCAGTTAATGGAGCCCTTGGTAATAACATCTGGAAAATGCATTAACTGTCTCCCTTTTCAGCAGCCTGATAAAAAAAGGTTGCTGTCAAAGGATCACACCGAAATGAAGAAATGTGAATAAACCACTGAAAGGAAAGTGAGATTTGGACTCATGCCAAGTAGCCAATTGAGGTCCTGGGCTGCACTTTAAAATGCATGTTCTTAAATGACCTAGATAAATATGCTAAATTTCCTCTACACACAAAATGCTATCAATTATTCATCAAAATGGAGGCTCCCCAAGAGTGAGGCATTTGGGGCAGAAAGCGAGTGAAAGACAGAGAAAGTGGCTCACATCTGATTTTTTTTCTTCTTCAACTTGTGCTAATGCCAGTGATAAATGTAAATGGTGTAAAGTGCTGTATAAAACCTGCAGACATCGAGCATGTAAACCTCACTGTCTTGCAGTGTGTACATCAGAGAGGTGGGGAGTCAGAAAATCTTTAGCATGCAAAAGCAAACACATTGTCATGGTCTTGTTTATAATTAAACATGTATTTATATAATTAATTTTCCTGAGTGTTTGGCCTTCTTAAGTTCTTTACACAATGCATCACCTTTCACATCCACCACTCACATTTACATACACCCTAGTGTTCTTTTTTGCAAGTATGTTACATATTCTTTTGATATACAGTTGGTTCAAGCTGAGCTTATTGTCAGATATTAATAAGTTGGTATTCAAAGTTTGTAACTGAATGTGGTTTAATGAATAGTAAATAAAGATGTCTGTGCTTAAATATTATGTGTAAAAAGCCTAACAGTGACAGTTTGGCAGGTAATTGTATGCATTAAAACTTTATTGAATGTAAAAGTCTTTATGATTTTATAGACTACCTCTGAGCACATTTCCCATTTAGCTAAAGAAATTAATGTACAAGCTTTATTTAATTATTTAACTGAAATTAACTGTAGCTATGTAGCTGTAAATCACACTTTAACTATGTGTATAATGTCTTTAATTTACATACATATTTGTAAATGTAATATCAGTGAGGCACAAACCTGCTGAAAAATACAATAGAAACCATCACAGAAATTCGAATGGTTTCCACTACAAATACCATTATAAACCATCAGCTAACCATTAAAAACCTTACAGTTACCATTATTGGTCCTTAATGGTATCCACTAGACATAACATGCTACCAACAGAAGGCAACAACTTACCAGTAGAGACCCACAGGGACAATTATACTTTCCATTAAAACCAATACAATTCCCATTATAACCATAAAAACCATTAGAAATTACATGAAGGTTTCTGGGTTGTTTTTTTATTTTTTATTTTGGTATGTCAATGTTTAAGCATCCAGCCCTATAAAAAGATAGAAAACAAAAACACCACCACCACTAACAACAACAAACATCCCTTGAATTTGTTTAGGTGTATTCTCTAACATTAGCTAGCTAAATTTGTTAGGTATATTGTCTAGCATTTGCTATCTAGTTTTGTTGAGGTGTATTCTCTAACTATAACTAGCTAGTTTTATTTAGTCACAGTCTCTAACATGGTCTCGTCTGTCTACCATGGGTGGCAGGTTTTTCAGTGTAGCTGCACCCAAAATCTGGAATTCACTCCCTCTGACTCTTCACAGCATCACATTCAAATCCCAATTAAAAAGGTATCTGTTTTCTCAATGTTATCTGTCCTAATCTGTTGCTATGCACTTTTCTCAGTGACTGTACTGGGTATTTCATTTTCATGTTTAATTGCTCATTGCTTTTCACATTTTGTGTTTGTCCATGATTGTTCATTGTTTATGTATCATTGTATTACTATTGCAAAGTGTCCTTGAGCTCTGGAAAGGCTCTATATAAATTAAGCATATTATTATTATTATTATTATTATTATTATTATTATTATTATTATTATTATTATTATATTGTTGTGGGCTGTTGGTGATATAAATTATATCACCTAACATGCCTAACATGTTTGATAATCAATTCATTATCCTTACTAAAGCTGACCGGAAAAAAAAAATAGCAGCCTGCTATTGCAGACACTCTATATAATACAAGCCTAATAATAAATGAGAAAAAAAGTGTTGTTATTTAAAAAATAAGAACATAAAATAAATAAGGTACATACCAAACATACAAGGTTTTAGTCAATACTTTGTGCTACCTCCCTCAGATAACAGCTCTGAGTCTTCTCCTATAATGCCTAATGAGGTTGGAAAAAAACATGGCAAGGGATCTGACACCATTCCTCCATACAGAACCTTTCCAGATCCTTCAAATGCTGGTGGACTCTCCTCTTCAGTTCACCCCACAGGTTTTCTATGGGTTTCAAGTCAGGGGACTGGGATGGCCATGGCAGTACCTTGATTTTGTGGTCAGTAAACCATTTTGTATTGATATTGATGTATGTTTTGGATCATTGTCCTGCTGGAAGATCCAACCACTGCCCATTTTAAGCTTTCTGGCAGAGGCAGTCAGGTTTCCATTTAATATCTGTTGATTGTTTAATAAACTCCATGATGCCATCTATCCTAACAAGATGTCCAGGTCCTCTGGCAGAAAAACAGCCCCAAAACCTTAAAGAACCACCACCATATTTAACCGCAGGCATGAGGTACTTTTCAATAAGGCTACCTCTCTGTGTGCACCAAAACTACCTCTGGTGTTTATCGCCAAAAAGCTTTATTTTGGTTCCAACTGACCATAGAACCCGATCCCATTTGAAGTTCCAGTAGTGTCTGGGAATTTTTTTTTTTTTATTAATCTTTAACATGCATTTAGATTCTTTAAAATAACTCAAATAATGCTGCTGGGCGCACGGTGGCTTAGTGGTTAGTACGTTCACCTCACATCTCCAAGGTTGAGGGTTTGATTCCCACCACGGCCCTGTTTGTGCGGAGTTTGCATGTGCTCCGGGTACTCCGGTTTCCTCTCAAAGTCCAAAGACATGCATCGTAGGCTGATTGGCATATCCAAAGTGTCCATAGTGTGTGAATGTGTATGTGATTGTACCCTGTGATGGATTGGCATCTTGTCCAGGGTGTACCCCGCCCTGGGCCCCATGCTCCCTGGGGTAGGCTCCTGTGGCCCTGTAGGATAAGTGGTATAGAAAATGGATGGATGGAATTAATGCTGCTCTTTTTGCATTTAGTTAAACTCATTTTTATCACCACAGTTTATTCAATTATTAATTAAAGAAATTAAAGAGTAAGATAAAAACAGATTGGAATTGTTAAGGGGATTGTAATTGGCCTTGTGTATCTTATTAGTGAAAAATATTTTTCTAAAAAAGAAAAAAAAACAAAAAAAAAAACAACTGGCCTCATGAAGATTAAGACCGTCTTCCTGCTTCCCATACTGTTCGTGGGTAATGCCAGCTTTTGAACTATGCTCTATTTCCATAGCTTTTTAATGGCCCACATTTCATCAGTGAGGAAAAAACACAAAGCTAAAGGCTTGTTTTGTGTGTGTGTGTCTGTGTGTGTGGCATAGTTGTGTCATTCTGTATTATAAACATAAAGAACTCTTTAATTCAATGTACATTTTATTTCTCAGTGTGTGAGCAACTATCGATTGTTCGTGGATGCATTTCATAATACATGTTTAAAAAGGAACCACCGTTTTCAAGGTGTCTGAGATACATTCATCACATATTGGAAAGCCTATGCACCAAATGGAAATCAGCATTCCTGAGACTTGTTTCTCCACCTAAAGTTCCTGGTGATTTCAGAATCTCCACGTCCTTTCACTGGAACACAACACAAACAAATAAAGCAAGGTCTTGACTTTTTGAATGTGCATCTTGTGAATAATTAAGAATGTTTAATTACTGCCCATGCAGCAGTGGGTACATATTGTGCTAAACTGGAGCACACTGGAATAACCTAAAGCCATTTACTGAACCAATAATACCAATGAGTGTGTTATCAAGGCAGTGTATGCCATCCAATTCTCCTGGACAGGAACAGAGCTGGAAACCATAGAGCACTCCTGCCCTCTACCTGCAGTCTGTTGCTACTCACACTCTATACAAATTCACAAACATCTTGGCATGTTATGCATATGTGCTGATTTCATTTGCACTACACTTTCCTACTACTACTACATTTTCATTTATCTATAACTAAAGACACATAAAAAAAAAGTGTTTTAAATTCATACACAACCATAAGTTTGAATGAGACCACACTTTGAATAAGAAAGAAATGACAAAAAATCTGTAAAAACCAACAAAAAACAAACAAACACCATATTTTTGTCCACTATGCAATTATAAATGTCAAGTTTATTTGTATGAAATTTAAATTTCATAAACAGTTGGTTTACATTTTGTTGCTACGAATCATTGGCGATATGTTGAGGTTTTCTGTAAGGAGATGTTTGTCAAATTTATGGAAGGAGTCTCCAGTATCAGTGCTTTGCAAATGTCAGTAAGTTTTCCACCATGGGAAAGTTTTCAGTACTTTGAGCTTTCTGGTTTCTCGGTACATGATGGCAAGGTGCGTCTTTATTTACTTCAAGAAATAGGAAGAAAGTGAGAGCTGGTGAGGGAATGATTGTTTGTAACTGCTATAATGTAAATGATAACAGGAACTAACTTCTCTCATGGATATTCCACAAAATCAATTGTACAAGGGTCAAATGAAAACCCTGCGATACTATAAGTGCAATAAAAATTAGAATTGAATAGAATTTTTTTTATAAGAGGAATCCAGATACTTAATAAGAGATGGGACATTTAACAACATGGAGAAAGATTATGCACACTTGTGACACCTATTTGCAATAAACAATGCATTTGACCCACCCTGTAAAATTAAATAAAAATACAAATTGTAATCGTTGGCAAGTTGGTACATTGATAGGTGTGATGTTTTAGGAAAACAATAAAAATCAGGGTGGTAACATTTAAAACTAGTAATGGATTTGTGGGGAAAAAACAAAACAAAACTGTAGTTGTTTGTGAGGTTAGCACTTTCTATA
>JANDJT010000114.1:14724045-14762000 GCA_024331685.1 Stegophilus panzeri | reverse complement strand
GATTTAGGCAAACACAAATCACATATTTACATATTACATACACTGTGACATGATTAAACCGAGATAAACCTAGAAATTTCGCAATGCCCCTTTAAGAAAACGCGTTGCCATGGTTGCATAGACCGGAAGTATTGCGGATCTGTATCTCTGAAAGATGCTCCGAGGAAACATGCTAGCTTTTCGTTTAGCAGACACGTTTTGTAAATAAAAGTGCAGTTGTACTGAATGTTGTGTATGCTTTACAAGTAGTTTAGTTATACAAGTCATATACACCTGCCACTTTTTAAATGTTAAGTAACTACCTTCAACGCAAGGGAGTCTATTATCGGTAAGTAAGCTAGCCACTTCTATAGAACTAGCTCCATACATGGCTAATTGTAGCTTAATGTAGCAGTTAGCACGTAATTATCGATGTTTTATTTGCGACCCACGTTGACAGTGTTTTCTACTTTTAATTTCTGTTTGTATTTAGTAGTTATGGCTATACGAAGCTTTATAAACGGTAACCTTTGCAGACAGCAGTGTTTTAAAATGGTTCGATCTCGAGGCTTTAGTTGTCCAATAGTGGCCTCTAGTGGTGGAAAAAATAGACGTGTGTACAGTGTGAAACTGTTTTACACCAAAGCACTGTGTATGGGTCAGTGTGTATCAGTGGATCAGTTCTGGAAAGTTGTTATGTTTATTGTATTGTAGACTAAAGCAATAATCCACTAGAGCCGCAAAGAGAAGTGCGAAAACGTTCCTTATATTGGTCTATAAATGCTTTATTGTTCAAACCCTAATGTGTGCCGACATATGGTAACTGGAAACTTCCAGAAACGTCCAACTGGAAACTTCCTGCTTTTCCAAAGCATTAAGGCATTGGGCTACTCATCAGAAGGTCACGAGTTCAAATCCCAGCACCCATTCCATACTTATTTCTTTTTGTTTGTGTTAAGCTCTTTGTCCAATACCAGTCACAGAACCAGAATTTGGACCCTACACTGGCTGATTTCCTCTCGTCCAAGCTCGGGAAGAAGTTCACACTGACACCATTGTTCAGTGAAAGCTTCTTAGTTTAATGATACAGAAAGCATAGTATATATACACACAGAAATATTGATAAAGAATGATAAATGTCAATTGGAACAAGTCACAGATAAAATCAAAACATCTGTTATGCATGTTCGGGTGACATAAGAACTACAAGACGTCTAGTCTACCAGATAATAAGAGAAGAAGAAGAAGAACCGAGAGAGAGAGAGAGAGAGAGAGAGTGAGGACGAAAGGCGGGGTGATTAGGAATGCTCAAAACACCAAATACCAAGAGCACATAACAGCTTGGTTCCTGTACATCGTGACACAAACTAGAGACCTTCAGAACTGAGACACAGAGATCATGCCTGAAACTGATCACTTTGTTTATTTGTTTGTTCAGTGCAGTGGTGGGAACCAAACCCAATATTATCAAGTAGCTATTATATTTTTTATTGAGTGGTCACTAAACTGTAATAGTTTTATTCCAACCCTCAGCAATCTGAAAACAAGCAGGCCTTTAATTAATGTTAATTTGGACCAAATGTGTTCTGTCAGTAGAAAGTTCAGGAATAGAAAGCTCCGTAGCTGCAGTAAATTTGGTAGAGTTCATAGTCAAAAAGGTCCCTGGCTGAAAAACGTTTGAGAACCCCTGCACTAAATCATGTGGTTTTATGTATACAAAGGATATAAAGAGTCTACACACCTCGGTTAAAATGTCAGGTTTTTGTGATGTAAAAAAAATAGCCTAAATAAAATTAAACTATGATAAATCATGTCAGAACTTTTTCCACCTTTAATGTGAAATTACAGTTTGTACAAATTCAAAAATCAGACACAAGTTAGGGAAAAATAGGGGGGGGGGACGACTTACAATAACCTGGTTGCGTAAGTTTGCACAACCTTTTATAATTGGAGATTGTACAAAAGTAATTATCTTATAAACCCACAATAATGATCAGTTCTTTCTTTATGATTTCCTTCACATCTTGGTTTCATCCGACGGCTGAAGCCATGGTCCGCAATGAGCTTACAAACCTGTACGGTATCTCACGTGTTGAAAAGTATCAATCAGGAGAGGGGTATAATTTTTTTTCCAAAACTTTAGAAGTACCATGGAACACAGTGAAGTCCGTCATCAACAAGTGGAGAAAATGGAGCACCACAGTCATATCACTAAGAACACGACGTTGCTCCAAAATTTATAAAAGGACCAGACAAAATATTACCATGGAGGCTGCCAAAATACCTATAGCAACATTACAGGAGCTGGAAGAGTATCTGACAAGTACTGATTACTCTCTGCATGGGACAGCATATTATTCACATGTCTGGACTATGGGGTAGGGAGATTAGATGGAAGCCCGTTCTCACAAAAAAACATCCAAGCCCAACTAAATCACCCCCAAAATTGTGGCAAAATGTGCTATGGTCTGATGAAACCAATTCTAAAAAGTTTGGTGCGAAAACACCACCACATCATCAAAATAACACCATACCCACGGTGAAGCATGGTGGTGGCAGCATCATGCTTTTCTTCAGCCAGAACTGGGGCTTTTATCAAGGTGGACTGAATCATAAATAGCTACAAAATCCAGTCGATTTTAGTGCAAAACCTTCAGGTGTCTGCTAGTAAGCTGAAGATGACAGGTGAAATTCCTTTTCATCATGACAATGACCCAAAGAATATGTTCAACAAAGGAATGTCCTAACCAAAAGAAGATCAATGTTTTTGAATGACCTAGCCAGAGCCCTGGGGTGAACCGAAGTGGGCTATGCACATGAGATGCCCTCATAACTTGATGGATCTAGAATGTTCTTGCAAGAAAGTGTGGGAAAATATCAGCAAGTCAAAATGTACCACTCTGATAGACTCAAAATACTGAGTGGTGTAATGAAATTAAAAGGTGCTTTAATAAAGTATTAGTTTAGGGGTGTGCATAGTTATACAATAATTTTATTGTAAGTTTTTTTTTATTTTTCTTATTTTCCCCCCTAAAATGTTTCTGATTGTTCTTCACTTACTTTTTATATGTTGTAATTTTATATTGAGGGTGGAAAAAGTTCTGACATGACTAAGCTTTGTTTAATTTCTTTACATCACAGAAACCTGAGATTGTAACAGGGATGTGTAGACTTTTTATAACCATTGTAAATATTATTAAACACACCCTGTGATTACTAAATAGAGGTCAATCGTGTAATTATTTGGAGTCATTGAATTAATTAAATTTGTGCTGCTGTTTAAGTGATTTGACCAAGCAGCCGTTGTTACTGTTCAGATGGAGGAAGTTTATTTAAATGTATTTAAATAAGCAAAAATAAAGCACAGTGAAGGGAGAAATTGATTAAAAGGCAAATGCAAAACAGCTAAATATTTATATCATGAATAAAGTAGCTAAACTCTTGTGAAAGCGTTATAATTTTCTGACTATGATTTAGTATCCAGTAGATGCATTAAACTAAACCTTGTATGTCATACTATATTGTGTGCAAGAAACAAAAAATAACATTTAATGGTACCATTGCTGATCATGGTTTTGAGTCTTATATGATGTGTATATATATAGATTCCCTTTAAAAACCCAAACCCTTAACCCTCTCTGCTCCAGGGGCTCTGTATCATGGCTGACCCTGTGCTCTGACCCCAACTTCTTAACAAGCTGGGATATGTAAAGAAAATAATTTCACTGTGCTGTAATGTACATGTGACAAATAAAGGCTTATTTTTCTACTAATCAAGTTTGAAGAATTGAATTAGCTTGCTTGCTTGAAATCGTAATAATTCCAAATATTGACAAGTGAATTATTTGCTGTTATGTATAACATATCATATCACAGACATATGGTCTCAGGATAAAAAAAAAAATATTATTTATTTATTTTTACATAAATCATCAAAGCTTGAGATCTTGCTTAAAAATCATTAATAGCCTCATTGTTTTTGTACTGTTTCAGGTCCAGCACTATGCGCGGTGATTCAGTGGACTGCATAGTGAAATCCCCAGTGGCTCTACAGCTGGGTGATGTGGTGTCCGATTCAGTCCGTCCCGGTGTTTATATCACAGACGTCGTACTTTCAACGCCAGTCAGTGTAAGCGTTTTGAAAAAGGGAGCTGGTGGATGACGAGCAGCTAAACACCTGCTTAAGTTAAAGTGCTAGTACTACATTACACTCAATTAATGATATAAAATAAAACAGAGAGATATGTAAGGAATATTACACTTAGGAGCGTGCTGTTGTAGGAAAATAATCAACAATGCTGTGGTGCGATGTGACCCAATGCTAACCTCCCTGAAGGTGAGGATTTTTTTTTTGCCAACCCAAAGATGGTTGTTCACCTTGTTTAAGGAAAGAAGGTGTGTTTAGTCATAGCAGGTCACATCTTTTGGCTGAGCATTTTTAATGATTATCTTAATTATACAAGTTGGTTTATTCCTTTATAACAGCAAGTAGATTTTTTTTCAGGGGGATCTGATATTTTTCTGGTTGGAAGTTAATGGTATTTCTGTCCCACTATAGACTACACGTCTAGAATCATAAATGTGTTGCATAGCTCACCTAAGTGTCAGATATTCTGGGTCCTGAAGAAGTAAGACAGGCACTTATTACTTTAAATTGCCAGTTTAATTGCTAACTCTTTCTATGTAGCCATACTTGTGATTAATCACCATTCAGTAAAATATATAATTCATATTTTCATTAGTGTGGCACATTTCTTCTAACATTTGTTCAATGTTTCACAGGCTTTGCGTTCACATTTTAGTAACTTAACAGCAGACCATAACCATTTTATGAATAGTTCAATAAGTAGTTACGATTGTGTCTCTGAATGCTGGCCCAGCTTCTAAAGTACTTAAACGTTTTCCAATTCAGGGCCTCCTGCTAGTCTGCATTAGGGCTCGAGTGATATATTGTTAAAATTGACTGAAGTTAAGGTTCTAGTGACTTATGTTATAGGGAAACTACATTGATGAATATGGTGCTGTGTCGATTGAACATGCTTTAGGGTGCAGTAATCAACCACAGACCTGTTGTGTGAACAGTTTCTTCAAGGTGTATCCATATAAAGCCATTTTTATTAAAATGTTTGTCTTTAAATTGATATCAGTGACAAGCATGACTTTTTTTTGCATTTCGATCCTCTAGATTCAGGAAATCTCCTTCAAGAACTACTACACAGCCTATTTGACGGTGCGAGTGTTGAAGAATGAGGAAGGGAGCGACGAGAGTCCCGCTCAGTGGTTCACTTGTGTGAGAAACTATTGCCTGATGTCCAGTCCACACACTGAAGGAGGATCACAGGACTACTTTTCCATCTACAGACAACAGGTCAGCCTAAGATACACCTCAAGGTTTGACGTATTGTGCGGTCTGAGATGCTTTTCTGCTCACTGCAGTTGTAAAGCATGATTATTTGAGTTACCATAGCATTCCTGTACGCTGGAAACAATCTGCCTATTCTCCTCTGTCCTCTCTCAGCAATAAGCCATTTCCATCCACAGAACCGATGTTCACTGGATGTTTTTTGTTTTCCACACCATTCTGTGTAAACTTTAGAGACTGTTGTTGTGCACGTAAATCTCAGGAGATCATCAGTTTCTGAAATACACAAACCCAACCCATCTGGCGCCAACAACCATGCCATGGTCAGTCACTGAGATCACACTTTTTCTGATGTTTGATGTGAACGTAACCTTAACTTCTTGACCTTTAGCTGCATGATTTAATGCCAGATATAGATACGGATATTTGGCGCAGCAAATAGTTATAGATACAGATTTACGTTACGCCCGTCATACACAACGGTAAAAATATCCATAGGGACAAAAATGTATCACGATACTTGTAGGGATTTCTACAAAGCACCGTATTTATCATAATAACAAACTCTCAGCAAAAAAAGTAGTGTTCTGGTGTTTTTTTGTTTTTTTGTTTTTTTTTAGTATAAAAAATAACAAACAATCTAATGTGATTTGATTTATCACAATATTGATATTATATTGTGATATTGCCCAGCACTACAAAAAAATCCTGTTTGATTGTTATGGCTAAGAAACCTCGAGAGATGCAAAGAGTTGTCTCTCTCTGTCAGGCGTGAAGGAAAAAAAACAAAAGAAAAAGGCAATGGATCCCTGGAACTGTTAACATTCTGGCAGCTATTCAGCCCTCAGAGTCATTTACATCTCCATGGACTCTGTTTGCCCAGACCTTGATCTCAGAGGTTTTATTTTATAGTAATTATCCTCTTAATTAAATTAGATCAGCCTCCCTATTTCAAAGGCTGGGTAATGCTTTGCTAATATGTCAGCGTCCTCACAGTATCACTGTGTTCAGTGATCCAATGAGAAGAGATGATTCACTGCTTTAGCTTTACCAACATTGATACCCAGCACCTAGAGACGTAACAGTATGCAAATTCAAATATAAAATTCATAGTATGATTATCGTTACCAAAACTATCAGGGTTATCAGTATTATCACGGTATTGTTAAAATGTGCTGAATAAGTACTGATACCCACACTGAAATCATTTAAACAGGTTTTATATTTGAATATAAATTCAAATTCAAGGCGCTGTCACTGCCTTCCGCCGTGTTTTCACACTCAAAAAACTTCATCCTTTCATCATTTGTAAGTCGCTTTGGATAAAAGTGTCTGCTAAATGAATAAAATGTAAAAATCAACTATGTTGCATGCTGTGCCTGCGTCAGACTCATGCTGGGTGTGTGTGGACAGCATTTACCTCGAGTTTTACAAATCACAATAATCGTGCATGGATTTAATGATAATTAAATGTGACACAGTAATACTAACCGTCGGGGAATTTTATAAGGAAACCGGTAACCGTTTCATCCCTACCAGCACCTTTCCTATTTAACAGCAAATGTTACAGCAGTCACATCAGTCATGGGACAACCATTGCAATCCATTTTTTTGTAATATATTGTTTACTGTATTATCAAAGTATTGAATTATTAAAATATGCATACTGTGTCTGCACCTGAAGCAACATTAAAAATGTTCTTTAAACTGAAAAATACACTTCTCCGTGAAGGACAAAAAGAGGATCTTTGGAAAACATCTGTCCTAATACAGTCTCCTGAAATGTGACAAATGTTATCCCAGAGTGCATTAAATACACAGTCAGCTCCAGAATTAATGGCACCCTTGAGTTTCATTAGCGTAAAATATGAGAGGAATCTAGACTTTAATTGAAGAAAATGTACTATAAGAATTTTATTATTTTTTTTTAAATGTATTAAAAAAGCAAACAAACTATGTGTCACAATTATTGTCACCTCTTGAAATACTTACTTGCTAATTCTTTATTTTTTAAGTTGAGTGTTTAGAAACTCTTAAGCAGTCATTTACTACTTAATGTTTCACTGTGGTATGAATATGAGGTGACACAGACACCAAATTCTTTTAGTCATTCATCAGCATGGAGAAGACTAGAGAATACTATAACCCATCACAGTATATCACAGTGTACTGCCTGCTTATCATTAACAATACTGTAATTTGAACTCCCAGGACCTGTTAATGTGTCCAGACAGTCACATTCCCATAACTGCACACCTTTCCTATTAGTTTCACTGTAATTAGTGAATATGCTGTAGGATTTTAAAAGAATAATAAGCTGGGCTTTTAACTCTCTTTGTGTTATAAGCACATTGTTTGTTGTTGTTTGCAAAACAAAGAGAAAGCTGACACAGGGTTGAACCCACAGAGATTTTTAAAATAAAAAATGTACAAAGACAATCTTACCTAAATAAATACGCAAATACACTCCTATCTGAGGAGATATTGTCAAGTGAGCTTAAGAAACCACAGGCTTCCAGTTCCATGGGCTGCAAATATCAGTTCCATTTTGCTTCAGAAAAATTGCATTCAAAAGCAAATAGGACCTCAAATTGAACTGTTTCTCTTGTTTCCCTTCAGTGATTTAATTTCCAATTTCCAACAGCTTGCAGTTTACTTATTTGTCCAATGTAATGTTGAACTTTTTTTTTGTGTGTGTGTCATGCTGGAGGTTTGAATAGACTGAACTTGCCCTTGAAAGTCTCAACCCTGTCACATTAATTCTGCACCATTGTATTTACTGAAGCCTTTTCTTCTGTTTTGCTTGCTGACAGATGCTGACGGAGCCAGATAACGTTATTAACGTGCGGCTCATACTGAGACAGCCTTCTTCAGTCTGGCTGAATTTCAACATAGAAGACATCAAAATATACTCATTGGTAGATGAAGTAAGTATAAAACAAGGAACCCCTACTCAAGATGAAGTTTTTACATTCTTCAATGGTTGTAAATCATGACAAATATATACTAATTTAGTCTCCCATTGTGTTTCACTTCCTGTTTGTGTAGTTGGTCAGTATAATATAAGCTACTATATTCTACCCTGCTATAGCATTCCAGTTACTATATAACCATTTCAGATTTAATCATCACACACCAAGGTCTCCATTTTTTCTTTTCCCAGGAATCAGAGGGAGATGTTCCTTCCTGGTTATCTACCATCACACCCGCTGAAGAGCCTCTTGATTTGAATGTAAGTATTTCAGCATTCCAGGAAGAGCAGTGTTTAATGCTAGATAATTACATTTTCTTGAGCGTATTACTTTGCACTGCGATCACTGGACACTCCAAGTTGATTGTCTTACGTGTCTGACTTAGACTTTATGTACAATATATAGGACTTTTACTGTTCTTCAGTCAGCATGGTAATGAGTTTCTAGTAAGTTTGCAGCCCTTCTCTATAACGTGATTAATATTGTAAGCACCGTTGCCCTCTAATGCCATTTATCTCCCCGAGATGTTAATAGAATGACTGAAAGACAGTGTTACTCACACAGTACTTATTCTGCGTTTAATTGTTTTTTGTTTTTTGTTTTTTTCTAGATTTATTGTTCTGGGTCACTGAGTTACTGAGTCATTAAATAGATTAATCTTTGTTGTATCAGGGGCTTCCTGATCCAGACAGTGTGTCATCCAGTATTCAGCACATGTGGGCTCTCACTGAGATCATGCAGTCAAGCCAGACCTCCGCTTCCATCGGCCGCTTTGACGTGAGTCCCAGCTTCTGTTTCAGTGAGTGATGAGTGCTAAACAGTCCAGTCAAACTCAGAGACTAACTACAGATAGCAAATATATGTATATTGCATTTTGTGCCTCAGCTGAAGTCTTGAATTTGATTACTCAGAAGGTGTTGATTAATTTTCTATAACAGAATGGCTTTGACAGTATTGCCGGTTAAAATTCAAATCACGGGTTTTTATTAATGCGCTCATTCTAATATGCTATCGTTTTAATAGTAAGAACTCATTCACAGGGACTCCACAATAATATAAGGCTAATACAATTGTTATTATATAAGAAAGAAAAAAATATAATTGCTGATATGGTGAAGTTTTCTGTTTATTTAACATTGGAATAAGTCTCCAGTGTCGGCACCACAGGAAAGTCTTGTAATCAAACAGCACATTTTCTTATGCTTCTCAAATATGGAACACTTCTGCTTTGGAAATTGTGATTTAAACATGTTTAGATAATAGTCACCTGACAATCACACCCCTCTGTGTTCCTTCCCCAAACTGTTGCCACAAAATTGTAAGCACACAATTGTCTAGAATATCTTTGTATGCTGTAGCATTACAGTTTCCCTTCATGAAACTAAGAGGTCGAAACATATTCCACCATGACAATGTCCCTGTACACAAAGCAAGCTCCATGAAGACATGGTTTGTCAAGGTTGGAGTGGAAGAACTCAAGTGACCTGGACAGAGCCCTGACCTCAACCCCACTGAACACCTTTGGGATGAACTGGAACACCGAGGGTGCGCAACATCCACGCCTGACCTCACTAATGCTCACTAATGCGGCTGAATAAGCACAAATCCCCACAGCCATGCTCCAAAATCTATTGGAAAGTCTTACCAGAAGAGTGGAGGTTTTTATATATAACAGCAATTGGGGCTTATATCTGGAAGGGGATGTTCAAAAAGCACATACTGAGTATTATGGTCAGTTGTCCACAAACTTCTGGCCATGTATATTTCTGTGTCCGTCCCACTATAATAGATGTGCTATTTTTATTTTAGATATATATTAAATTAGATTTGCCTTTCCACCTTCTTATAAAACAAAGTACTCACTCCTTTTTTATTCTTCTCCCCATTTCCAGGTAGATGGCTGCTATGACGTCAACCTGCTTTCATACACTTAACAGGAAGTGACCAACAGTTCAACAGGAATTATGTATACCCAAGCTTTGCTTATATCATCCTAGGCAATGGTATTCAAGCATAGCTGTCTCACAATTGACACTGTACACTATGTACTTCATAGTGTTGTGCCTAATTATTGACATCTCAAATCGAACACTTCTACCATTTAGCACTAAACACAAATGATAACAATACCATGCTGATTTTCATGCCAGTGAAGCTAGTCTGAAGTCTCAGGCTCATGTTCCTGGCTCACAGGAGTAGAACCCATTATAATCTGCTTTTGCAGACACCCTCCTCAAGGTGTTTTCCACCTGCAAAACTGTGCTCACTGGATGCTTTTTTTGTTTTACACCCCATTCTATGTAATTAGTAAAGTCTTAAAACAAACACCACCATCGAGCACTAAACATAAACGATAAGTTACTATGTGGTATTGGTATGTCTCAATCAGCTCCCTAGTTCAGTAGGTAGCGAATATAGTAAGGTAGTAATCAGTATATGGTGTACACGAGTTGGGGCACTGGTAAGGACCTAGGCTCACTGCACATTGGGGCATTGATAACTGAATTTCTGGCAACATGACTACGTACTCGCGTTGTAAAACGTCACCAAAAAAACCTTTGAAATATTTAACTTTTATATGTCATAGAAATTTGTTAACTTAATCACAAATATTTCTGTCATATATCAAGCAGGATCATAATGTGCATGATCAAACCAGTGTTGGGTAAGTTTCTCAAAAAAAGTAATCCACTACAGACGACTAATTACTACTTTAAAATTATATTCTGATTACTGCATGTAAAAAGTAATCAGATTACTAATTACTTTACTTTAATGTTACTTTCAAAACCTATCAAACGTACAAAAACACACTACAAAATGAAACTCATAGTTCTTTCAGTAATTTTAGCGCACATCAATGTAGGACATGATCAGAAAAAGTTGGATTTATCATAAAACCTTCCTCGGGTGTCGTCACTGTTTGTAGGACTACCAGACCTATAAAATATAAAACTTTTCTACCTAGGCTCGTTTGGCGTTAAGGGGAAGCACGACTAAGCTATCATAGTATGGGTTGCAAAGTACATTATCTTTCCTTATGCTCTGCTCATATCAAGAAAAATAATATTCGGGGCAAAACCTGATTTATTTTAAAAATACATTTGACTTAATATTGTTTACTTGACAATAAATTTGTAACACAAGACACGTAATTTTATTGACATCAGTAACTGTAATGAAATTACATAAATTTAAAATGTAATACATGACACCAAACTTTATTAAACACTTAAAAGTCGTTAGATTCAAATAATGATAAAAATCACTAACGTAATTTGGGAGCTACAACAACAATAACAAGCTACTTACATTCGTAGACAAAGTTGGCTGAGATTTATTTATTTTTTTCGAGCTGAGAGGCTTCAGAAAACATGACATAATTTCGATTAAGGTAACATATTGAGCATCCATGTTCCCTGGTTTTTGCAGTGCATTGTGGGATTTTTTTATGGAGTGAACATTCCAGTGCACTGGAAGGATTTTGCGATTAAGACAGCCCTTAAAATGGCGACTCCCTGATCAGTGTCCTGACTACTGAACTAGGGAGCTGGTTGAGACATACCCCTTGTATATATACTCACTATCCACGTTAATAGGAACAACTGTACACCTGCTCATTTCAATTATGTGGCAGTAGCACAATGCATAAAATGTGAACTCTGTGACTTTAATGGTGGCATGGTTGTTGGTGCCGGAATGGCTGGTTTAAGTATTTCAGAAACTGCTGATCCCCTGGGATTTTCACACACACAAGAGTCTCTAGAGTTTACACAGAATGGTGTGAAAAACAGAAACATCCAGTGTATGGCAGTTCTGTGGGTGAAAACACCTTGTTGATAAGAGAGGTAAGAGGAAAATGGCCAGAATTGTTCATGCTGCCAGGAACGACATAGTAACTCATACATGTATAATCACTCTTTACAACTGTGGTGAACAGAAAAGCATCTCAGCATGCACAAAACATCGAACCTTGAGGTGGTGGGCTATAACAGTAGAAGAACACATTGGGTTCCACTACTGTCAGGCAAGAATCTGAGGCTAGGTAGTTGAAGATGGTTTTTATGGATCATTTTACTCGCATGCAATGCTTGTGTTATTGTAACAAGTTATTTTATTGATTAATAATTTATTTATTTTGAACATCTAAAAAAAAGCACAACCTGTTAGGACACTTACAATAAACTAGAAATCAGTAAATATGATTAAGATACAAATATAACCGGTATAACGAAAATAATGTTTTAGCAAAATAGAATGACTTTTCTGTTTGTGATTTCATGCTCTTTGAATTTTATGACTGTATAATGCAGCAGAATCAGCTTCGTTTATTACAAACAAAAAATACAAGTCAATTGAATTAAATATCTGACGAAAAATATTCATCACATCATTTTCATTTGCACAAAGAAATTCCACAAGATGGCAGTAGATGTTCATTTCTTGGCATAAAAAGCATGACTATAATGAAACATTGACCATGTGCTGTACTTTATTTATTTATTTACATTATTCACCATCTCAATGCAGTCTATTCAAAATTACTGTGGTTCATTTCTGCATAATGTAAACATGCCCTGCTATATAATTTACACAATATACTACCATTTTCTTACCGTTCCAGGGGTATCAATATTTATAAATGTACATATGAATTAGATTGTAAATATTAAGATATCAAGCTATTTGATCACGTATTGTGCCTCCTATTAAATAAAAGGTTTAAGAGTAATGTTGATTATCACATTTTGATACTATGAAAAAGTGCCCAATATTTTGTATAATATTTTCTGGCAATAATTCAATAAATCAGAACATTAACAAGAGGAATAACACACAGAGATGTATGGTAGCAATATTGCAATAAATTATGAGTAAGGAGTAAATCATTTAGGAATGTGCTGTTATAGGAAAAAAAACAGTGATGGGCTGGTGTGCTGTGGCCCTACATGAAGCAGAGTTACTGTTATCATGCTGAAGTTGATCATTTTTCAATAATCAACTTCACTCTCAAAGTGCTTCATTCCTTATTCTACAGTAATTTGTCAACACTATTTTTTAAAATTTCTTATATAATGATGTCATATTTAATCCATTTATAGTTACATATAATGTTGTGGAACATCCATGAATCACTTGCTTTATAGAAGCTTTAAACATTTGTTCCTTCACCAGCCTGTCATTTTTCTCTTACTTGAAGTTAATGAGACCAAAATAAATCCGCAGTTCCTTCTGTCCTGAAGACTTTACTGTGTTGGAAGTTACAATTTTACCTTTGACTATTAAAAAGTGCTGACACTGGAGACTCCCTCCAAAAATGCTAACTAAACGTCATCTTACAAAAATATTTGGGTACATGTACCTGTGGAAATTGTTAGTATAGAAACAGTAATGTATTAGAATGAGTGCAGTAATATAAACCTGTGATTTTCCTTTCAGCTGGAACTACTTTCAGAGCTAACAACCAATCAGAATCGAGAATTCAACAGCGCTGTTTTAAAAATCAGAATACACGTTCATCAGTACTTTATTCCTAACAAACTGTACTTTTTACATGTCTTTGAAATGTCACTGCTGTTTGGAATGCATTTTAAATAATGTAACTATTGTAACATTTTAAATAATGTTTGTGAAAAAGTATTTGCCCCTTTCTGATTTCTTCTTTGTTTGAATTTAATATAAGACCAAGACACCCTGAATAAATATAAAGTACCATTTTCCAGTGATCATTTCACGTATTGAAGGAAAAATAGCATCTACTGGCCCTGTGTGAAAAAGTTATTGTTCCTTTAGTTTCCTCAATTAAACAGTTAACCAAAAGAGAGAAAGAAAGTGAATTGAAATATATTCTAGAAAAGGTTACAATGTCTTTTATAAGTTTCTGTGACTCCAGTGAACCACAGTGAGAGCCATTATGTCCAGTGTGAACCTGTGAATCATCCCAAAAGTGGGTGGCCTACCAAAATTCCTCCAAGAGCACATCAGTGATTCATCCATGAAGTCACAAAAGAACCCAGATGAACTTTAAGGAACTGCAGGCCTCGCTCACCTCATATAATGACTCAGTTCATGATTCAACCATTAGAAAGAGAATGGGCAAAAATGGCATCCATGGGAGAGTTGCAAAGTGATAACCACTGCTAACCCCCACTGTTAACAACTTGACCCCCAAGAAGTAATGTTCTGTGAACTGATGAGTCAAAAGTGGAACGTTTTGGAAGACATGGGTTCTATTAGATCTGACATAAGGCTAACAAAGCATTCCACAATATGTGTGGTGTGGGGATGCTTTGCTGCTCCAGGGCCTGGGCAAGTTACCATAATTGGTGGAACAATGATGCTGTAGCAGGACCTTAACTGGGGAGTTCATGCTCGAAAATGCTCCTAGTGTCACTGAATTAAAGACAAATGGTCCAAAATTCCTCCACAATGAGGTGAAAGACTGATCTCCAGTTATCAGAAGTGTTTGTGTTGTAGATGTTACTGCTACTGTGATGGGTTGATACCCTGTCCAGGGTGTCTTGTGTCCCAAGTTCCCTGCCTTGTGTACCAAGATCCCTGGGATAGGCTCCAGGCTCCCCTCGACCCTGTGTAGCATAAGCAATATATAAAAGCATGGATGTTACTGCTAAAGGTGGCACAAAGAATGCAATTACTTTTTTCACATGGGTGATATAGGTGTTGCATAAGCTTTTCCTTCAATAAACGAAACGATCATTTAAGAACTGTATTTTGTGTTTACTCAGGTTGTCTTTGTCTTATTATTCAGATCTTCAAACTAAATTTAATATAAGTGTGGCACCTGTGCAAAAATAAAATAAATCAAGAATGGGGAAAATACTTTGGCATTGTACATCTTGTGTGTCTTGAATATGTAAGTATGGTGTTGCCATATCAACTAATCTTATGTCTTGCAGGTGAAACACTGTTATTGATCAAAAAATACCAACAGAGATACTTGCAATTACACTGCAGCTTTCAGCATCCACAGTTGTTCTTAAAAGGTCTTTTGCTGCAGCTTAACATTATGTTTATTCCTCTAACAGATGCTTTTATCTGAAGTGAGGCCAACACGAGCCAAGCATCAGGCTGTTCAAAGACTTGATAGAAGTACTGCAGAACTAAGCATTCACCACCAGACCATCAAGCAAGTGCAAGATCGTTTTAGGAAGAACCAAGGGAACAACAACTAAACACAACATTTGGAGTAAGTGGTAGTAAAGTGGAGTGCTAAAATGCAGTCAGTTGAACTGCAAATTATGGTCTTGGTAAATAATGACACACATTATCTACAGTAAAAGTGTCACTGTGAGATACAGTGGCCTTGATTAAAAATGTAACCATATGGCACGGATGTTTAGCAGTGTCTTTGGGAATTTCAGCTTAGAGCAAAAGATGAAGGAAGGGAACAGGATTGCTGAAATAGTTGTAATTCACTAAATTCTGCATCTTAAAACAGCTTTAACATTATTTCAGCACAAACAAGTTCTGAGTCTGATTGTGTCTCAAAAGTCTCGGAAAGCCACATTTGTCCTTGAGTGAAATGTTTGAATTTTAGCTTGGCCATTAATGGGTTTTTATAAAGGATCCTTAATTGGAAAAAGATGAAAAGTAAAAAGGAAGGTTCAGACAGGTCCTCTCTTTCTTTCTTTTTCTTCTTTTTTTTGAGTCTGCAAACCTGATCAACAATGCAGTGACTGGAGTTGAAAATTATTTCATCCCTGAGAGAAATTGGTACATTGGTAAACTTTTCTCTATTAGAAAGAAATGAGTGAGACACTGGTCACATATGCCAAACTTTACCGGTGAAACAACGTACTATTAATATGAAGGAACTTTTTAAAATCACAATTTCTATACAGAATTATCTGCTATCTAAAATGTGATGCATCCTATCAAAAGGTCTGAAATAAGACATGTATAGGTATGAGGTTTAGCTCTTGGGCTTAACTTGGACAGTCTGAATTGTTAAATAGAAGATAGTGTCAGCAGTAACAGAGTTCAAGAGGCACAAAACATTGTGGAGAAGTGTAAAGTACCAATGCAAATCAAGACCTTGAAGGAATATGGTGCCTTACTAGCTTATTAGTGTCATGTCACAACTCGCAAATGTTTTGTAGCCAGCTAGGAATCTTTCTGTTCTTGTTTAATTAATGTTCACCCTCTGTTCCTTGCATTAGGCTTTTAGTTCTGAGATATTCTTGGACAGCATGCATAGCATGTTTAAGACCTACCTACATATTTTCAATGATGTTCACGTTTGAGGGCCATTCTGAAAGCTTCAGCTTGTCTTTCTTGAAGTAGTTTATCGTGGATTTTGAGGTACATTTTGGATCATTGTCCTCTTGTAAAAGCCAGCCTCTTTTCAGCTTCAGTTTCTTGACTGACTGCATTACATTTGCTTTTGAGAATTTCCTGATATTTACTGGAATCCATTCTTCTACCTACCTGTGCAGCATTTTGTATGCTGCTGCCTGCCACACAACCCCAAAGCATAATAGGTCAATCACCATGCTTAACAGCTGGCAAGATGTTCGATTCATCAAACGCTGCTCCTTTTTTTCTCCAAACATAAGTTTTGTGATTGTGGTCAGAGAGTTCCATTTTTGCTTTATCAGTCCATAGCACTTGTTTTCAAACTGCCTCTGGCTAATCTACATGTTGTTTTGCAAACAGATGGCGACTTTTATGATGAGGTCTCAGGTACGGTTTCTTTCTGATGACTTTTCAATGCTAATCATGTTTGTGCAAGCAACACTGCAGAGTAACATGGTGCACTTCTACTCTTGCGTCAACTAAACCTTGCTGCAGATCCTTGCTGTCATTTGGGGGTTTTGCTTTGGCTTTCTTATCATCATATGGGCAGTTCTATCTGAAAGGTTTTTTGTTCTTCCAGATCTTGCCTTGATTTCCACAGTTCCCCTTAACTGCTATGTCTTATTGATGTTTTGGATAGTGGAAATTGCGAAACAGTGGAAATTTCAGATCCTTGGTCAGATGCTTAGAGGAGCCCATGGTTGTTGACCATTGAAGGATAATATTATTACACTCTGGAATTGTTATTCCTAATGACAAATCTTGACCTGTTTAATGCATCCTAATCAGGCAATTAATGCTTAATGAATGAGTTAATTTGGTTCTGAGACTGGAAGGGTGTCCAAATGTTTGCACATGCCATAATTACTACTGATTTTTTTCCAGTTTATAAGCTTATCAAATAAAAAGTAATTGCGCATTAACATTTTCAGAAAAACGTGGTGTTATTTTTCACATCAAAAATCGATAAAGTATGTAATTAGGCCGGGGTGACCATCACACCCACTATGTGCTTATTGAACAGCCCATTCCAGATTTAGTCCCCTTTGCTGTTATAATAACCTCCACTCTTCTGGGAAGGCTTTCCAATAGTTTTGGAGCGTGCCTGTGTGGATTTTTGCTTATTCAGCCGCAAGAGCATTAGTGAGGTCAGGCACTGATGTCGAGAGAGAAAGTTTGGGACGCAGTCGGCATTCCAGTTAGTCCCAAAGGTATTTAATGGGGTTGAGTTCAGGGCTCTGTGCAGGCCACTCAAGTTTTTCCATTGCAATCTTGGCACACCATGTCTTCATGGAGCTCACTTTATGCACAGGGGCATTGTCATGCTGGAACATGTTTGGACCTTTTAGTTCCAGTGAAGGGAAATTGTAATGCCACAGCATACAAAAGAATGTAGAATCATGTGCTTACAACTTTGTGGCAGCACTTTGGGGAAGGAACAGTTATAGTAGGTGTGATGATCAGCTAGGTGAGTCCACAAACTTTTGGCCATATAGTGTGCATAGAGTAGAAAATGTCAAAACTTGACCATGTGAAGGGTGTTCCACCATGCCATCTGTCTATTTTAATCTCGTTTTAGGAGAACATGGGTGATTATATTAGCGAATTTAAATAGTTTCTGCATTTTTACATAATTATTTGAGGGCAAACCCATTAGGCTGTTTAATCACTGGCAAGGTCAGCCAGGCTGTTTGATGACTTTTTCAGTATTTTTATTTTTTTCAGACATCAATGCCGTCTAATATGCAACACAACACTCATTCAAAAGTGCCTGAAGTTTTTCAATTTAATAGCCTAAACTTAAAATGTCCAGATGCCATAATAAAATTATTGCTACATTTTCCCTTTTCTGAAAACCGACAGACCAAGTGGTAAAAAGCTGAGCACAATCAGGGTTATGATCGACACGGAGAGTTGCAGTATTTACACTGGCTGTATTAGTTGCTGTGCCCTCATTCTTATTGAATGTTTCATCAGGCTTGGCAGTCGACTGACATTCATTTTTTTCCCCTTTTTCATGGTTATTACAGTGATTAATAATCTGTCTCATGGACTTGAATGTGTCTTGGAGTTGTGTAATAGCTCGGCCAAGTGGTGACTCAGTCTAGGCCAAGAAAGGAACTCTGTTTAATATTGAGAAGGTTGATCTACAAGTGCTGTCGGTATTTTAATTACATCCATTCAAGCTTGACACTCTGATGCACATGGTAACTTTTAGAAACGGAAATGTTCTGACAGCAAAGTGAAAAGTAAAGCGAGGACAAATGATCCAACTCTGGGTGAAATTAACTTCCTCTTGTGGCAAATGGACTGAAGGACTCATCTGACTTGGCATCACTAGGGAGTCCCACATATTAGGACTTAATTGTCGTTTTAGCCATGGCCTGTACATCTTTTCTTGCGAATAATAAAATTGGCAGAATATGATTTTAATTGGTGCATGAATATAGACTCAGAATCAAGACTTGGTTTTATTCTAACACTAGTAATGGCCTTGTCAGTGTGCAATGATGCTTGGCAATGAAAGTGAATCAGACATTTTTCTTTTCTTCTAATGTTCTTGAATTTGAAGTAACACTTGGTACTGTATAATGTGCATAAAGTTGTTCAACATGGCCTTATAGAAGAAATCAACATTACATTTAATATCAGAAAGCTTAAGCTTAAGGTACATCAATCTGCATTCTGTATTTTAATTATTTATTTTGGTGCATGACATTCCCTAACATTTTCATCATCAATATTATGTAAATCTATGAAAAATTACCCGACTCAGAGTGAAATTAACATCCTCTTCAAGCAGATGTGCCGAAGGGCTCATTTGACTTGGCATCGCTGGGACGTCCTTCATAATAGAACTTAATTGTCATGTCGGCCATGGCCTGAGCTGGGCTAGAGACACCGTTCTTCCTTGAGAAGCAGAAAATTGGCCTGAGTCTGATTTTAATTGGAGCAGGAATATAGACAGACTCATTCCACAACCAAGCAAGTGGATAGCGCGAAGTCCCCTTGACAAGCAGTATTTGAATTCAATATTGTCACGACATGCACTATTAAGTTTCCTGGGACGGAGGATTATCTGTGAAGAAACAATTCGTTTCTGAATTAAACAACAGTATTTCTTTCCAAGTTGAAGTAATTATGTGGAGGAAAAGCCATTAGGTTTTTTAATCACTGTAAAGGTCTACCAGTCTGTTTGACCACCCTTATGCATTTGATGGCTAATTCAGTATTTCTTCCAGTATATCAGTGCTGTTTGATATTCACTCTCAGTGCACTGTGCAGTGTCAATTTACAGTACATTGCATAAGTATTCACCCCCACTGAACTTTTCTACATTGTGTAGTGTTACAACCTGGAACTGAAATGGACTTAATCATGATTGTATGTCATGAATCTATATATGGTTTGCAAAATTATCAACAAATAATAATAATAATAATAATAATAAAAGTTGTCATTGGATAAGTATTCACCCACATTATTATACGTTATTTCCAGTTACCTTCAGGAGTCACATAATTAGTTGGAGTCCACAAAAAAACAAACAAACAAACAAACAAACAAAAAAAACAATAGGCAAAAACATTAGGATCCAAATGTGCAAACCTGTTAGAGACTGTAATTGCAGCCAAATTGGGTCTACCAAGTACTGATGCAGGAGGGTGAATACTTCTGCAACCGCTAAATTAAAAAAATAAAATAAAATATTTGGTAGTTACAAAAAAGACATTGTGTAAATGAAATGATCCCAATGAATTATAACCCTAATCCTAATTTCAGTTCCAGGTTGTAAAACTAAAGAATGTGGAAAAAGTTCAAGGGGGAAGAATATTTATGAAAGGCACTGCATATAGCATAGTCACGAACATTAATACCGAACATTTACATTTACCACCATAAATATCAAGTCTTTAAGTCACATTTCTAGCTTGGCTTGAACCATAATACAAGATAAGTGATTATTAAGGGGTGTGATGGAAAAAGTATCACACCAGTACATATGAGTCATTGTTTGTACTCATGAGACTTAATGCCAGTTTATTTACCAGGTAGTTCACAAAAATAGCATGGCTCTATATCCCATTGCCACACACTTTTTTACTTTTCACAAATGAGAAAAACTTATACAGAGGTCACTCAAAAATTAGAACACAAGACCATAGAGCTTCACATTAACAATAATTAGCCAACTTTAAATGATCATACTTAATTTTTTAAAACAATACAGTATATGAACATGATCTAAAACATCGGCAGCTCATCGACCAGGTGTGTGGGTTGGACTGGAGATGATTTGGATAAAAGTGTCTGGCAAATGAATCAGTGTAAAAATTATCATTAGTCCTGTTCCCTTATCATCAGTTTTTATTGCAGCTGCAGTTACAGATAGAGACAAGGAGTTATTCCTATTTGTCCTTTGATGGACATGAGCTCACTCTTCAGCCAGCAATGGACTCATAATGGCAGCGTCAGCCACTGCCATGAATTAATCACTATTCCTCATCATTATAGCTGTGTTTATTCCTGTAACTTCAGTGATGTGGCCCACCAACACACCCTGTCTTTTTTTTTTTTTTTTTTTTATACCGTCAGAGTGACAAAAATCAGCTAGTGTGTGGTGAGATGAAATTCAAGACAGAATTCTTGACACTGAAACTGGAAGAAATATTTTTGCTGTATATAAAATTTGTTAGGATGAGATTTTATGTATTATACATGTTTATACCACAGTGCTGATGATTCTTGATTCTGATTGGACAGAAGGTGTTGATTCAACTGCATCTCTAACAGTAGTTCCAGCTGCAATTCTATTAATGCACTTGTTTAAATACAGTATCATAGCTTTTCTATAGTAACAACTTACACAGGGAGATATTATTTATTTAACATTTCTCAGTAACATGACAAGCAGTGCTTTTGTCTTAGGTTAACTTCAAAAGAGAGAGAGAAAAAAAAAACGCTGCTATAACATGATAACAGGGACTTGTCTTGTGTGTGTTCCACAACATTAGATGTAACTATAATTATAATCATTAAAAATTATTAGTGTTGGCAAATTGTTATAAAGACTCAAGGACAGAGACAGATATGCTTCACCTCTCTTTACTGTTTTTATTTTGCATTCAGAACACGTACAGACCTAAACAGTCTCTCACAGAATACAAACTGACCTCAGGGTATGCATAATTAATTAAATAAATAAATAATAGCAGCCTAAGCCGTAACTGTGACCACTGAGTGGTCAAAGCACAGTTTATATGTTTTGCAGTGAACATGTGGATTAGAGATGGGCAAACTACAGCCAGCAGCAGTTTCAACCATTCCTTGAGGTCACAAATAAGTTCTTATAAATAGCGTTTAGATACATTTAGTTATTCTTGTCACTAAAAGGCGGACAAACGCAATACCACCTCATTCACCAGTAAATCAGCATGGAAAAAAGAAAAAGGAATTTCTCTCTGACTTGGACTGTTAAATAATGCTTTCACAGAGGATTCAACAAAAATGTTGTATTTAATTTGTAAATAAAGAAAATATCATCTCAGTTGGCCTTTTTTTTAATAAACATGACCTCTACTGTATATTACATATTCTGCTGAAGAGACAATAGAAAAGCAATAGAGAGTGTGTTATAGCAAATAACATCACAGCTGTGAAGATCTACAGAAGTCAACTTTGGCTTGTGGTATTATTCATATTTACATACTCCATCTCATATTCTGTTGCTTAAATATGTAAACAAAGTCCAGTTTATTATGGGTAACCATGGACAATCAACTGTCCTTTTCTTCTCATATTGCTAATCTGACATGCTCATGTCGATTTCTCCTTTATAACATCAGAAGGATACATCCATTTCTATCCACACAGGCCACTCAGGTGCTTGTTCAGTCCCTTGTCATTTCAAGACTGGACTATTGCAAGTCGCTCCTGGCTGGTCTGTCTCTGAATGCCATTTGACCTCTACAACTGATCCAGAATGCAGCTGCATGACTTGTTTTTTACCTTCCTAAGTTCTCCCACACCACCCCATTGCTACGTTCCCTCCTCTGGTTTCCTGTAGCTGCCCACATCAGATTTAAAACATCTGTGTTTGCCTACAAAGCCAAAAACAGACCAGCTCCCACCTTTCTCAAAGCACTTATCACACCCCACACTGCACCATGCTCCCTTCCCCTCTAGCATTGCATGACTTGTCCCAACATTTCTCAGGGTACAAGGAAGGCATGCATCAAGACTCTTCTCTGTTCTGGCACCTGGGTGGTGGAATGAACTTCCCCTAGATTTCCAAACAGCTGAGTCACTGGCAGTCTTCAAACAACATCTAAAGACCTACTTCTTCCTGAAATACTTAAATTACTTGTGTTGTCTGTGGGCTTTTCTTACTATATGGGCTCCCCAACAGAGTTTTTAGACTGATTGTTAGTCCGTAACACAGTGAACCAGTATCAGGTTGTATTTATTGACAGAGACTTCTAAGAACTTCTGTAAGTCGCTCTGGATAAGGGCATCTCCCTAATGCCGAAAAATGTAAATGTATTATCTAGTCTATTTGGTAGCCATTAATCTGACAACAAATTAGTTGTAGTTGGTGAGAGTTGGTGATTTAAGTCCAAAAGTCAATATTATTTTAATATACCCAGGATATTTATTCAGTTACACAGCTGCATCATTCGATTTTCTTGGCATCGCATTCAGATTAGGCAGATCACCTTCCTGTAGTTCACACCTCTGATGTTGCCAGTTTAGAAGCATCAGTGTAATGTGAGGAAAGTGCATGAGACAGGATGCAAGGGTGTATAAAATTAGCGTGATGTTTATTTGCAGAAATTCAAAAGTCACAGTCATAATTCCAGACAGGGTCAAAACACAGGTAGACAGCATCAAGTGGTTTTGGATAATCCATAATTACAAACAAAAACATGGGCAGGGGTCTAAACATGGACGTACAACTAGAAACATGAAAACAGGAATTGTACATGAACAATGAAAAAAGGTTTGCAAGGAGACAAAGAAACATGCGGGTATATTAAAAGAAACTAAATCAATGGACGAACTCAGAACTCCTGGACACAATGGACAAACATACTGGACATTAGGCCAGTATCCATTAGGTAGTATCCATTAGGCGAGAGGAGACTGGAGAAGTGAGAGGAAACCCATATGGAGACAAACAGTAACTGGAGCTTATGATGAAGGTTTTACATTGAGAGTTTATATAATCCTACTCTTGACTCTGTTATACTCTGCTTTCCTTCAATCATTACTAACACAACAGGAACGTAATACAGGACTCTGTTGCATTTTAAGTGCTGGAAGGCTACAGAGTGGAAGGAATGCAAAGCCATCCAAAGCCCTGTTCTGAAACAGCGCCTCGTCTCATTTTCACTTTGCCACACCATAATGGTTGTAAATGAGTACAGAGATTATAATTTATCATCAAATCTGATTCTCTTTCCAGCAGGACATTAGGCTTGGAATAATGTAGTCTGTATGAATGAAACAAATGCCGTAATGATCAGACTAATGATGATTCCCTCATTTGATTGAGAGAAGAATAATGAATGCAGGTGACACAGCCGTAGAATGGACTGATATCCTTAGGTCATTCCTTACACCGCATGAGTTTAATATTCAAGCAAGCTACAAATGCTTTTGCATTATTTTTTCTTTCTGTAAACAAATGATTTAATAGCCTGCTGTTTGTTTTTGCAGCATCTGCTAATACAAGCAGTCAATGCATTATAACCAGTAACACGGTTTTAGATGATTTGAGCAAATAGTTCCACTTTATTTCTGAGCAGATGGCTGCTCACTCCATCTGATCATGGTGATTATTATTAGATGTGTCTGTTGAAATATTTGCATTGCAAACGATTTGGCATGGGCAATAGATATACACAAAATTACTGCACAACTGAACAAGTAATTCTTCTAATTGTATGCCATTATTTAAACATCTCTAAGTTACAGTATATCTCAATTAATGTATACAAATGTAAATAAAATGGATGGCATGGTGGTACAGCAGTTAGCGTTACTGCTTCACAGCTTCAGGGCCCCAGGTTTGATCCTGAGTTCGGGATACTGTTTGTGTGAAGTTGCTGTGCATGTTCTGCCCATGTCCTCTAGAGGATGACTGATAGTGGATTTTACCGATACCGATAACTAAGTTGGGCGGTACCTACCGATTACCGATTAATCAACTGATAGTTTTTAAAACTGATAATGAATGAAAACATAACAATCAAAGTAAAAACTTTTTTTTTTTTAAATATTGCTGAACTTTTATTTTTTTATTACAAAAATAAACAGTACTGACTATACCATGAAAATGCACTGTACTTTTTTAAATGAAATAATATATAAATATTAATATATCAACTATTAATAAATATTAAAGATATACATACAAACTAAACCAAAAAGTAACACTCCAAATCACAAATAAAAATAGAGACATCCAAAATGAATCAAAAAACACTTCAAAATAACACAAGAAAATTAGTCAGTGATAGTTTTTATTTCACCTCTAGAGGCCCCTAGATGACAGCAGACCCTTCTCAGCCGCTTCCACAACAGAGCCGGAGTGGCTGTCTGCTGATTGATCAGTTTTGCTGACCTCTAATGTCTTCAGGATTTCCTGTTTCATGCGAATAATATATTCGTATTTTGCTACAGTGTTAGATCCTCATTTTATCCTAGTGTTGTTTTCAAGCAGGATGTAACCAGGTAACTGGTGACAGTTGTTGATTGCTACAATTTCCCCTTTTGTTGGAGTATTTCCTCACCATTTGAGATACATCTAACATCTAACCTGATCTAATCTAATCTCCCAGCTGGTGTACTTCACCCCATAATGCTTTTATCTGAACCAAATATAACCTCTTGCCATTGGCCCAATCGGCAGAGACAGACCAAATGTAAGCCTAAGACTATGATTTCTATCACTCTGACAGCCGGTGCAGTATTGCACACCCATAAACCATATCTTCCATAAAGCGATTTGTTGCTGAACTTTTTTGTAAAGGTCCTGGGGAATCTCAGCAGTGAGAAATCTGCAATCTAATAACAGATTACAGTAAGTCATACCGTGTAACATTATCCTTGTAACGCCACAGCACAACTAAAGAAGAAAGCCTCAAACGTTAATCATTTTTGATTGATTATATTTAGGGTCATGTATACATAAAATCATGTACATGTGATTTTTCACTGAACTATCACTTTCAGAGTGCTGTCAACTATTTGTTTTAAATTCAAATCCTCCAATAACTGGTAAACTGTCCCCAAACAAATCTCTGTAACTTGTTCATGCTGCAGTGATGTGCTCCTTCCCTACATGAGAAATGTATATGGTCATTCAGATGCTAGTTCATTTGTTCTGAAATTCAGACAGGATCTGAAATAATATTATTGTTATTTTAGATCATTAGCCTGGATGGTTAGATTTAGTGATTTCAGTTCTCTTCTGAAAGTTAAGGTTTCTTTCTTTCTGTTGTAAATCTTTCTTGGATGACCATCAAAAGACTGCAGTATCATCACAAGTAAAATGACAGGAATCAGGAGACTATGAGGCAGGGCATAATAAAAGAGATGATTTATTGTGCACATGAAGACAACCTGGGCGTTCTATAGTCTGAACATACAGATGGACACAGCTGGCTTTTATAGTGATGTGTACAATATAAAGGACACACTCAAGGATAATAAGAGAAAAACATAACGAAGGACAAAAACATCTTGAGCCAAAAAACAGATATGTGTACATCATGAGTGAACAAAGGACAGCCATGTATACATCATGAGTCAGCAAAAATCATATTGAATTGATCTTAAGTGATTGATCACATAATAATGGAAAAATAGGAAACAATTCCATATTTCTTTCTTTCTTTTATTCACTCATTCATTCACTCATTCATTCGTCTGCTTAAATGCTTCCATAGAAACCTCTATTCAACATCTGAGCTGATCTTTTATGTGAATGGCGAGGCATGTGTTTGACTCTTAGTTGTGTCTATGAGTCAAAACATTAAACTCTTATTGGTGAGCTGAGTCAAACGATGTGATTTACTAAAAGATCAGGAATTCTCATCCATCTCATAAGGGTTGGACAAAGTACTGAGAAGTTATACTTAAGTTAATGTATTGATAATATGTCAAAATCTTACTCAATTAAAAGTAGAGGTTTACAGCCAAAGAATGTACTCAAGTGACTTTGTAAATATCTGGTGAGTTATCCATCTTGTGATGCACATGGATAGCTATAGGATTAACTATATTGTGTAGCATGAGAAGGTCAAAGCCGATGATAACTTGGCACGATTCTTGATAGATTTTTTCTACATTGATGAACTTCATAGGATGCTTTAAACTGAAATGTAAATAAAATGCATGGAAGCCCTTTTTTTTTAATGGATAGAATCCAGTTATTGATTAGAGGAGACCTTCAATGTTGGGTATTTTGAAGGTCTAAATAAAAATGTGGGAAGTAAAAAGTATTTTTGTTCTTGGAAATGTACTTGAGCACAAGTATTCGATTTTAATAACACTCAAGTAAAGTATAAATGCCCCCAAAATAATAGATACTTAAGTATAGTAACAAAGTACACTTAGTGAGGTATTTTCCACCATCCACGCTTCTTACAGGAGTAATTTGGTAACCTTCTCTCCAGTGGTACATTAAAACACCCAAGAAAAGCCCTGACATACTTTATTTTCATCATGATCAGAGCCTGTGGATGCAGATTAACATTTATCATTATAGTGCACTGTAAAGGTCTTGTTGTTACTCAGTGATCTATATCTAGATCTGATCTATATGAAACAGCAGGTTCAGTTTTTTGCATCATGTAATTATAGCAAGTTGCAATTGTGAGGAAAGGACAACAGATGGTTCAAGTAATCCAATTATTTTAATAGATTAATAACATCCAAAATACTACTAGTACTACTACTACTACTACTACTACTACTACTACTACTAATAATAATAATAATAATTGCACCTAGGTGTGAAGTGTGAATTTGCTTGTATTTCCTCATTTGTAATTTGCTTTGGATAAAAGTATCTGCTAAATGAATAAATGTAAATGTAAGTGTCTGAATGGCGTCCTGAGAGCTGTACCACAGACTGAGATCCCACCTTAAGTGAATTCTCCCAACTCACACCCAATGTTCCTGGGATTGGCTTCAGACCCACCATGACCCTAACCAGGACAAAGTGATTACTGAAAATGAAAAATAATAATAATTTTGTTTTGACTTAAAAATTAGTCACATGTCTCTTCTGAAATACTTGGGAATACCGGGCCAATCCTGTCAGATAAGGATTCCACCAGTATCTTGAGATCCCTCTCAGTTTTAGTCCACTCTTCTACTAGTTTTTGATGCCTAATTTGTCACACATAGATTTGTCCCAATGAACACTACAGCCATCAAATTAGGCAGTGGGAATGTCAGTGTTGTGTTCTGCTTGGACATGAAGCCCAAAATACAATTGGACAACAACTGTCCAAGTTACATTTATGCAGATGTACAGACAAATGATTGATATTGCACTATAAGCCACTCTTATCTGTGGTTGTCGTGACCTTATATTTATTATTGGGATGCTGGTATTTGTACAAAAGGGAACAATGATTGTAGAATGCTGACAGTTTAACTTCAGCACCAAGGACAGCGCCACCATAGGCACGACTGGGTTTTTTTTTTGTTTTGTTTGTTTGTTTGTTTTGTTTAGATACAAGAAGGAATCAAGGACAGTATTTTTTGGATTTGCCAAATGACATGCCTTTGCTCACTAATGCATCAATTAAGGCACAACAAATCTGCATACACATAGTTCAATGATATCAATTAAAATATTACTACTTGTGTATACTGTATGCAGTATCATATGCCTCAGCTTACACTTGTAGTGTGGAGTAATGCTTGACTAAGAAATCTTTTCTTTCCTCATTTGTTTTTTTCTTAGTTGCACAATTAAATAATTGATACATCCTTAAAGATTGCTCAATTTCAATGTCACAGGCAGAAGGAAATAGGATTGAGGAGTCAGAAGACAACAACTGGAATACTGGAAAGCCCCATTATTTTGAAGTATTATACTCCTCTTAGTGGCAGCTGAAGGATAGAGGTACAGAAGAGCTGCATGCTGGAGGAGAAGATGGAGAAGCTCTATACACCATTGCATAAATGCATTCTCTATTTCTTGTCATAGATTCTCTTAAGGAACAGTACCTCAAGGAACAGTACCCTCCAGCTTGCTGTCGAGTTAACAACTCCCATAAGAGCCAATGAGAGCACCTCGAGCATATCAGCCAAATTCAGGCAGCCCACTATCTGCACTCTTTCACGTCCTCTTTCCATTTTATAAAGAAATGAAAACTCAAAGCTCAGCTAATATTGAGCATAATCAGCATATTTCTAAAATAATAAGCAGTTTGATTATTCCCATAAGCTGTAACCCTGCTCAGTGGAAATAGGTGTTATTAAGTTTGGACCAAAAGCATGCATGATGTAAGGAATGAAACATGACAGACAGTGCTGTTATAGGAAAATAATCAATGACAGCGTGGTGTGATGCATTTCAATGTGAATTAGAGTCACTCTTACCACCCCAAACTTACATTATTTTTTATTACAGAACAACATGCTGTACTTTTATCCATTTATAGTTACATTTAATGTTGTAGAACATCCACAAAACACATTAGTTCCTGTTATCACTTATGTTATAGCAGCTATAAACAGTTGTTCCTTCACTAGCCTCTCTTGAAGTTAATAATAGGAACAGCTTTACCTCTGACCCTGGAGACTCCTTCCATAAAGGTTAATAATGGTTTAATAATTTCACATGTTTGTATTTGTTAAACAACAGCATTGTTTAATCAGTTTATTTTTAAAACTTAGATTATGTAGAGCATCTGCAATAATGTAGTCACTGTGAATAACCTGTTACCATTAAAAAAAATATTGTACTGTATTAGGATGAGCTGATTAATATAAAAACGTGATATGAATTACAGCTGGAACAACACCTTCTGACCTATCAGATTTGAGAATTCAGTAGCCCTGTTGTGCAAGTTGTTTTATGTTATCTGTATACAATTTTCCACAGAATTCCTTCCTGCAGATGGATTTTGTGTTATATTGGTCATACATGGAAGGAGGACGTTTCAGGAGCTTCATAGCATTGGCTGTGTCTCAGTTAAATTCACCAGCTTGTTCGAGGAAAAGAGTTGTGTATCACATGTACTCACTCTCAGGACATCCTGGATGTCATCCAGAATTTCCAAGTGCCCTATCTGCAGTCAGCAGCCTGACTCTTTTGAACTTCTTTGAGACATGGCAGTTGTTTAAAGTACTTGATGCTTTTGAGGAACACACGTTATAACCTCCTTGAAGGGCAGCCTGTGATTCCTCATTGCCATGAGAAAGATTTGGGGAAATTTGTCAAGCAAAATAAATAGCTTTCAGTTCACACTTTTTTGCTGTGAATAGTGTAACACAGTGCATGAGAGAAAAGGATAGACGGCAATGAAAATATTGGTGTGGTGATACATGAGAATAACACCATGATTGATGTTCTTGGCCTTGTTTAAATGCATGCATTTTTGGCCGCAACAATCCAAAAAAAAAAAAAAAAAAAAAAAAAAAAAAAAAACTCAGTGAAATCCGGTATGGATTGGAGGATGATGATGAGAACAAACAAAAGTCATATTATAGATGTCAATTGTGGCATCATGTATTTAATTATCATACAGCTATTGCCATGCTACACAAAAATAGTGATGGCTGTCTGTCTTGAAGGAAAGGGAAGGCTAAAACAAATTTAAATTTAAATTTAACCTATCAATAACTCAAATTATTTTTGAGCCTTATAAAAAAGGACCTCACAGTACAGGCATAAAACTTTCACACATATGCACAGGAACACACACATACATATTGAAAGACAGAGGCAACACTGCTCATGCTTTTTTATAAGTGTTTCAAGTTTGTAATCATATCTTATCTCTTCTAAATAGCTGAATATCTGCAGAAAAGCTGCACTTGCAGATTAATTCTGCAACACAGGACTAAAAAGGTTAGCCCCAATGAACACTAAATCTAGGTGGTGTTGACTGCCACCGACTGGAAAGAAATTAGCCCCAGCCTTTAATTCACGTGTATGATTTTTCTTATGGCCATTGATGGTGCTGTTGTTTGTGGTTCCAGCTGGCCCTGCAAAATTATTATCTGGGTATGTGGCAGCATAATGTTATTAATTAATCATCACTGTAATTTTTTTCCCTGTGAAATAATAGTAAAATACTGGCAGCACAAATGCCAGCAATCTACTGTAATTTTACAGTATTCATACAGTAAAAATTAAACAAAGTATATATGTCTGTATTTATTCAGTTTACAGTATAATACTGGCAGCAGATACACCAGCAATATACAGCAAATCTACAGTATTCCTACTGTGAATTATTTTACTTTTCTGTAAAAATTAAATGCGGTACATTTCTGTGATTATTTCAATTTACCCTAACATTATGGTTACTTCACATTCACTCTTTATTGTACAAAGGCATAATTGATAATAGAATAATTTAGATGTTTATAAAATCTAAGTTATGTGGACTACGCTTAAAATATATATTGAAAAAATCTATGAAATAAGCAATAAACACTTTAGAAAGGATATAAATGAAAGTAAACTTTTATTTAAATGGGCAGAGTGAACATAAATTCTAAAACATAGCAAAATAAAAAAGTTTGAATAAATAAAAGAAATAAAATTGCTGCTTGAAACAATGGCAAAAAGAAATCTAAAACTGAGTATCAGAGTCCATACAAACATGAAAATACCTGAGAGATGAAATATTATAAATATAACATTTAACATTTTTTTACAATCTGCACTATTATGAACGTAGTGAACATCAATATGGGGGGGGGGGGGGGGGGGGAATGTTCAGGTTTTTTATTTTTATTTTATTTCATTTTATTTTATTTATTTATTTATTTATTTATTTATTTATTTTTTTTTTAAAAATTAAGAGTCCTGTGAAGGAGGCACAAGTTGGACCTTTAAGGTAGGTGCAGGTTACAGGTTTCATTCGTTAAATGTGAGCATCACCAGGCTGCTTATTCCTCTCCCATATTTATTCCAGGATACCACTGTAAAACAGCAGCAAACAAAATATTTGATCAGAATAAATCTAGAATTGTCAATGCACAATAACAACCCAAATAGCAAGGTGATATTGATACAATGTTGACTAACAAAACATTTATTTACAAATAAACTCATTCTCCAATATCATTAGCATATCAAGTTTGTCACCTAAGCACACAGTGGCCCTCATTTACGAAACGAACATACGACAGAAACCTGTGTGTACGGTCGTTTCCTCTTTCAATTTGAAAAGCAAATGTAACTGACTTATCATTGGACTTCCTGAAAATCTTCCATAATTGTTTGAATGCCTGAGGATGGAAGCAACAACTCTGCTTGCAATTTCAAATAAAAAAGAGCTACATTTTTCAAGAATAGGTATTCATTAGCAGTTTCTGTAAATATATCTGATGGCTCATCATCTGCATCATTGAGGATCAATCTGCATGTCAGATTGCTCTTGTTCACTCTCATGGGACTTGCCAAGATTCACTACTGAATCAGCCCGATTCTACTCATGTGTGACGTGGATGTGGATATAACACTAAAGCTCTTGTCACACTGTCTATAAGGGCAAACATCTGTTTTCCCCTCTCTGGTGTGTATTTTCATATGAGAGTAAAAAGGACTTCAAGTTCTTACACTTTTCACTGCAGAAATCAGCATGACATGTTAATTTGACTTCATGACACAACCTAGGCCTAACCACACTTTTGTCATTATGTCTGTAAAAGTGACACTTAAAAGTGAAAAAAAAAAAAAAAACATTTGAAAAGTCTGACTGCAATCTGGCAAAACACTTAAAAGTTAAATTTGGTGTATTTTTTTATGAATTTTCATGTGTCTTACATAAGCCAATACTGTGGCACAATTACGATCACAGGCCTGACGGGAACATTTTTGCTGCCAATTTTGAGAAAAAATAAAGCAGCCTAGCCAATTGCCATAGATTTACTCAAGATGTCAGAAAGAAGATGAGTATAATTAATTCTTGCTTGTGCATACCACCTGTATACCAAGTGAACCCATACCAAGTGAACAAAATCAATGCTTTAACTGTATATAGTAAACACTGAAACTATCAGCGTGCTCTCCTTTTAAAAATAAGCCACCTACAAACTTGAAATTATCGCCATTTCAAACATCAAATTTGTTTAGTGTTTTTGTGGCATTTGCAGCTGTTAACAACGGGCAGAAGACTTTCTAGCTAGCAACAACCACCAACAGTCTTCAAAGTTCAGAGATGATCTAAAACAAACTGATAAAACTTGGTGACTGTAAAATGCACGTAAATATAAATGTTCGAGTTATTCATATCTCAGCACTGAAGTGACATTTTAAATCACACTCACTAGCTCAACAGCTTGCTGTTCATCAATTTTAAACATTACTTCTGGTAATACTACCTTTATGAATAAAATACTGTTGAGGAAAATAAGAAAATGTTTTTAATTACCGTGTATTTTGTAGATCCGATGCAGATGGATACAGAAGGACTTCAGTGATGTAAAGTCAGATGAAGTTAGTGCACATTCAGTGATGAGAAGTGTCCTCCCAACGTGCATCCAAAATTGTCCTCACTAGTCCCTGATTGAAAATTATTTCTGATGTTTAAAAAATACAAATTAACTTAACTTTGATAAAACAGTACAGTACAAACTTTGACCAAACTTGCACTCACACACCAGCACACTTCAGCAATTTCCAAAAAATACTGCATTGTACTGTAGGCCAGCCCACAATACATTGCAAACTACAGTATAAAACCGTATTACATAACAGTAGAGTAATGTTGAAAATTGGCTGTAAAGTGAAAAAGTTGTCCAGAATACATTGTTTTCTACAGTATTTTACTGTCTTAATGGAAAACAGTATGTTACTGTCAGAATGTGGTCTTTTTTTTTTTTTTTTTTTTTTTTTTACAGCATTTTATTATTATTTTTTACAGTGAACCTATTTTTTTTACAGTGAACCTACTGGCCCATTTTTGGCCAGTCTGTTCTTTCACCTCTTAGATATACTATAATTAGAATGATAAAATTGTATATAATAACATTTTATTTTAAATGTGATGCAAAATCAAATGGGTCTCAGGAGAAATCCATACAAATATATACAAGGTGTGGATCATCTGGTTTGATGTCATTTGATATGAATGAAGTTGTAAAGAAAGCAAACTGACCCCACCCCTAACCCTTAAACCTTAACCATTCTAACTCCATGCAATTTGAATTATGCAAATGAATCACTTTAGAAGTATGAGATCATTTTAGAGAGATAACCAAAACCAAACATTTTCCCAAGATAAACATTATCCAGATCCAGAATAAGGTGAAATCTGAATGAATTGAAATGTAACCCACTAAACAGGGGTGTCAAACTCATTTTAGGGCCACTTGTTGTGATTGTGCAATTATTCATTCCCATTGCTGTAAAACCACTAAATTAGTTCTTTTTGGAAAGAGACATTATTAGTGCAGCAACATTTTCAGCTTGCTAATAAAGATTGCATCATTAGCATATTTTGTCATTTGCTAAATATATGACCCTGAGTTTATTACGCTATTGTAAACCAGAGACTAGCATGGTTTTCAAATCTTTCAATTCAATGATTTTTGGGGAAGTCAGGATGGCGCCGGTGTGTGTTTGCCCATATTTTTGTTTTAATGTGTTTTATGTTAGCTATTTAACAAGCCCCATTCCCCCATTCCCCCATTCTGTGTAAAATGTAAATAAAAACAGAATGCAATGATTTGCAAATCTCACAAACCTGTATGTTATTCACAATAGAACATAGCAAACATATGAAATGTTTAAACTGAGGAAATGTATAATTTTAAGAAAAAAGTAAGGTAATTTTAAATTTGATGGCAGCAACACGTCTCAAAAAAGTTGGGACAGGGCAACAAAAGGCTGGAAAAGTAAGTGTTACTAAAAAGATGTGGCAGGTTGGGGACACTTCACTGTGTGGCATTCGCTGGAACCACTGCATATGTGGACTACACTGATTGTAGGTGATACGTCGGATCAATTTCCAAAGCGTTGCTCACCCCATCTGCGCCTTCAGTCACCTCTGTTTGTTATGCCAGGCACCACAGCGGACTATAGAGTCGCGACAAATCAGGATGTCTTTGATCATAGCCAGATCAGTGGTAAATAAGACGGTTATCCTCAATGACTTTTTGCTTCACGCAGTCTTGATTTTCTGTTTATCATGGAAACTTGGCTTACTCCAGGAGTTCTGAGCCTGTTTTCTGCACTAGTACCATCTGAGTATAAATTTTTTAACTCTCCTTGTTCTGTTGGTCGAGAGGGAGGACTGCCTTCTATTATTAAACAGAACTATTGCTGTTGGATGTTAGCGACTGATCTTTATTCGAGTTTTGAACTTTGTTATTTGTATTGGAATTGGATAATAATTCCAAGTCATTTATCGACCACCTAAACTACACAAAGACTTATAATGAGTTCTCAGATTTATTAGGGGGACTTATCCCGAACTTTGATAGACTCTTATTTGTTGGGGATTTCAACATACATGTGTGTTGTCCAGCTAACTTTTTAGCCAAATAATTTTTTAGCCTTATTGACTCTTTTGACTTGGTACAGCTTGTGAATACTCCCACTCATATTCATGGTCACACTCTCGATCTATTGTTTTCACATGGCCTGACAGTATGTGACTTTGCAGTAAATGACCATGTTATTTCTGATCACAAGCCTATTAATTTCAGAGTCCCCACTTGTTTTAATATTACAAGACCCACTAAGGCTGTTTAATGGTCTCATACAATTACATGGACTATTTGTACTGAATGTTCAGCTGTTTTTAAGGAGGTGTCTCAATTATCTGATTTACTTTGTGATAATTTGAGTGGTGCGGATTATCTTAATCAGTTCAACACTATCTCCGCTAATGTTTTAAACTCTTTGGCTCCCATAAAATCCAAACAACATAAACCAAAGTCTGAGCCCTGGCTCAATGATGATACCCGTGCACTTCGTCAGGTCTGCAGGAGAGCTGAAAGAAGGTGGAAAAAAGACAAGCTTCAAGTCTCGTATGAAATACTAAGGGACAATTTGATACAATATCAGAAAGCGATGAAAACAGCAAAGTCTAAGTATTTTTCAGATCTTTGATTGAAAAGAACTATCAAAATTTAAGAGCACTTTTTTTCCATTACAAATGCTGCTGTTAACCCCCCCTGTTGGTCTCTTCCCCATAGAGTCTCTGTCTATGTGTGACAAATTTCTTAATTTTTTTGTGGACAAGACAAGGGATGATTCTTCTGTCCTTCCACTTTGCACTAGCTTCCTGATTCAATTTGAACCTGTAACTTTGCCTGATTTCCAAGATATTGTAGGCCAGCTTAAACCTTTCTGGATCCATATGAAAAATGCTGGAATACATTTTGAGAAAAAGTGTTCATTTCCCCTATGTATGGACACTTTTGGGACACCCTGTAGATAGCTGCTTACTTGCCAAACTTAATGTTTGGTTAGTGTTATATTACTTAATGGCTCAGCCTACATTTGTACACCCCTTAATAATTTAATTATTAGATTATCTCCACCACTTACCAGAGTTCTGCTTCCTCTTTTCATCTTTTTGTTTTCTCTTTCTTTTTCATCTTCCAGGCAGGTAAGCTCTCTTCATTTAGTAAAGAACAGCAAGTTCTCAAGAAAAGAAAGTCCCACATGTTGGCGAAATGGGGACCATTTTGGGGGGTTCCTGGTATTGTGTTGTGCAGTACATTACACATTGGAGGATTCGGGGAAGTTCTTGGGGAACTCAAGTGCTTAATGCTCAACTGTTCAGTATATTCCTTAAGTAGAGTTTGCCTTACTTGTACGTGTTTAGATAAAAGTGTCTGCCAAAGTGTCTGCGAAATTGGCATGTAAACTGTAGAGTATGGTAAACATTCCGCGGTTTCTTCTCGGTCTCGGTAGGCTAAAATCAAAGAACAAAACTGAATGTGAGTGAAGAATATTTGAGCATTAAATAACTTGAATAGGCCTGTGTCATGAAGCATGAGCTGGTTTAGAGGGTTCTTCAAGAAATTTCCTCTCCTCATGGTTTTTTTTTTCTTTCATTTATCCCAGGCATTCTGGTATTTAACTTGCATTCTGCTTTTGCTCTATCTTTCATCCACAGACAAATTATAGCATCATGTCAAGTAACCATTTTGAATTCCACTCGGCTATCCATAATTCAATGTTACACAGCAGGGGTCTGAGTTCTAAAGAAAGTGTGCTGTGAACAACAAGTGGTCTGAGAGCTCATCAATGCTGAAATGTTCAGTAAAAGAACTGAGCTCCCTTTTAAGTCCACTTGTATTGTGAACACCAAAGGAAAACAGCTTCAAATGACCTTGCTGCTTCTTTTAGTGTTCACAATACAAGTGGACTCACAAAGGGGACCTGGTTATCTTTCTGGACATTTTCCCATTGATGAGCTCTCTCAGACCACTTGTTGCTCGCACCACACCTTTTTTAGAGCTTGGGCCCTGGCTTTGTAACACTGAATTATGAATAATGTGATTCAAAGTGATTACTTCATCGTTTGGCTGTGGATGAAAAATAAAGACCACAAAAACCAAATTGAAGTGAAATACCAAAATCATCTGGGGCAAAAAAGAAAGAAAAATGGAGGAGAATTTTGTTGTAGAATCATCAAAACCAATTCATGCTTCATGCCCTTTCCAGACACAGAAAATCTTTGGCTTGGGCAAAATGCATTTATTATAAATACTTTTATTAGTTTGTCTAATCCTCATTCCTGGTGTGCTTTAGAAGCTGCAACAATATTGAACAGTTCACATTGGGGTCACCTTAATTATGTTGTTTTAGCCCAGCAGTGTTGATGTAATGCATGATTTATGTCTTGTATTTATGCCAGACATTATTAGACAGAGGCCAAGAGTCCCACATTTATTTTCTGGTCTGACTATTGGCATCTTCCCCACTGGTTTCTTGTGCTCATGTAATCTTGTGTGTTTCTTAAATATACAGTATCTCACAAAAGTGAGTACACCCCTCGCAGTTTTGTAAAGATTTGATTATAACTTTTTATGTGACAACACTGAAGAAATGACACTTTGCTACAATGTAAAGTAGTGAGTGTACAGCTTGTGTAACAGTGTAAATT
>JANDJT010000114.1:14691794-14710561 GCA_024331685.1 Stegophilus panzeri | reverse complement strand
AAGCCTCTACTCTCATCCAAAAACAAACTCAAGTGTCTTCAGTTTGCCAGACACTACTGGAACTTCAAATGGGATCTATAAATGAGTTCTATGGTCAGATGAAACCAAAATAGTGCTTTTTGCAAATACACCAGAGAGGTAGCCATATGGAAAAGTATCTTATGCCCACAGTTAAATATGGTGGTGGCTCTTTAATGTTTTGGGGCATCATGGCATCATGGACTTTATCAAATATCAACAGATATTAAATGAAAACCTGACTGCCTCTGCCAGAAGGCTTAAAATGGGCCATGGTTGGATCTTCCAGTAGGACACTGATCCCAATCATACATCAACATCAACACAAAAATGGTTTACTGATCACAAAATCAAGGTCCTGCCATGGCCATCCCAGTCCCCTGACATGAAACCCATAGAAAACCTGTGGGGTGAACTGAAGAGGCGTGTCCACCAGCATGGACCTCGAAATTTGAAGGATCTGGAGAGATTCTGTATGGAGGAATGGCCTCAGATCCTTTGCCATGTATTGTCCAACCTCATCAGGCATTATAGGAGAAGGCTCAGAGCTGTTATCTTAGTAGCACTTGACTAAAAGGGTGACAATAATTATTGCACACCTATATTTAACAAGGATTTTTTTTGATAAAACTCTGTTTTGTTTGCAATTGTTTGATATTGAATTGTTTGAGAGAAGACTAGTTTTATGATTTTTTTTTAACAAATGATCAAAAGGTTAAACAATAAAGACAATTTTTCTTCATTTGCAGCCTTCATTGCTCCTAGTTTACCAAGGGTGCCAATATTAGTAGAGGACACTGTACATGTGATTCATTACGTCTATATAAATGACATGCACTCTTCTGGGAAACCCTCTGCTGTAGGGTTCTATATAGCAGCTTTAACAGTTTCCCAGAGGGACAAACCAAATCAGCTTTTAGGATTCTAGATGTAACCTCTGTTTCTAAGAGTAATCAATCATGAATATGATTTGAAATCAGATTTGGGGTGGGCAATGGGGGTAGTAAGGCTTATTCTAAGAGTGGCAACTGCTATACTCTGTCATCCATGTGGCCACGCCCCATGTATAACTACGTAGATTACTTACTTAATATAGCTATTCCAAATTTTAGAGAGTTGCCAGAGAACATAAAAAAGCCAGTGGTTTAGCCCCCTTATTTACACAGCCATTCACATTACTGTGACTTTGTAAGAAGGGACTGGATCTGCAATATTCAATAGAGCATTGATTGCAAGCCAGCGAAGCATGTCAGGAAAATACCCAGGAGCAATGTTCTTGCCGTCCTCTCTTTCTCTTTAGGTCTATAATCTTCTGCAATTGGATTCGGTACATAACCTTACTTTAATGCCTACTTAAAGGCCCTGTAGAAATCAATTTCATTTCGACTTTCATATATATCTGTGTCCAAAGTTTGAATTACACTTTGTAGTCCTTAAAAACAAATTAAACATGCTGTCAAAGTTTGGAGATTTTTAGGCTTGACGTGTCCGAGTGTGTCTACATCATGTGTACCATCCAAAATACTGTTCCCTACCTTGAGCACAATACGCCAAGGATACACTCATGTTTGAAACATGATGTTTGATCTCAATTGCAATTCTATATGATGTTTTGTCATGAAACACAGTTTATTTTATGCATAGCTAGTGGTGTTGTAACACTCTTGCTAGAACCTATTTGTGTATTTCAGTAATAGTTTTTTTTAATGTATGTTTATTATTTTTGGGCAATGGGTTTGCTTTGTTATCCTCGAAGTGTAACATACATCCGTGTAACACCCGCGCTTGCTTGCCAGAAGCCTGTACAGACTTCCTTCCGTTAATAGTGTAGTCCCATGATAAATACATCTCCCATCTTGCAGTGTGGTCATTACTGCAACTGGTAGCACCTGGGACTACCTTATTTAAGCGTGCTGGTGAAACACTCAAACGCTGTGTCTGTTGTGTAGACAAGGCCGATAAATGGTATATTTCTTAGTTCTTTGTAAGAGAGGGAGTAAAAGCAAAAACAAACTGTTCTGACTTTTCGCGAAGGGTTGGTGGACTGAGTAGCTCGCCGTCTCCCACTCTTTCTTTCTCCTTTTCATTTATATTTTGCTCTTTGTGGCTTAATGTCGCAACACCTTTGCTTTCATTTTCTAGTATTCCCATAGCTCACACGGTAGAGCATTTGCTTCTGCCCAAGAGGATCAATGTTCCATCCCCACCATTGATATTCTCTCATTCACTTTATCCTATCTCTCTGGTCCTCGGGTGTTCTTGCTACATAATCTGTTAATGCTGCCCTGTGGCTCAGTGTGCAAGTGCAAGTGAGAACCAGGTCCAATCCCCATTAAGAACAACTGTCACTTCACTTATTTTGACTCTCCAAACTCTACTACTGGCTCTATTGTTTGGGTTTTCTGAATATGATGATTGTTGAGATGCTCAAAAGTCAAACATTTTTTTTTTTAATTTGTATTTAGTTTTGATAACTGGCTTTGACATGACCATTAATTATAATTACTATAAAAAAACTTGAAATTGCATAAAATGCATCATTTTCATCATCCATATAAACATTTTGTTATTTATTTTCAGGTAACAGGAAATTAAGGAATCAGAAATGATCAGTAAACAAACCTGAACCATGCCTACATACTGCAGCTAGATAGCTGAAATATGGGCCTGGCCAGGCTAGCCTCTGATTATGAGTTTAAATGCAGGAAGTGATGCATAATTTAACACTCCTTCTCTGCATCAGGCTGTTGCTGTGATACGGGACTGAGGGTGATTTATAATTCTTAGAAGCAACCAAGCAGCCCAAGTAAATAAAGAACTTTAAAAGAATAGCATCACAGCATGTGTCCCAAATGGTGGTGCGGGCTTCACACTGTGATAAGAGCTCTTATTAGGCTCTGTTCTAACAAGTCGATCTCAGCCATTGATAAAGCTTTAAAGAACATGTTGTTTGAAACAGTGTACATAGATTCTGTGTCACAAACAAGGGTCACTGGAAAAGAGAGGATCTTGACTCCTGTCTGGGTGTGTTTGGTATAAGAATGAGTTCATTCAAATGCAAATTTCTTCCATGCACCCTAAATTTGGGAATATGTTAGAATCTGTATGTTACCTGTTACATGCACAGATGGCTGGTATAAGTGTGCTAGCATGGCTCTCTGTCTTTATTTATATTAAAAATGCACTTGTAAAATGCACTGAATACACAGAATGGTATGAAAGTGACACTGGGGCTGATCTCTTTCTAGCCCAGACTGGAGATTCATGCAGCTTATAAGTTATAGTCCTCTAAGGTCATTGCCATTATTAGAATGAAACTCCCCTTAGATGTGATCTCCGTTTAGACTGACCATTTTCAAGTTCTTTCAGAGTTTAGCTCAGTGTGTTTGTCCCGGTTTCAATTGCCTTGTTTTTGTTTCTAACAAGTCCTAAGTTACTTTAGTCTCAGCTGAATCCATACCCCCAAATGCTAGTTGAGAGTCTGTTATCAAATGCCATCTATTTTTAAAAATGGTAAATAGTAAATGGCGCACTTATATAGCACTTTTATCCAAAGCGCTTTACACTGTGTCTCATTCACCCATTCACACACACACCAATGGTAGCAGAGCTGCCATGCAAGGCGCTAACTTGCCATCGGGAGCAACTTGGGGTTCAGTGTCTTGCCCAAGGACACTTTGGCATGTGGAGTCACGTGGGCTGGGAATCGAACCGCCAACCCTACGATTAGTGGACAACCCGCTCAACCACCTGAGCCACAGCCGCCCCAATGTCTCCTGATTTTGTCAAGGTGAATTTCTTAATTCGTCTGAAACCATCACAGAAATTGTAATGGTTTCCACTACAAATACCATTATAAACCATCAGATAACCATTAAAACTCTTATGATTACCATTATTTGCCCTTAATGGTATCCACAAGAAATAACATGCCACCAATAATGTTGCTGTGATTCAGAGGTGATTCCCACCCAGGGCCCATTTTGCTCTCTTGGACATTCCAACAGAAGACTGGTTATTTATGCTTTGTATTTAACATTGTGATTTGATAGTTCTAAATTTCTAAAGAATTATGAGCTTACTATTGTTTTACTATTCATACGTGTAGGTAGTTGTGACAGAATCCATATCTGTGTAGCTTTCGTATGTTCACCCTGTGCTCATGTGGATTTTCTCCAGGTTCTCTGTTTTCCTTATACCTCCCAAAACATGCTAGTAGGTGGACTGGAGACTCTATATTGCCCCTGGTGAGAATGTGTGTTCATGCTTCCCTGTGTTTTCCCACCCCAGACACCAATATAAAGCAGTTACTGAAGATTAGTAGATGAATGAATGAATGAATGAATGAATTATTAACAATATTCCTAATGAAGCTTTGCACATATTCTCAACCTGCTTCATGAGGAAGCTTCACCCTGGAGGATTTTCTTAAACTTTTTTAAAGTTCTAAATGAAAAGTACTTGTTTGATTCAAGTTAAAACTATTTGTTAAAAATACAACTTGATTCAGAAACACATTTACTGGACATTTATACATATGCATTAACTTCACTATTTACATTTGTCTTGGAAGCAAGTTGCCATCATAACATCAAAATGTCTAAGCAAATGGAAAATGTATCTTCACATTAATATGTCCAAATTATTAACTGGTAATGTAATTACAAACGTATTATCAATAATGACAACGTTGCATACATCATCAAATTCAGGAAGTTAACTTCTAACTATTTGCACAAATGTAAGAATTACTTTGTAGACAACACATGGGACTTTAAATGGGACTCATTTAAAGTGAGGCATAGGTGGCTTTTAGCAAAGGCCTATAATTTAATCACTGGGGCAAATACATGTGCATAAGATATAAATTCTATTAACTACAGATCTTCTAAGCATGTCACCTTCTTTGAGTCGACTTGCTGAAAGCAATCCAGCAGGGGGCACTGTGAGTGTAGTTTTAATCAAAACGCCCCCTGCTTACCCATTTACCCTATACTGCTTTACTAGACACACACTAAGAACTCTGAGAGTGACCAGGCCTGTTCACTGAACTTTTTTTTTTTTTTTTTTCCCCCTGTGGTACTTTTCTTTTTGTAATTCAGGTACTCTGAGCTGAAATCAGCTTGACAGTTGCTGCGTCACGCTCAGCCTGATCATCCTAACATTGCCTCACAGAAATCTTGCCTTCTCATTAATAATACCTTAAGCTGAATTTCTACCAGAGTTGTTTACTTGACTTCCCCCCCATGGCTATGAGGTTAAATATTTTACAATACCTGGAATAGTTTGTGCTGGATTCATGGGTTCAATGTTTTTGTAGTTGGCGAGAATTAGTGACTGATAATTAATTTCTCAAATATGGCATCTGAATAATGTAGAAAGGCATTTTTTTAATTATTTTTTTTAATGGGTGATTCCATGATTGTGGTGCCACTTAGCCTCGTAACTCTTAAAAACGAAACTTTCTTTTTCGTATTCTTATTATTTAAAAATAATAATAATAATAATTTCAGCAGTGAAGAAAACCTCTATTTAACCATTCAGAACATGTTAACCAATCTCAAATAACAGTATCTCATTTTTACAAAGTTTTGTGTAGTTACAAGAGTATGCTAAACTTGTCTCACCACACCAGCTGGGATTTTAAAGGGTGAAGACAAGTAGATATGGCTTTAAAAAAAAACATGAACTCCCCTTAATAAGATTTTGAAGATAACTAGGGAATCTGGGCAAGAACTAGCACATCAGTACCTCCTGTAATTCAAACAAAATATAACGATTTCCATTATATCATGTTGTCCATTTACAATCTCAGATGTTCAAAGGAGACATTATATATATAACATTATATAACTCCAGGAATCTATTGGTAGGGCTAGAATATTCTCTTGGAATCACTGTAGTTACTGAATATTTTAGGTAATTACTAAAACATATGCTTTAAAATTAATGACTGTATAATCAGCTGGGAGTTGCAGAAACTGCTACAATATAAAACAGACTTGGTAAGAATGTATTTCTAAGTTTTCTGTAGTTTAGCAATACACTGTAGAAAAACTGTTATGGTAGGTTTGATTTAATTTCCTAACTTCCATGACCTTTTGATGGGTGCAGATTTCCATGCACCATATTTATAACTGCTTTTATGTTAATTTCATTATAGTTATAAGTTGTTATTAGTTATTAGACACTGAATAATATGCTTATAAAATACAGTAGGTAAGGCACAAGAACTTGAATGAGTTTATTTAAAGTCAACTTTAAGTAAAAAATAAAAAGTACATTTAGTCAACTGCAAACAGTCAACTTTACAAAAAGAAGTCAACTTTAAAAAAAGAAGAAAATTCAAAAGGGTTTAACTTAAAAGGGGCCTAAAAACCTAGCCTTTTTAAAACTAGCAGAAGCTGAGGTGTACTGACTTAAAAATAGTCAACTTAAAAAATTAACTCAACATAAAGATGTCAAAGTTTTAAGTCAATTTATAAAAGTTATTTAAAAAAAAAAAAAAAAAAAAAGTCAACCTAAAAAACTTTTTAAAAGTCATCTAAAAAAGAAGTCAACTTAAAAGTAAAACGGTCAACAATGAAGAAAATCAACATAAAATGAACTAAATAATCTGGTAAAAAAATAAGTGGTTAAAAAATACTTAGCAGTATCTATAGCAGAATTTGAAGTGTATTATTTTCAGTAACTCTAAAACATCAATTAAAAAAAATTGTCAATGTATAACAGTCAACCTTTTAAAAAGTCAGCTTTAAAAAACCTTTTTTTTTTTTTTTTTAAATAAGTCAATTAAAAAAAACTAAATGGTTAACTTGGTCAAAAAAAATCAATCTTTACATTTCAGATTCCTGCATTATGGCGTTATCTTATATCCTTCCACCTATAACAATAACCCATACTTACAATATTGCTCATATTCACCAGTGACCCTTTACATTTTCTCATGCCAAATTTTGTAGCACTGTTTGGCTATAGATAAATGGGTTGCACAAAAACATTGCCACCCTCAGGGCTTTGCTTTGACAGTACACTCAGGGGGCTGAAACAGTCAGTGGACTCCAAAACCTTGCCCTTTTGAAAGGATCCCACTCAGGTCCTTGGTGCAGCTCACTGGATACACACAAAGCCAGAAGGATTGTTGGGGCTGTTCTGCTTGGGGTGTGTAATATTATACATTGTGGGGAACATGATCAAAGGAACAAGTGTCAGAGCAGAATCTGAATGTCGTATTGCATTATCATGTATTTTGCTTATATGAGATTATGGTAAGTGAACAATTTCAAGAGTTACATGAATACTTGAAAGACTCCAAGTTCTTTTTTTAAACTGTGCAGCTTCAGGCTGTGATTGCTCAGCAATTACGGTTTCTTTTTCTTTTCTTTTCTTTTTTTTCTGCTGAACAGAAAGTTGCAAATTGAAATCCTGGGACTACTGGGGAACCACAGGTGGGCCCTCAAGCAAGACCTGCAACTAAACAGCTTTATGTTTGGATTGTATTCTGCCTCACTTGGATTAATTAAAATGTTCCCTTGTTCCACCAACATGAAACAAGTGCATTTCAGCTTGTAAATTTTACATTTTAAGTGCTCCCAATGTATAAGAAGTCGATCTACTACATCTATCATCAGTGATGGCTGGTTGTAATATTAGATGGGTGACTAAAATCCTATCAGTAGCTCTATAATGAAAGACAATTTCATTCTGTAATGACTTACTTGGGTTTCCTCATAAACGTTGTAACCCTTTGGTTAAGAAGAAAAAAGTTACTTTTGTTTAATTTGTGCTTTGATTGGACAATGTGTGCATAGTCTGTCTACTTTCAGTTTTATTTCCAAAGATATTTTGAGGGACAGGGCCACAGATGTATCAATGAAGTAGACTGAGTAATTTCAGCATAAATTATTTAATCTTTGAAAGACAGGAAGGCTTAGCTCTGCTAGCCCAATCTTACCAGCCACTGTATAATGTACTGCTTCAATAAAAAAATAAAATAATAAATAATAAATAAATAAAATCCTACTGTTATGTGAGCATATACCTCTGATAGTATAACACATGGCCCTAAAGATGAGTTTTAGAACTTTTAGGCCTTGGCTCCTGGTCCTGGCTGGGCAAAATGGTCAAGAAAACAGTTCTGGTATATAATGTAAAAGAAAACGTGATTCAGCAGACCAGGCCACCTTCTTCCATTGCTCCATGGTCCAATTCTGATGCTCATGTGCCCATTGTAGGTGCTTTTGGTGGTTTGCTGCTATGCAGCCCCACACGTAGCAAGCTGTGATGTACTGTGTGTTCTAACACCTTTCTATCATGAGCCTTGGGTACCCCTGATCCTGTCATGGGTTGTCCTTCCTTGTACCACTTTTGGTAAGTACTAATCACTGCATACCGGGATCAGTCTGCAAGACATATTGTTTTGGAGATGCTCTGACCCAGTCGTCTAGCCATCACAATTTGACCCTTGTGATCTGAGCAATGTTTTCTGAGCAATTTTTCCTGTTTTCAACACATCAACTTTGAGAACTGACTGTTTGCTTGCTGCCAAATGTATCCCACCTTTTGACATGTGGCATTGTAACAAGATTTTAATGTTATGGCTGATTGGTGTATTAATCATTATTATTACATTATTACATGTTGTGGAACAGCTACAATTGTAACATTGATTTGTGCTGTGTGCTAAAGACTTCCTATAGAAAAGTTCAAGCTTTGTAGCAGCCACTGCATTAAAGAACAGAATGTCATAAATATTGTATCTAGTGTAATCTCATATTCCAGATTATCAAAAATATCCCTGTGCACAATACAGATAGAAACTTAATCTGGAAACTTCTGCATGCCATCAACTCAAAAAGAAGAGATATTGTGTAATCCCCAGAAAGTGAAATCTCTACTGTGGTCCATATGCGTTTTATCTGGTACTGATTTACTCACTATCAGCTTGATAGGCAATTTGCATGACTTTGAATCAACGATGACATGATTTCATTGTTAGGGATGAACACTAACACTACCCCTTACAGCTTACAGAGTGGCACCTGGTGATTTTTTTTAATACGCATAGCTATTGTGTCTGTTATTGAAGTATATATCTGTGTATGTTCTGTTTTATCGGTTTCATTTAAACTAGTTAGTATGGGCTCCTGTTTAAGTCCCAGTCTCTCCTCATAAGAAAGTGCATCAAAATACCTTTACAATCAGGTTTTGGAACCTTACCATTAGCAGTGTCTGCCATGTAGTGCCAAAAAATAGCTAAGCTGGTCACTTAGCTAGCTAAATTTCACTGAAGAAGGCAGGTATACCTATAAATAAAAAACACATTTCTTAAGTGAATGCAGACAACATGTTATAAACATAAATTTTTATACTTACAATTTATTTACAATATTTACAAATTACAAAGTTTAAATAACAAGCTATAATAGTTATGTGAGAAATGTTATGGTTTGGGCTTCTCAATTCAAAGCACTCTACAAATCTGCATTTTGAAATGCTGTCAGTTACGTTCATTACCATTTCATTGATTGGCAATTGGTTACAAGGTTAAGCTGCTTTGAGAGATCTTCCACTGATTATATTGAGAAGCCATGTGTTTGGGTGGGACAAAAAAAAAAAACATCTGTGATTCAATCATTGATTCCCAGCGAAGATTTATGTGCGCTGGGTCCAAAATGAAGTATTTTAAACCTGTTGTCCAATGAGTGGAAATCTTTGCTCCCATTAAAATAGGCTATATAGGATCCCATTGAATGCATGCATCAATACAGTCTTATTGGCAGTGCTCATTCATTAAAATATTGAATTTCTCCAAGAGTGAGGAATAACAGACACAACATTTCATTGCCACATAATGAAAATTTTAGGGGAGGAAACGGTTCCCATGTAGCCCTTAATCTTAACCTTTATACGTTTATACAAAATGAGTTGTAAACATTTGTAATGAATTTGCGAGCATCAGAATGGGTTGATCTCACAAGTGCAAGTTATCAAATTATTTCTAGATACAGTTATAGTTGTATGTAGGAATCCTCCTTTCTGTGACATTTTGTGCTTATTTTAAGTTCAGTAACTTTTAGACTTCCTTGAAATGATCCACATGTCACAGATTTCAGTTACTTGTATTTTTCCATCTAAAAAAAAATGTAACGATCCACTGCATATAATCGGTGTGTAGATATAGCCGTATGTGTACATCACTTTGGGTTAATGTAGACCATAGGCCACCCCTAGATCTGATGATGATGCAAAATTAAAATTTTGACAGCTTGGACTGTCTAGACATCCCTTATTCAGCATTCTCTTAATAGTGAAGATCAAGTTGTTATCGAGGAAGTATAAGTTTTAGTTTTGGCATCCACATTAATTTTTTTTTTTTGTTGTTGAAAATGTGGATTTTGTATTTTTGGGGAACCAAGAGCAACAGTTCCACCATTCATACCACAAAATGGTATAAAGAAGTGAGGCTGGGACTGATTTCTTTCTAGCCCAGTGTTTTAGATTCATGCAGCCTATCAGTGATCGTCATGGCATGAAACTAGATTTGATCTACATATGGCCTGATATATTTTTTTTCAGTCTGATTTATTGACACATCCATGACATATCAATAAAGCAGTGATATAAAGGTGAATGTGAAATATAGTTGTGGATGTAATGAACACAAACAAGGTGGATTATTTACTCTACCATCTTTTTTTTCTTTAAAAATTTCACACAGACAGACAGACAGAACTGTAAGTTTATTAGGTTTATTTTTATTATTTTTAGTAGGTTTATTTTTATTTTTCCCATTTTTACTGTACCAGGGAAACCAGTAGAGCAAATTGTAAGTTACAAATGTAGCCATCTAGCTGCATTTAAAAGTGTGTGTAATAATTTTCCCCAAATATTATACCATCACAGCAACCTCATGATATAATGCATTGCTCAACCCTAATAGTCTCATTATCGTGCTATTAATAGATGTTAATTTTATATCACGAGCAGACATTGCTGATAGTAGTGTAATAACTATTGGGACATCAGTTTCCTTTATGGACTTGTAGCCTGCCCTTGGAACGACCCAGACAGTGATGGAAGATGTGACAGCATTTTCAATTATGTTTTTGGAGAACTGAAGCAGGTTGGGTTGACTTTCCCCGCACACTTTAAATTTGTGTCCCAGGACAGCATGGTGAAGCTTGTGGTCCCTAAGAAGTTGAAGACTCATCCACACTGGTAGCAGTGGCACTGTTTTGTTTTGTTTTTTGGTAGGGGGGTGGGGGGTATTATAGATGTTTGCAAAGTCGTTGTATTTCATTATTGACGTGGTGTTGCAAAGTTCCATATTTCTGGTGCACCATGATGTGAAATGACTCACCTCCCTTCTGTGCACTGTCTAGTCACAATGTATAATTAGGCCCACAGGGGTGGTATCATCTGGAAACTCTGAAATGTTGCTATATAGGAAAGAAAATACATATCCTTCTGGTGAGGCAGTCAGTCAGGTATACTGTTTCCAGTTTTGGAAACGTAGTCATGCTGTACTTTTCATGTCCGCTCCAATGCTTGGATTGTATTGTGGCATGCTTGGAAATCTCTTTTGGATAGAAGCATCTGCTGGATGAATAAGTATAAATGCAAGTTGGCAATTCCAGTTACAGATGTAACTGCATATAAATGGATGGTGCAGCTCTTTATAATATTTATAAAAACATGTGGAAACAAGAATCTGTCAGAACAGGAGGATAAAATGCACAAGATGCGATCTAACATTCTGTATCTTGTCACTTTTAATACAGTTTGCCTAGAAGTTAGCCTTTTTTTCTGCATCACTATATACTGTAAATATTCAGTCTGGATTCTCTCAAAGTTTCTTCCGTATTCCATCTTAGAGAGATGTTTTTGTTTGCAACTGTTGCTAAGAGATTACTCAATAGGGTTGAAGGTTTAGAGTTCTTTAAAACTGCTTTGTGACCATATTCTTTACAAATAACTTTGAAGTGAAAAAGAAAGTTGAACTGAATTTTATAGATGGGAAAAAAGGCCATATTTGCAGTACCAAGGTATTTTTGCCATCAAAGTGAGCAACAATGACTGACCTGAGACAAATAAACAGAGCCTATAAATGGTTTCAGTGAAACTGAACTCTGCAGGCTTTAATACATCATGTTTAACCATTTCAGACATTGACGTTGAGGATTGTATGTGTTTAATGAGTGCAAGCCCTATACTGTATTGTACTCTATACTTATTATGCATGATGGATCATACAAATGAATGTGCATACAAAGAGTTAACTGAATAAAGGTAATTAATATGAGAAAATAAACAAACTCAATGATTAAATGTACATTTACTAGTACTAGTACAAATCTTTAACTAATAATATAATTCACAATTATTATGAATTATTATAATAGCTGAATTAATACTTAAGTCATTTCAGTTGTAAGAGAAATAAAATGGACATTTAATAGACATAAACATGGAAATGCTAAGTTATTTTTTTACCCAAACCATTTGAATACCAGTTCTGCTCACATCCCACATCACCTGTGAGACTGAAATCAAATGCTGAAAAAACAGAGACAAGACTGACTTGTCTTTTGCTGCTTTACATTCCTGAAGTGCTCTATGAGACATCTGTCAAAGTGTGACATGGGACAAATAGAAGGACAACCAAACTGCAGGTATGTCATTGACAGAAACTGTTTCATCTAAGAAAGCACTACCTTGGGAAGGGTGAAGATCAGGGATCACTGACAGACAAAGAGAAAGACACTCACATTCTTACCATGGTAGATAGATGGTTCTTACCAAAAAATGAACAAAAAAATAGAGAACATGTCAATTTAAATCTCTGTGATTGAAGCCCATCAAAATGCTGCATCAATTACTCATAAAGCTTTACATTGAACCACCAATGAAACCAAAGAGGTGAGCAAGATCTGATATGGTGTGTATTTTCCATGTTGGTGATCAATGACTCATCCATTACTTATTTATTTTTGTGCAACAATTGCACATTTGTTATTTTTGACCTATAACGTGTGTAGTGTTTGTGGCACTCTCCCTCAAACTGCAGTTCTCTGAATATCTCACACTGAGATTGAGCTGGTCACTTGGTTGCAACTTCCTGTCTCAGTTCCATCACTATTGGTTTCTTTAAAAGCTGTGTGCCTGGACTCTTTTGTGCTTCATTTGTATAATAAATAAATAAAATTAATAAATGTAAATGCAAAAATTAAGCATTTGATCTGCATTTCCCTGCACTCAGCTGTTCAGCATGCTAGCAGCTTATTCAGTTCAATTATGTTGGTATAGCACTTTTAACAATGGACATTGTCACAAAGCAGCCTTACCAATCCTTTCAGGATAAGTTTAAAATGTATAAATGTATCCCTAATGAGCAAACCAGCGGCATTAGTGGCAAGAACAATATGAGGAAGAAACCTTGAGAGGAACCAGACTCAAAAGGGAAACATCCTCATCTAGGTGACACTGGATAGTGTGATTATAAATAATTCCCTTCTATATTCAAAAAGTGCAATTGTGTAACCAGGAATTCATTTTTGTTTCACTCTAAAAAATGCTGGGTTATTTTTTCTACCCAATGTATTCAGAGGAGCTTGCCATATTTCAAAATTACTGAAAATTTGGGCCAAGATGCGTCATGTGACATCATCACAATGTGCATTCAGCCAAAGCCCTCTCTGATTCACCTGCATCGAACATGAGTACAGCTAAAAGGTCTCATTTACCAACAAACATCACTGCAAAAGACCATGCAAAACTATTTGGTGCAATAGCAATTTCGTCAATTCAAATAGTTTCCGTTCAAAAAGCACAAAAAATGGCACAAAAAGCCGCAATGAAATCAAACTTTTTGCCCGTAACAATCGCAAAAAAAAACTCTGCGAAATCCTCTACAGACTGCCAGATATTCCAAGTCACACCCTCCTCTGTATTTGTCCTTTTGTGTTGTTTGTATCATGTGTTTTTGAGCCTTGTTTCCTGGTTTGACTCTGCTCGTGTTTTCATTTTATGTAATGGATTATCCTTGCTAAATTTGCTCTTCCTATGTTGCAACCCCTGCTTTGGATTCTGATTTGGACTTCTTTGAGTTCCCTAAATAAACACCATGCTGATTTTACACTACTTCAGTTCACCACATGTTACAACAATAATGAATGTTAGAGTGATCATTTGCATATTGCAGCCTTTATTCAGGACAAGTCCTTAGCTTAGAAAATCTACACAGTTGTCTAGAGGAAGCTCAACATGCAGCCATTGCCTGAGTGGACAAGTGCCCTCATCATATGTGAGCTATGCCCTGAAGACCTCCCTTGCCCCCTCATTACATATCCCTTTCATGGCTCTGGGTTTGGTGGAGTGAAATGGTGGACCTTGCCTAAGGCATCAAACCTGCTAGGGCCAGCAATGCCTTCATTATCAGTATGACAGCATGTCAGCATTGTGAGTAAAAAAAACCCCAAAATAATATATCCACCACCTAGGTGCCAGAACAGAGAAGAGTCTTGATGCATGCCTTCCTTGTACCCTGAGAGATGGAGGGACCAGTCAAACAGTGCTAGAGGATTGGAGGGAGCATGGCGCAGTGTAGGGTGTGAAGGTAGGTGGGTGGGAGCTGGTCCGTTTTTGGCTTTGTAGGCAAGCATCAGTGTTTTAAATGTGATGCAGGCCACTGCAGGAAGCCAGTAGAGGGGGCCTAGCAATGGGGTGGTGTGGGAGATCTTGGGAAGGTTGAAAACAAGTTGTGCAGCTGGATCAGTTGTAGATTCTGGATCAGTTGTAGAGGTCAAATGGCGTTCAGGGTCAGACCTGCCAGGAGCAAGATGCAGCAGTCCAGTCGCAAAATGACAAGGGACTGAACAAGCAACTGAGTGGCCTGTGTGGATAGAAATGGATGTATCCTTCTGATTGTAAAGGAGAACTCTGCACGAGCATGTCAGATGACAGCTAATTTGTCCATGGTTACCCCAAATTTTACGTGCAGTGACCAAAGGTGAGATCTGAGAGTTGCGACCTCATTTACTTGTGACCTCATTTGCATGCAATAATTAAATCCAAACAATTTGTATGAATTTATGTTAATGTAATAAAGATCAAGAATGAGGCTTAAAACAAGTTTCAGGTGCTACAAATGGACAAAGAGCATGGACAAGGATTGAGACAAAGGGGAATACAAAGAGTCCTATGAACAAGAAGTGCAATTCCTTTCCAAAGACTGAAATAATCTGAAATCTTATTTCCAAGCTGTATAACGTACTCTATTATGGGTTATCGCCTAAAGATTCCATTAGTGTGCTCTGTTTCTGCTACACTATATTTAAAAATCTGCATGTTTCTTAAGGGCACCTGATATATGTTGTGCCAGCATATAACTCCCCAAAATACTATATAACCTTAAATTAAAATTCCATTACAACCACCTTCAGCCAAAATCTTTATGAACCATCTGATGATTGAGTAGCACAAATCATTAATATCCTGCCTGATCCTTCAGTGTCCAAGCTATAGTTCACATGAATGATTCTTAGAATGTGTGTAGTGAGTAAAGCTCCAGTATTATCACTGCTATTAATATTAAAATGCGTCCTCTTACAGCTGTATCACACAAGGCCTCCACATTTGCTGCTTGTATTTTGTTTAAAATGGACTGCATTCATTGTGGTCATGGGTGCATTATGAATTCATATCCAAGGTAAATTTCAAGTGAGAGACCTGTGACTGAACAAGGACACACTGTCATGAATGAGAAGTCTACATTTCCAAAAAGAAAACCTCATGTTCTTGTGTCCACAATATGCAGAAAATTAATTCACAACCTAGCAACAGAGATGGAAAATGACAAATTATAATAATGTTATGGAAATATTATTTTCAAGTGTGTGTACAGTACTTGAAGGATTTTCTTCCTTTAGGCTACCTGCTGCATGTAAAGGAATGATCTCTACTTTCTATTCAGCACATTTTCAAATCTGTTTTTTTACTCCGCAGTCTATATACATATTTCTGGAAGTCATAAGCCATGTTTCCATCCAAGTTTGTAATTTATGCAAAAATTTGGAATATTGCATAAAACATTTTCAAATAAAGCACCGTCACTTCCAAGGAAACTGGCGCAAAGTATCACTACAAATGGAAATTGTTGCAACCAGCAAAGCCACTGTGGGTCTTTTTTTCCAATATAATAAATGACTTGCTTTTCAGAGAGCACAGATGAAATGCCGTCACAAACCTCATGTTATCTTGTGGATGGGGGCGGATTCCTGATATTTGTGAATGGAATCGTGGGATGTAATTATACCAAATCATTCCGATGACAGACTTTGGCTCAGGCATTACAGAATGACAAACATTTGAGATGCTATACAACTAGACTGCTCCGCTGGTTAGTCCAGTCATGTCGACCCCCCTCGCCCCAGTTCTGACAGAAAAACCAATGTCCACTGCACTGAATAAGTCAGCCACGTGCGCTGAATATCCAATCACATCAGCCGGTTATTCAATCACATAATTTGCTGAGGCAAAGTCACATGACTTTTGATGCTCATTGAGGAATTTATTCAATAAATGTGTTTCCATCATAGTTTCTGTATTTTTATTGAATAAAAAATTATCCACCTTAAATTAACATGTACGTTTTTATTTATGCACATTTTGGAGATTTTATTTGCATCTGGTGTTTCCATCCATGTGATATCTCAAAATTAGCATAAAAACACATGGATAGAAACATAGCTATAGACTTTTTGAATAAGGGTGCTGAAGGGAATTCTCTTATATCATGTACTCTCTTATATTATGAACTGCTATTGAGACACCTCGGATACGGGGAATACTGGGTTATAGTTTTTGTTTGTGTGTCTCTGTGCTATCAAATATCTATGATGAATGTATTCACTTTATTACCTCTTCTGATAAGCTGATCAACTGCCATCCTTTATTATAGCTGACACATGTATTTTCTATACCTTGAAAAGACTTATTTCTTTGTAGTATGTCTGGGTGCTGTGTGCTTTGTCTGAATCTGTCTAGCACACTGCCCACGCACTGCTGCTTATCTATGTGTATAAATACTTCTGTTCCACATGAATAAACTGGAAGTCTCTGTGAACAGCATGTGTCAGTGTGTGTGTTCATTTAGACTCTCCAGGCACCTGAAAACACTGCGGTCAACCACACTTTCTAGCTCATAGCAGCACAGAACTAAGAGTTAAGAGAAATAAAAAGGCTGAAAAGGCTGACGGAGGACTGAAAGACATAATCTGAGATTCCTTATCTCTAACAGGTGCTAAACTGTACCTTTCCTTGTTGCTGGAATGGTACTTTTTTAATATGTAATGTTAAGCTGGAAGTGATGAAATAGTGTGCTTTTAAAATAAAGATGTAAAGTACATAAATAGACTCTAATCACGTTTTAGGTACACTAGAGCTAGGCAATATGATAATATTATGTCAGTATCGTGATAAATTATATCACAGTACATTTTTCTGACATCCTGACATCCATCTAATGAAAAAAAAAAAAAAAAATCAGAGCTACTTTTACTTTGGGTACTGCTCAGGTGAGATACATGATTGTGCCACTTTCTTTGTAGATTTTTGTAAGTATTCTTTATTTATGACACTTGTGAAAGAACTACCTCTGAATAAAGCATACTTTGTAAATATGACAATATAAACACACTGTCCACTGTACACCTGCATGCAATTATACAATCATCCAATCATCTGCAATTACAGGCCAATTAATGCTCACATTAAACATCATGGCTGGGCAGGCTAAAAAATATTTGCTCCAATGCGTTCACTCTGCATGATCACTTGAGATGACTGATGAAGATATAGTCTGGGCAAGAAAGAAACTGGCCTCAGCCTCTACTTTGTACCATTTTGTGTATTTTTCTTGCAACTATTGGTGGTGCTGTTGTTCTTGGAGCCACAATTCGCCTTTGTTAACAGTCACATTTACACAATTATATTTGTAAAAAGCATTCTCAGAGGTGACATTTGCTCTCCGAGTACATTTTCCGTGTGTGATGAAGAGAAATGCTTACAGACAGTGGATATTTCCTCAACATGAGTCTGGAGACACAGATACAGACAAATCCCTCTCAGTCTTAATGAGCTTCCTGTAGAGCTGAATGTAAATCATTTGGACTTCAGCCAATTTCATGTATTCCATGTTTATCCTGAAACCCTCACTGGATGTCTTCAAACACATCAAATATGTAAGGAGGTATAGGGTTGCGTTGTTATATAACATCACTGTAAACTTATGTCCACTACAAAGATTAGAAACTTGTGTTCCTATGAAGCTGTGTCAAAGCTTATATCTGTAATGGTTGCACACTACATAACTTGTAGATGATTGAGTTTGTTTATCTGGTATTGGCCATTAAAACACAAGAATGAACATTGTGTTAAAAGAGTATACATTGCTATTTTTTTTTTAAATACATCATTCCACACTAAGTGAAAAAGTATTGGCACCCAAGAGCCTTATCGCAAGCATGATTTGTATGAAAAAACATTTTTATATATTTCAGTAATACGTTTTAAAAAACAAAACAAAATTTTTAAACTTAAAAAACGTCTGGGTTACCATGTAACCCTGTTCCCTGAGAAGGGAACGAGACGTTGCGTTTAGCATAATACTATGGGAGCGCCTCTCGCGCGCGACCAGCATCTGAAGCTTGTGTAAAATCATGCCTATTTATAGGCCTGCCATGATCAGG
>JANDJT010000114.1:14663856-14684350 GCA_024331685.1 Stegophilus panzeri | reverse complement strand
GCGTCCAATTCCAGGTTGATTCATAACATTTCCAGTTGACTGGAACTTCTTAATTATTGCCCTGATGGTGGAAATGGTCATTTTCGTTGCTTGTGAAATTTTCTTATAGCCACTTACCATTTTGTGAAGCTCAACAATCTTTTGGTGCACATCACAGCTATATTCTTTGGTCTTACCCATTGTAATGAATGACCTATTTGGCCTATGTGTTACCTCATATTTATACCCCTGTGAAACAGGAAGTCATGGTTGAACAAATTCTTGTTCCTGGTCACCCACGTGTACTAAACAAAATGTAAAATATCAGTGGGAATGCGATGTGCAGAACTGGCTTTTGTAGGCTATTGAGTAGATAAACGATAGAAACCCCAGTCATTTCCTGAAAAATATGTAGCGTGTTTAACTGGAAAGCTGTCCCCTTTGACATTCATGAACTGCCCCCATTTCCAGCCCTGCTCATTAACCAATATGATCTTTGCAGGACGATAGACTAAGTCAGATTAAAAAGTAAATAAAATAATTTTCACATGGTTTGCTGAAATACATTTATGATTTATTGATGTAGACATGTCAAAGTATGTTATAGGCACAAAAACCCAATTTTTATTACCTAAAATTCAGCCACTGTGACATCCAGTGGGTTTTACCAGACTGCCATACAGTATACTATTACCTGAATTGGTTTCATAGAAATACTGAAAAAGTCTCTATTTTCAATGGAACAATTGAGGCATTTCAAGGGGGGAAATGACCAAAACTATGTAATTGCAATCAGTCATCCAAGAAAAGTTAACAATTTAAAATTCCAGTTTCTGAGCTCATAAGTGCTTTAGGTTTGTGAGAAGAATCCCAGTCATAGCCTTTATCCTTCATTTGCATAAAGTCTAGTAAAATATCTCACTTGTCAAATTTCCTAAACGTTTTTGTGTTTAGAAATGGTCTGTAGCCTGAAAGAAGGTCAATAACTACAAAATACTAACCAGAATAATTTTCATCTACATTTTGTACACTGAAAACACAAAAAAGCTGCTTGAGTATTTGTGTGATGAAACTAAAACTAATGAGATCCCCAATGAAACAGACATGATGATACATTTTTATCGTTGCATTTTTTTCCCTACAACAGTTCAGAGTCGTTACTGAGAAAAGTTTCAGATCAACCTCTTCATGTTGTTATTTACTGACTATAATTTTTACTACAGCCATTATTCTTCTTTAATAATTGGTGTGAGCCCAGTGTGCTGTAAAAACAGTAATCAATATTTATGTGACTTGTATTTCTTTGGCAGTCAATATTTAGCAGCAGGAGAGGTGTTGTATCTGTCCACATCCTGCACCAATGAAAAGCAGGCCATTGGGAAGGCAAAACTGTTGCAGAAATGATAGAATTTAGTAGGCTATATTTATTATTGTACTTCACAAGCTAACCCATTTATTCATATGACACTTTAATTCCAAGTTACAAACAGGTTCAGCACTGTGGTAGCACCAGAACTGAATTTCACACAATAAAAGATTGCCGTCAAGCATAAATTTCAGATATACCTGCATATAAGTTTTTGATTTTTATTTTAGTACTTTCTTTTATGAAGTCATTTGATCATCAAATGAACAGAAAATCAAAGTTGTATATTGATTTTCACATTGTTTTGAAGTACGAGTCCCAAATAAGCACCAGAAAACATTCCAGTTAACAAGCACACATAAAACGTTTCTTATTTGTGTTTTATGTACTTGTGGTTTTGTAAAGTAGGACAATCATCTCCAATTATTGCCCATTTCAAGTTTGTGGTATAAGTAATTTTGCTTTCTGAACTTGAAGAAAACTGACTTGGCATGTGACTTTCAAATCCATTTGGAAAATTACTCAATCATTAAGAAACCATTTTATAGCCTTTCAAAGGCAGTGCAAAAATAAACCACACGGAAAACAAACCACATGGAAAACAAAAGGAAATAGTGTTGTTTTTAAGTCTGCAAAGCAATCTAATATCTCCTGGAAAATGACTAAATTACCCAAATTATGTCTGTTTTTATTTAATGAAATTTAAAGGCTTCTTCTCTTTAGAAAGCTTTTATATCCCGCTGAATCACTGGATTATTATTATTTATAAATAGAACGTATAAAGAATGTTCATTTTAAGAATATTGTTAAACAGTGAACGAATGGATTTTATTAGTTACACAAATGTTTGAGCAAGAAAATTATAGTCTAGTCTGGCACAAGTGTCAGTGGAGTTATTTTATTCATGCTTTTTCTAAAAGATGGCTAGCTACCGAAAATTAGTTTTCAGATGTTCAGTTTCTTGATTGAGCTCAGTTATAGAATATTACTTGCTCAGAATAATTCAGTAAAATCCATTTTAATGAGCCCTTCAGGCAACAGTAGCTTTTCTTTTCCCAACCGTATAACTCTCTCTGACTACTGTTCCCACATATGTACTGCTATTTTTACCCAAGAGATTTTTCATGCTGGATCTTAAAAATATGTTTGAATATTGAGTCATAAGGCAAATCTTTTAGCTAATGTTCTGTCCTGCTTTCTGAATTACAGTTCATTACATTTGATATGTCAAAATGGGCTTCATTTTGGCTGAAAATATAGGTTATGCATTGTACTCTGACCATGTTACCAAATTCTCAGGCTTTTAATAGTACTACATGAAGAAAAAGTTCTCTTCTCTTAGTGATTGTGCCAACTTTCTGCCAGAGCCTTAGAATAGAGACTGAAAGTGGGAAACACAAAAAACTATTAGATCCAACTATAATGATACTTGTATTTCCTCCACAGCATCCGTATGATCCTGTGCTCATTTATTCATACTCGTATACAATGCTCAGACACCAACATACGATGATATCACATGATACTACATGACATAAACCTAGCATCCTGTACATTACTGTGCTAATGAACAGTTGACACAAAATGACAATGATCTGAACATTTCACAATTAATGATTATGTAAATATGATTATATCAGTATGATGTATTACAACATTATCTACAATAAAACTATAGGAAGATAAAATATCTCGACAGTAAACCTCAGCACAACAAGTAGTTCATTGCTATCAGGACACGGTAGCAACAATACTGTAGAAAACACTACATAGCATATACAAGTAATTCCTTGTTATCAGGACACGAAAGCAACAATACTGTAGCAAACACTATGTAGCATATGCAATATTCATATAGATATCTCAGAAGAAAGCATTTGAAGCAAAGCAATTTTTGTAGAACTTAACATGCCATGGCAGTAGATCCTGATTTAAGCTACAATGAGGATTAGCCAATATGCATAGGCTGGCACGACAATTATATGATTTTATAATTAATACATCACTGATAATTAGAGGAAAAAATAGACATTATTCCATCTGCACCATCTTTTCCAGCAGCTGTACAAAACTCTGTAAGCCAAGCAGATCAGAGCACATGGAGGAAAACTGGCTGACAATCTGACTTTATTGGTTTTGCTCAAGGACACACTGAGAAAGTGGGGACCTAAAACCCAGTAGTCATGTAGGTCCAGATTTATTCCCTGTGCTAGCCAAGGTGTTAAATCATGGCACATTCCAGTAGTTTAATCAGGTACTATTGTCAGGAATTCCCCCCCTCATGCCAAACTCTGTGTGCAGAAACAGCCCACGGCACTACGGTGCTCACTTCCATGTTGTCATATGTTTTGTTTACTTTGCCACGTGTGTTTTGTTTTAGTTAATGTTCTGTCATTGGTTGTTTCCCTCATGTCTTCATTATTCTCACCTGTTTTCAGTTCACCGCTTAATTAGTTTGTATATTTAAACCCTTGTGTGACTTTGTTCCACACCACACAAAGTATTGTTCCATGTTTACCTGCCTGACTTTGCCAAGACTTTTGTTCTGTGTTTTGATTTCCTGATTCTCGATATTGTCCTGATTCCTCACTTACGCTCTTTGGATTACCTAGTCATTGTTGTTCACAAATCACCTGACCTTGGCCTGTTGCTGTTTTTGGATTCACGTTTTGAATATGTCAGCCTGACCTTTTAATAAAATGCCTTACTGTGCCTGCATCTGTCTCAAATCCCTGTTCCTGACAACTATACTAACTGCTCAATCATAGATTTGTCTCAAGAGGTTCTTTTATACACAGGTAAAAGAACATTCAGAACCTATACACTCATGCACATTTTTTTTTTTTTTTTTTAAATTTCAGATGCCTTTTAAAGGTGCCAGGGTGAACTGCCACACTAATGTCCAGATATTAGTGGTTCAAGGTGGACCCTAAACCACTATTTTTGCATATTTTCCCTTTTGCACCTGCTGGCTTGGTGGACTGATATTTTTTAGGATGTCTTATCAGACCAGTCCACTTATATACAAGCTGTACTGTATCTTACAAGAGGTTGCATACTCAGAATTGTTGTAGACAGTAATACTATGTATTACATAGGCAAAAACTGCATTGGTCACTAGTTTACTGTAGGTTCTTCTTCAAATCCAGATGACAAGACAGAACTATTTTTTTTTTTCAGCTTGGCTAGCAATAATGGTTGAATCATATCCTACTCAGCCCTAAAGCATTTGGCCATACTTCGGTCATTAATGTATTGAATGTTACCACTGTTCAGTTTGGCTTCAACTCCTGTAATCCCATTTGGCTTGTAAATTAGTAGTAATCAATGACGTCAACTCTCCCTTGATATAGACTCAATTGGACTTGGTTTTAAATTTAGCTGTGACTCATGTTCGAGGCTAAAAGGTTCCATGTTGTCGAAATACTGTGCCAACAGCAAGTGCATTTAGAAATCCCAAATGAATATGTAATTTATCTATCTGACCTTTTTTGGTCTTCATGTTTGAGGTCTCGTTGCTTCAGCTATGAGTATGAATTTCCATTTAGACTACCCAGTATGAAACATGCAGCATTTCAGCCATAACTGTTGAGACTGTAGCCCTACTGTTTTGGAAGCCTCCCATCATCCATTTGATCTTTCCATGTGAAGCTAGAAAAGAGGATCTTGGCCCTGGCTCAGTTGGCCAGCTATAGCTCTTTTCACATCTCAATAGAATTCTCATTCCCTAGTGGTTTCCTCAGAGAAGGCTTAAGGGAATGTGGTAGCTCACCTGTGACCAAACACATTCTTTATAGCAAGGGAGGTTGAAAGTGTTGCTTACTCTGGATAGCCTGCAAAACATCAGATTGCAGATACTGGGACACTGGGGGGCTCCTAAAGACTAGAGAAACAAAATTCCTTTCAGAGATTGTGATAAATTGCTTTCAGAGACTGAGAATCACAACTCCTGAGACTAAGAAATACTAAAAACCCAGAAAGCACACAATCCTAGAGAATAAGATTATAAGATTATAAGAGAATAAGATTGGAAAGTACCAAGTGTGTCCAAAATCGCGTACTGTGACATTACGTACTGCATTCGATGTAGTACCTACTGCACGACCGTTGAAACAGTATGTACTAATCAGTATGTGTGTGTGTAGTATGAATACAATCCTGAATATACTACATCCGCCATGTTTGCATTGTCATGTGACCTTCAACGTCACCATAAACTCAAAAATCTTAAAGAGACCACCAGATTAAAGCAACTGCACTAACTGCAAAATGCACATCAGGAAAGTTAACTGAATTCGTAATGTAACTTGGGTGGGGTTAACAGGCTGCAGTAAATTCATTGCCATTAGCTTGGCCGGCTAAGGCATGATAGAGATCACAAAAAAGGTTTCAAACGCTGTGACAACTATTTTCTTGTTTAAACTTTCAACAGGTTAACAATTTATTTGGGTATTGTTAAACAAGTCCTGTATGACCAAGGTTTAGTACTTGAAAAGAGCCAAGGCGCTGTCTTCCACATTTTTTTTCTGAGCCAGCACCATTTTTTACTCGCGTTGTAATGTCCACTGGTTTTCACCAGAAGCAGAATCCAGAATCCAGGTATTTCTCGCCTACTGTTTCTTGTCCACTGAGAATTCAGACATACTACCCCTCTGGTGTACTGCTTTTCACCTACCATGTAGTAGGGTGGTACACGATTTTGGATACAGCCAAAGACTTTGGTTGTAGAGACTGGACAACAGTAACTTACAGAGACTAGGACACAGTAGATTAGAGACACTGGAAAACCCTGACTCTAGAGGTCTGTTTGGAAGGGATTAGTTTTACTAGGTGACATCTGTAGCAATTTTTTTTCTTTTATTTTTTATTTGTATTTTTTACACATCTCCTCCCTAATAAAACACATGTCTGAATGGTGATTAAATTAGCAAAAGTTTGGTCCTGCTTTTTGAATGGTAACTCATGCTGTTCATTACAAGTGATATGTGAAAATGGATTTCATTGTGGCTCAACAAATAGGTTATGCATTGTGTTCTGATGGTTTTCCCAGATTCCAAGGCTAACAGAAACACTTGCAGAAGTACGTGGTTAAGCAATAAGTAGCTCTGGACTGTGCAGTGTTTTAACTGATTATTAGAGAATATGAATCATGACCTATATGAGATGCATATTTAGGCACAATTCATAAGAAAACATTTCAACAAAGTTGAAGTGGTTAGCATCATGTGTATCATTTTTGTAGAACATCATATTGCCATTGCCATTGCAATATGCCCTATTTTAAGCTGCAATGAGCTCTAGCCAATATACATATGTTGGCAGGACAATTCTAGGATTTATAATTAAAGAATCACTGATAATTATGGGAAAAAATAGACATCATTCCATCTGCTTCCTCTTTTCCAACAGCTGCCCAAAAACTCTGTAAGCCAAGCAGCTCAGACCACATGGAGAAAAACTGGCTGAAAATCTGACTTCATTTGTTTTGTTCAAGGACACAGTGGGAAAGCAGGGATCCTAAACACAGAAGCCATGCAGGTCAAGATTCATTCCCTGTTCTAACCAAGGTGTTGAGCAAGGCACATTCCAGTAGTTAATCAGGTACTGTGTTAACATCTCAATCATATATTTCTTAAGTGATTCTGTTAAACACAGCCAGAATGCCATACACAACCTACACATTCCACCTAAATAAAATTTAGGCTATCTTTAAAGGTGCCAAGGTGAATCCTGACAGAAGGTGAATCCTCAGGCTGTAGCTCTGGTAATGAGACCACCTTGTAGGTCTCTGGTGGTAGCTCTGGAGATTATGTTGCCATGTTGACCTCCGGCTGAAGCTTTGAAGCTTTTCAGCTGACCCCCCCGAAGCTGCACCCACTGGCGGGCTGGGCCGAAGAACCTTAGCCATTGCTTCTTGTTGGGCTTGGAATTCACTAGGCTTGCAAAATAGAACTGGCAGTTGAAAAGAAAATATTCAGGATAGCTAAAAAAAAACCCATCATATGGATCCAGGAGATCTGACAGTCCACTGGGGAAACCGGATCCCTGGTTTCCCTGGCATGACGTCTCCTCCGCCTTCCTGCTGCATCCATGGTGCGGTGAAGTATTCTGTCACGTAAAGAGAGTTGAGGACAGATGCAAGTGTAGACAAGAGCTTTACAACATGCAACAGGCAAACAACATGAACTAGACTGTTACAAGAATCAAGAACCGCGAGGCTATAAACAAGAGCAAAGCCCTGAAACAAACCACAAGTACTCTTGGTATAGTGTATTATACAAATTATACTTCACACCAAACGAATACATATGAGGGGGTTTAAAAACTAAAAGAAATCAGTGGGATAACACACAACAGCTGAGAACAATGATGTCACATAAGGGAATCAACCAGTGACAATACACGGGCAGAGACAGGACTGAAATCATAACAGATACATGTGTAGGATGTAAACAAAGTCAATGTCACTGAACCCGGAAGTGCGTGCTGGCACACCTCGGACTTCAGAGCACGCTGCATGCTCCAGAGCTCTGCGTTAGGGGAAATCCTGACACATGGAACACTTTGAGAACCACTGATTTAGATTTTCCAAATTGAGATGTGATTTATTTAGAGATGTGGTCTTGTAATGTTTCTTCTGTCTTCATGCTTAAGGTCTGTTTGCTTCAGCTATCAATATGCATTTCCATTTAGACTAACCAGTGTGAAACATACAGCATTTCAGTGTTTACTATTGAGACTGTAGCCATACAGTTTTGGGAGCTTCCCATCATCCAATTGATCTTTCCGTGTGGAACTGGAAGAGATGATCTTGGCCCTGGCTCAGTGGGCCATCAATAGATCTTTTCAGGACTCAATAGAATTCTCATTCCCTGATAGTTTTCTCACTAGAAGAAGAGGCTTTGTGGTAGCTCATCTGTGACACACATTTTGTATGCACATACTACAACCAGAGCAAAGGAGGTTTAGTGTGTGACTTGATTTGGGTGGCCTGCAAAACAGCAGAACCTGGGTACTAGGGGCACCTAAAGACTGGAGAATAAAATGGACTCCTGAGACTTGGAAATACTAACAAAAACATAAAAAGCGCACTGAATCCTAGAGACTTGTGGACAGAAGCGCATTCAGAAGCTGGGAAAGCACATGTTAACAGACTCAATTACAACAACTACTTCTGGAGTGGGAAACACCAGATTCAAGACATTTGAAAATGTTAAGGACTTAACATAGAACAGGTGAACACAATAGAGAAAACCACACAATAGGAAATTATATCTCATTTTGTTCCAAATTACAATGAGCACTGGGAAGGAGAATTGATGACAAGCTATATCCAGATGGGATTAGTTTTACTGGATGATGTCTGTAATAACTTTTTTCACATGTCTCCTTCATGATAAATCTCTCCCACCTGGGTGGCATTTAAATGAATGTGGGAGGGCATGGAGTTGCCAGTGGGCATGGAGTTTGTGCATATGATAAAGTTTGTGAATCTTAAATCTTGTAACTTATTGAGAGACTCATATTTTCACAATTTGGATGTATGTGCCAGGTGACTAAATATGGTGAGTAGCATATATTTTGTCCAACACAACATGCAGCATGTGCCTTTCACCAATGAGTCTGCCTAGACTGGACTATAATTAGTCCAATTCAGGGCTTATGATCACCAAAAATTGATCTAACTCAATAGGTAATTTGATATGTGATCAAATTATGGATCAGCAGAGGGAGAAAAACACTGAGATAACAAATCTAGAAATAAAACAATTAAAATCCCAGAGCTGCAGCTGCAAATGATTGAATTAATCCAGGTCCCCATGTGAATTTATTCCTGTGTGAAGACTCTTAACACCTCCTTTCCTACAGGAAGCTCCTTCAGTAAGATCTAGAATGCTTATTGCCCTTGAAAGACTGAGTTGACTGTTGGTGCTTGGACCCTAACTATAATAACTAATAATGTGGGTTGTGATTTCCACCACTGTAACAAAAACAAACAAACAAAAAACCTTGCTATGCCTCATGGACGCCACTTTAAGAACCTGTGACTTAAAACTTCTAAATTGAAATGTGATTTATCTCTCTCTCTCACAAGGTTCAATTTGGACTACCAAGTATAAAACATACAACATTTGATTGTTTTATTGCTGAGGTTATAGGCCAACAGTCTTGGGAGCTACCTATCATCCAATTGGTCTTTCCATGTGGAAAGAAGAGGGGAAAAAAACCCTGATACAACCAATAAAAATGCTGGAACTAAATGATGGAACTAATCCATTATAGAGCTTAAATCTGTAAGACTTCAGGAGATTGCAGTGTGAATAGTCTTGAGACCACATTGATTTCTTTAGAGCAAGTTATACCCCACTAGAAGAGTATGTTTTGCATGATTCCCCAGACAATGCAAGGTCTTCTGTGACATCTGATGTTTCTTTCTCTTCATTACCTATAGTTTACAGCACAGCTGGCTTAGACTCAACAGGAGCCATCGATTGTGTTAGCCGCTGCGATAAATACTGTCAGTGGCAAGACACACCGTGAACAGAGAGTAATGTTGATCCACATAGTATTACAGGATAGTGGTGCACACAAAATAAGAAATAGACAGACAAATACATAGACATATAGGGGTTAATGGAGCTTGGAAGCTGACAAATGTATTTTAAACTGAATTTGGTCATTTTAATTATGCACATCACATAAAAAAAAAAAAAAAAATGTCTGTGGTATTTAATACATTTACGTTATGTCAATATTTTAGTTATTTGTTTTGAACTTGCTACGGGTAAGATTTGCCTTTTAAAACACAATTCAAAAGGACATGTTATGATTCAAATGTCAGAAATTCAAATCTAAAAAATAGAGATTTTTATCTAAACGAGGCCAAAGGTGAAGCATCTATTTAGAATGGTTAAACAAATATTTGATGTAATTTAAACACTTGATGCTTAGTATTTCCCCAGCTTAGCTATTTATGTAGTGTAGCTAGATAACCCATCATTCTGAATTTTTAAGGGTAATTGTACCCCTAGCAATCAAGGTTAAAACAAAGAAAAACATTGGCACATGTCACTTTATTATATACACCACAGGGGAAAAATAATTGTATTTAATCTGATTTGTTTAAATTCCTATTCAAATACGTTTATCACCTTCCAACCTCCATATATGGGAAGCTTTCAGGGAACACATATTTGAAGGAAGGTCTACTGACATTGTAATGTAGGCCAAGAATTTGATATGTGTCTGGAATCACATTTGGACAAAAAAGGTTCTATTGCTTTTTTCCTCTACTGGTGTTATACAAAGTAGAATTCGTTTTGATTATTTGTGTCATTTATTAGTACAATTACAATTTTAGAGCATGTGTTGGTAGAAAATGACATTGTTCCTGATTTACGGCTTTAGATCTACTCCAATTGGCAACATCTACTCCCTCCATTTTATGTATTTGATATAATTTATCTCAGAAGCATGGTGACGCTATATCACATGATATTGGAATTATTCTTGCTTCACATACAATATGCCTTTATATGGTAAGCTAATGGAACATCTGATAAGCAAAACCATTCATTTTAACAAGCTAATATTTTAATGTATACTTAGGTTAGATTGCTTCAGTTGCTTTAACCCTTTCTAGCAGCACACTAGCTTCCATTCTGCTGGCAGATTGGAAATTTACTTACTGGACAGTTTCAATCAGTATAAACATATGAATAATTTTATCACTGCAAGTCTGTTATAAGATTAGTCAGGACAATGTTGGTTTCTGTGTGCAGAGTATCGTGACTCTGTATTTAGCTTCTGGTGAGCAGAGTGGTGAGAAGGGGGAGGGGTGTGAGCCCCCTGCTGGGCAAACAATTCACACCTCACTCACTATAATATTGGTACAGAGATCAAATGGACAGCATAACTAAAACACTGTATACAACTGCCACAATAAAATGGTAACATGTAAACCAAGTAGGCTAGGTAAAAAAAAAGAAAAAAGAAATACTTATGAAATACCATGAGTGTCTACTTTCATTTAGCACTACTATTAACCACTACTGTGGAGTGTGACATCACAAATAAATTCAATGCTGAACACAGACATCTCACAAAACAGGTGGAAATTCCATTTTTTTTTTTTGCCTTTGGTAAATTAAAATATAATAATTACAGTAGATCAAGGGTTTGCTAAATCTCCCAGGGTGTCCCATGAAGGGTAATTGACCAAAAAAAAATTATAATAAAGACATCAAGACAAACAAGAGATAAAATTACTGCACTGCTGAGCAAAAAAAGCATTGTTGTGAAGAACTGATTAAGTAAAAATTAGATCATAGCAGATATATTCAATTCAATTTTATTTGTCTAGCGCTTTAAACAATGGACATTGTGTCAAAGCAGCTTTACAGAAACATATAAACACAGGATACAGATTTGTGTTAATTTATCCCTATCGAGCGAGCCGGTGGCGACGGTGGTGAGGAAAAACTCCCTAAGATGATATGAGGAAGAAACCTTGAGAGGAACCAGACTCAGAAGGGAACCTGTCCTCATCTGGGTAACAACGGATAGTGTGAAAGTAAAAGAAAGTTCATTATGGTTTTTATATGAAGTAAAAACCTCAGTGACAACTTGGGCTCAGTTTTACATGTCTTCTGCAGAGGCCTCTTGGTTTGCTGATTTGAGTTCACATAGATTTTTCTGAATATTTCGGCAGCATTTGGATGTAAGGATTATTGACAAGACAAACAAGCAAGGAATAATTATTAGCAGGAGAAAGCTAAGAGAATGTGTTACCTTATTAGGCTTATTATGGAAGGCTGACCAAGTGAGTAAATAAAAAATACTAAAAATATTTTTTAAAAAATATATATAAAAAATATATTTTTTTAAATTCAGACATAAACTATGTAATGTAGAAGACAAAAATGTACACAGTTTAGGACTGTTGCATTATGCAAAGAGGTAAAAAATACCAAAAAAAAAAAAAAAAAAAAGAAACTACCAGTTTAAAACAAAACAAAATGAAACAAAAATACTAGTTCTTTTTATTTTTAACTGGTTGTTTTTTGTTTATGTAGAAAGTTGCAGAGGTTTATGTTAATTTACAATAAAGCTGTGATTTGTGATAAAGTGATGTAGAGGTGATTTACATCTTATTTTCCCCTATTTTTTAAGAGCCTTAAATTGACTGTCCATGAGTGTGGACACTATACATAAAAGGGTTAATGGCATGTTTTTTTTTGAGGTGGGAGGAAACCAGAGAACCTGAAGGAAAGCAGCATGAACATGGGGAGAACATGCAAAACTTTTTGTTCATTTGGATTTATAGAGCATGTAGGGTATTTATAGCTGTGGTACCTGAAGCAGACATGTGGCGTTTTTGTTATATTTACAGAGGCCATGCCTGTGGCCATGCCACTCTCTGAGTACTTAACACGAACCGATATCTGGCAAGCAAGCCCTTATGGGCGTGATACTTCATTAGCATGCTGAATGAGGATCTCCCCATTTGCAGTTTTCCACTCAAGGGTCACTTTGTGGAAGCTACGTCTCCTCCCCTGGAGCAAAGAAAATGTCAGTGATGTTTAGTTTCATTCATACAAATACATGTTGTATAGCTACTAAAGTGGTTTTAATAACAAAACATATTCATTGGATCTGGAAATTTTTAATACACCACATCTGAGAAATTGATGGGTGAACCACATGGGGCAATCTTCAGCAAAATTGACATCAATTTATCAGATATTAGCATTTAATATTCCAGGCATATCTCAATCCCAGAGCGAGTTCTTGAATCCATGACTCACAGGCGAGAAATGTAATGATCCCGTAGGTTTTCGGAGGTAGACGTGGCAAATCAGACCTCAGCATGCATTGACCAACATTGATACAATACATAGATTTTAATTCCAGAGCTCAGTACAGAGAATCCATTGAAATAGCAATGTGCACGTCTAGGAAGAAACCCCAATCTGCTCTGCAGCCTAGATTGAGTCTTTTTTTTTGTAATTACTTTCCACTGTCTGTTTTACAAATGTTCTGTATACTCTAGTGGCATCATTTCCACTCAGAGTCAATAGAACCTGAATCCATCTTTACCGGCTGCTATGTACTCAAGGAGTTGATAGTCCCATGTGGTGTCTTTAGATTGGATTTGGATTTTGTCTGTTTTAGTCCTATTTACAACTGTAATTGTTAGGTACAGCTAACAATTGCAGCTGGGGGAAAAAAAACCCAGAAGTTTGGAAAAAAAACTGCTGCGCATTGAGCTGGTGTGTTGGTTCTTAAAGGAAAAATGTTTCCTGATCCACTTGTATATCAATATTTATAAGTAATATTTGATGTTTAGTAACGTCAAAGATTTCACACGTGCGTGTTTTGCCATTTGATCTTAGAGTTCAGTACATTTGGTGAAGTTTGTAAGCTGTTTATGAGTCCAGGAGCGGTCCTGTAAACAGATCTTTGGTTCACTTGAAAATAGTGGTCTTAAGCTTGCTTGCAACAAACCATGTTGTGATCTGCATCAGGTGTGGAAGCTATCCACTCTCAGCACTGCTTGCTGAGTAAGGTGATTAGTTCAACCTCTCATGCTACTTCCTGTTTCAAGTTGTGTGAGGTGGAGAAGGGGTTGTTAAGGTCAGTGGATGAGACTGAATGCTTATTGATTATATAAAACCAGACTTTCATAGGACTGGAGCACTGTAATTAGTTTACATTTGAGGTACTAAAAAGATGTCTGGTGGGCTACATAGACCAGAAATAAAAATAGTAAAAATAGTTTCAAATTAATTCATTATTTAATTGTTTAAATACATAAAAACATTTTTAACATAATACAGCACGACCACAAAATACTTACAAACAGATACATCTGTTGCATTTTTGTTCCTGTTGTTCTGTTTTTATTTCCTATCTTCAATCCTCTGTAAATATAACAAACATTTCATATGGTTCAGTACTTGAAAGTGGAAAAAACAGCAGAGTACAACCTTCACAAAACTCCCAATATTACCAATAAAAGAGAGATTCTGCGAATCCTGCGACAGCCTCTTATCTAATCCGCTGCACCCATCCATTTCTTTCACAGTTGCGAGTGCACACATCATCTGTTCCTGCTCTGGTAAGCCATACATCACTGCTCGCAGTGAGCAAGGAGATCTTTAAGCTGCATAAACACTGTCACCGAGGTGCCCATGGCTCCAGGTGATGAATGACAGACCCCACAGAGCTTCTACACACCATGATGAAGTGTCTCATGTCAACTAAAGCCCAAAATCCTGAGGTGTGCATCGAGCAGAGTCGCCATGTGGTAGCTTGCAGGTTACAGATGCATGGCTTTACTAATTTTGAGTCATTCCAGCTGTCAGAACTGTGTATTTGGTGTCGTGATTGAGGGGAAATAAGGTCTGAAACAGTCATTTTTGTTGATTATCCTTGTGAAACACATCATGCACCTTTGCTCATTCAAGTGTGACTCAGGTTCAGTTGGCTCATGTACACAAATATAGATATTTTTAGTTTAGTTTAGTGTTTACCCTAAATGTCATGTCCAGATGTACAGTGTGTTTGAAAGTACCTCTTTCCACAAGGAAACCATTTGAAAGATTTCCGGGAAATTAGCTGTCTCATCCACACACATTCCCCAAGCTTTTAGTGATAAAATTCTCTCTTCTCTCAGCCTGCTAAGATTTTCTTGTTCGCAGTGTTAGCATATCTGGTTGCTGTTCCAGACAGACTGTTAGCAAAGCTGTTTAATTAGCATTGCTGGAACAGCTAAAAGATCACTGATTTGGCTATCTAGCTACCAACATGCGCCTTTCTCTTCCATGTTATTCATTTCAAAAATAGGTTTAGAATGAAATGTGTGAAGTGAACACCCATTACAATTCCAGCAGTTATGTTAAAAGTAGAACAATATCCAGGTTATCAATAATAGCAGGTTTAAATGAATGCACTTGTCTCTGGTTTTGAGCTGGTGGAAAAGGATTTTTAAAAATAAATGATGGTAAGGAAATAGAAAAATAGGGTTTCACATTTGTGGCACAGTATGAGCAGAGTGTGTCCAGTAATGCTTTTTGTTTTTGCCAGGTTTTAATGCTGTTGGTCACATTTCCATTAAGCGCATAACTTCTATTGACCAGCATCCATTGTCCTGCTCCATATGCGTATGAGGTCAATATGCTTATACTGAACGTCTTTTAAACACAATTAGTAATGTTTACTTTACTTTATAAGATACAGTTGTAGATGAGAAATGATTTATAATCCCAATTTCCTCTCAATGTTTCTTCTTTATGTGATCTCCTGGAGGTTTTCCTTGTTATTGTCACCTCTGGCTTGCTCATTAGGGCTCTAAGGGCTCTATCCACATGCACAGTACACTATATGCCCAAAACTATGTAGTCACCTGACCATCACACCCATATGTGCTTTTGAACATCCCATTCCAGAGATAGTCCCCCTTTGTTATAATATTAACCTTCACACTTCATCCAGTCCATCCCAAAGGTGTTCAGTGGAGTTGAGGTCAGGGCTTTGTGCAGATCACTCAGATATTTTCACACCAACCTTGGCAAATAATGCCTTCTTGGACCTCACTTTGTGCATAGGGGAATAGGTTTGGTCTAGTTCGTTCCAGTTAGGGTTAGTTCCAGTGAAGGGAAATTGTAATACTACAGCATACAAAGACATTCTTTACAATTGTTTTCTTCAAACTGTGTGGCAGAAGTTTGGGGAAGAAATGGATATGGGTGTGATGGTCAGGTATCCACAAATTTTTGCCCATATAATGTATATGGATATTTTTGAAAATGTTGTGCCACATGAAAAATGATTGACTGACCACTCTAGACAATTAGGTGGTGATAGTATGCTATATACTGTTACATCACACACCATAAGAATAATGTTAACAGCTATGTACTCACAAAGATAGAGAAACACAAAATGCTCAAAAATACCAACCCAAAGTTTTGTTTTGTTCATCCATTCATTCATCTTCAATGGCAACTTTATCCTGGTCAGGGTCATGATTGGCAAAAAGTTCTAAAATGTATAACAAAAAAAAAAAAAAAAAAAAAAAAAAAAAAAATGGACTGATATGATGGGGTTGAATTATTGCTTAAGGTTACACTTGGGTCTGATCAACTATCTCAGTGCATGTGGTTTATAGTGCTGGACTGGTGGATTAAGGAGTAGCACAGTGCACATTTTAGTCCTTCAGCATAAAGGTGTAATAATAAAGTTATGTGAAATTAAACAGCAAACATGTTAAGAAAAATAATTTACAGACCACAAAGTAACAACTTGGTCAGCAAAACCTCAATTATCATGCAAAGGGTGATGCTGTGCTTGTATTCTTTTCTAAATTAATACAGTTTAATATTTCCTAAAGAATTGTTTGAAATTTCTTTGCTTCTGAAAAATCTTAATTTTTAGGTACCCAAAATGGCATTTTGTGTGTGTGTGTGTGTGTGTGTGTGTGTGTGTGTGTGTGTGTGTGAGCATGCACAGGAAGCCAAAACAATAAAAAGGCAAACATTTTTGTAATAAATTAACCTGAATTTTTTCCTTGTTATTTGCAATTTATAAACATATATAAATGGCATGACAATATAAAAATAATCTAAGTGTAATTATTTGTGGTGGTGAAACACACAGTTTTTAAAAATTGCCTATAAATAATAAATAAGTCACAACATACCTTAATTGAATTGCTTGGCATGGCTGAACATTTTAAAAAAAATAAAATAAATAAATAAATAAATAAATAAATAATATCCTCAAAAATTATGATTATAAAAATACAAAAAATACAACAACAAAAAAATAGTTTTACAATAAAACTAGTTTTACTTTACAATAAAATAGTAGCAATATCAGGATCTGTGAAAGAGGTGTGGCCTCTGTATCTCTTGATTTTAGTAAAGGAGGTGTGGCCTCTGTGTGTGTTGATTTTAGTAAAGGAGAGGTGGCCTCTATGCCTTTGTTTTAGTGAAGGAGGTGTGGCCCCCGTGTCTGTTAGTCATCATGAAGGAGGCATGGCCCCTGTGTCTGTCTGTCTCAGTGAAGGAGGTGTGGCCCCTGTGTCTGTCTGTCTCAGTGAAGGAGGTGTGGCCCCTGTGAATATATCTATCAGTAAAAGAACTCTACAAAAAAAAAAAACTTAATTAAAACTGAATTAAATTGCTTCCAGACTCAAGTATTTCCACACATATCAAACCAAACATGCAGCTTTTCTCATCTCAGTTTGATTTAATTGTAACAATAACAGAAAGCAGATTAAACATGAATGTGAATATTGCCCAGTTCAATGCTCAAAGCAATTTCTATTGCATAAACAAAAACACAGATAGCCTATGCTAAAATACAAATACTGTAGAAGTTTAGCATAAAATGAATGGATGAACGAACGAAACTAAATAACTTATTTCTCTCTGTCTTTACTATGTTTCTGGGTTTGTCTTGGAATGCTGATTGATGTGGGGAAACCATGAATACCAGCATCATATAGGTAGCTTGAATTCATAAATACATAAAGGTCATAAATAGCAAAACTTTACTGTGTCTCTGCTTCCATTTACAGCACAGTGTACTCTGAAAAAGCTGCAGTTTCCATGACAACTAAACCAGAGCCAGTATCTCTAAAACTCTTTTACTGGAGAAAAAAAAGACACTATTTAGTATTCCTTTAGGATTTTCAGCATTCCTTCATTTGTTTTTAAAGGTAGATTTGGAATCTCTTTCACACTTCCATTACTTTTCTAAACATTTATGCAAGTTAGTTGACATTGTTAAAATCTCACATCCCTTCCTGGAAGTCCTTTTTTTCAGAGCCAAGATGCTGTAATACCACATGCATAGTTTTTTTGTTTTTTTTTCTAATCTGCTAAAGACCCTGTGCCTTTGCACATTTATGCAACAGATTGCGATATAAGCTCATTATCCTGAAAGCCAGTCTCTTTATAGAATTGTGATGTGGTTCTCTTCATGCTTTCACCAACTGTCAATTCTCATAAGATTTGCTCCCGCTCAAGGTAATAAAGTGTGTTTCCGAGACCCACACTGCAAATAAAAATGGATTTCAATTATTGTGTCCTTATTTAGTTGTAAAGTATGCCCTCAGATTTATATGAGGGCCCTTTTTGCAGATGAACCCTACATAATCTAGTCAAAATAACAGATTAAAATGGTAAGTAGTACTAAATACACTTAACAGTGATATTTAAATGGCATTTTTCAAAAGGAACATGTTAAGGACTTTCATAGGCATTACCTAAAGAGCACTTCCCAAATACTTCCCAATCCCTGGTATTTCCTGGTATTTACATCTAAATGTGTTACACAACATAGAACATAGAACTTTTTGTATCACACCAGCCCCTTTTCAGGCAAGCAAAAGTATAGGAACAGATAAGTCTTGAAGTAAATTAAAATAAATAACACTTAATATTTGGTTGCATATCTCTTGCTTGCAATAACTGCATCAAGCCTGTGACTCACTGACGTCACCAAATTGTTGTTTTCTTCTTTTGTGATGCTTTTCCAGGCTCTTATTACAGACTCTTTTAGTTGTTGTTTGTTTTGTGGGGTTTCTCTCTTCAGTCTTCTCTCCAGGAAGTAAAATGATGCTCAGTTGAGTTAAGGTATGGTGATTGACTTGGCCTGTCTAAAACCTTCCACTTTTTCACCTTGATAAAGTCCTTTGTTGAGTTGGCAGTGTGTTTTGGATCACTGTCTTGCTGCATGGTGAAGCTCCTCATGAAGCAATTTGGATGCATTTCTCTGTATATTGGCAGACAAAATGTTCCTGTAAACTTCTGAAGTCATTCTGCTACTACCATCATGAGTCACATCATCAGTGAAAATTTGTGAGCCTGTTCCAGAAGCAGTCATTCAAGCCCAAGCCATGACACTACCTCCACCATGTTTCACAGATGAGCTTGTATGTTTTGGATCATGAGCAGATCCTTTCTTTCTCCACACCTTCCATCACTTTGGTGCATGTTGGTACAATATTTGAAATGTAGGTTTTCATGCTGTATTTATCCTTTAGATTTCCCCCTGCACCAACTTTCCCAATTTGTTCTCCCTTAGCATGCAACAGCTACCAGCTACCAACCAGGATGAGGCGAAAGCTAACAAATGCATCCTTTGTTGCTCATGCTACATTGCTTTGCAGCATAACTCACTCTGCAGAAAGCACTGTCTATCCTCTTCCACATACATGAATTGGCTAGTGTCGCTATGATTGATAGGGAAGAGTTTAATGCCACCGCTTCCACCCAGAGTGCATGACTAATTTTGCTCTTTTGGACTCCTGACTATGGCTCAAGATTCAAACTTGCAATTTTTTAGTTAATATATATTGGTAATATCTGTCGAAATGGCTTAATTTATGAAAGGAAGCTCATCAAGATATCATCACAATACAGAGATCTTAAGTGTGGTTGATGGTGTAGTGGTATCAGCCTGTCAAATGTTGAAAAATGGACATAAGGAAATGGTTCCCCAATTTTTTCCCCACCTAGGCCTCTACCATCTCCAGTCTCCTTTTTGAAATATGTAAAGAAGATGAAGAATCTTCACATGTAAATTCAATAATTTGACTGACAATATTATTCAAAGTGCCTTACATTTGAGCTGAGCAGATGAAGTTCTGGGTCCACTCCTCTTTTCTATCTACACTACATCTCTGGGGCAGGTGATTGAGTCTCATGGCTTCTCATATCATTGCTATGCTGATAACACCCAGCTCTATTTGTCCTTCCAGCCTGACGAGCCATCCGTCTCTGCACACATCTCTGCTTGTCTGTCGGACATCTCGGTCTGGATGAGGGAACACCACCTTAAGCTCAACCCGGCAAAATCTGAGCTTCTCGTCATCCCATCCTGTCCCTCAATCAACCACAACCTCACTGTACAGCTCGGCTCAACACACTCAAGCCAACCAGGATGGCCAGGAACCTTGGGGTGATTCTTGATGACAGCTTGACCGTTACAGACCACGTCTCAACAACTGCATGGTCCTGTAGGTTTATCCTGTACAACATCAAGAAAATCAGACCATACCTCACTGAACAGGCTACACAGATACTAGTCCAGGCTCTTGTTATCTCAAAACTGGACTACTGCAACTCGCTACTCTCG
>JANDJT010000114.1:14641905-14663756 GCA_024331685.1 Stegophilus panzeri | reverse complement strand
CTCAATTAATAGATCTTGTATGGTAGCACTACTTGTATTGTTCTCTGCTTGATATATCGCTTTGCTTGTATTTTCTCGTTTGTAAGTCGCTTTGGATAAAAGCATCTGCTAAATGAATAAATGTAAATGTAAATGTATGAAGGTTATGAGCAAACAGTGGCAGCTTTGTAATCCCAGGATTTGAACTCATAACCTTATGATTACTAGGCCAAAGCTGTAAGTATCTAGAATATAAGTCAAGTGACAAGAAAGCCACTTGACTTGACTTGACTTGACTTGATATAAGCTCATGTTTGCATTGATGCTGAAAATAATGTTGACGTATATGGTTATAGTGGTGGAGAACTCATCCATATGAATATACAAATTCATGAGTTGAGTTGTGTGAGCAAACAATTATTTGTAGATCTTGAAACGCTTTGGTGTGTCAGTTCTCAGGAAGACTGCTTTTATTTCACTGATTTACAGTATTTGTTAAATGGTACTTTAAGAATCCTGCTGCCCTCTGATTATGAAGCTCTAAAACTATGATTGTATTTTCATACATCACATGGTTTGGATGACTCAACAATTGGGGTGCCATACATTAATTATTTCTCATTATTAAATGTTTTTGCTGCATTTTCCTCTTAAATAAATAACATTGTTCAGTTTTTAGCATTTGGAAATGCATAAAAATGGTTATAGATTAGGGCTGTTCCAAAGTTATTTTTTTTAACTAAACTTATTTTCAGTCTATAATTTGGGTATATAAATTGGACTTTCAAAATAACATCAGCAGTCAAAAAAGAGTACTTTTCTTCTTCCAGTGATTTTCAGGAAATTCAGCTCGTGAAATTTCCTGTTGAACCTGGAAATCTTCTATGTTCAAAATATTTCATAGGAGTGAACGGTTTCATGGAACAGGGTTGAGTGAATGTTGTGGGACACTAAAATTAAAATGTAGCTTTTTCATAAGCTGCAAAGGATGACCCATGGAAAAGTATGTTTCAGCCATGGGATTCAAACATCAATGGAAAAAGAATAAAAATGTTTTTTATACAGTATAATGATTAAGGTGTCTTTTACCTTTTTCTTTGCATACTTGTAAATGTAATATCAGGGAGGCCCCAATGGCACCCCGATTCTGCAATCACACATTTCACTTCATTCATTGCTTTAAAGTAAAACATTACTGGTGAACAGATGCAATAATTTACCTATTAGGTCATCACTATTAGCAATTTTAACATTCCTTGATGTGACAGTTGCAGTTGGCATCCATCTACACCTCTACATCCTCTCATCCTGTGATTGGTAATGGTCCTTCAGCAGTTAATGTTATATTGTACTCACAATAAGGTTGTAAGTTCAAATCACTGAATTGCCAGAGAGCCACTACTGGGTACTTGAGCAAGGTCCTTAATCTGCAATTGCTCAGTTGAATGCTTAGATTTGATCCTACCCCACTTGTAAGGATCAAATCAGCTTCAAAATGAATGTTGATGAATGTAAATGTAGCAATTTGCCAGCAATTTATTAATCAGAACTGCCACTGAAAACATTTCCCATTCTTGTGTCTATTGTGCAAATTACACCCTTATCCATGCTATTTCATGGTCACATCACCCACTATAGCTTTTTTCCTCCCTAGTAACTCCTGCATAAATCAAATGAAAGCACACACAAAAACGGTAGATGTCAACGAAGCCTGACATGACAGAGAGCAACTTGGGGAAACTGATAGCAGATTCGTTCGGACAGGATTTAAATGACACTGAACTCTGGTGAATTGAGCAACAAATCAAAGGCTCGGATGCTTAGCTCTGGTTGCTGTCCCAGTCTGCAGGGATATTTCATCAGATACACACCTGTCAAGCTGGTGAATCTATATTACTCGGACGAGATATTGGACAAGTGGGGTGGCTGACAAAACCTCAATCAAAGTGTAGCAACGGAGCCATTAAAATCACTGAACCATATCATTACTTTTAGAAAAGGTAATGCACAAAAGGTCTCATTTTGAAAATGTGACGAGGTCTTAGATCATGTCCTTTCTTACAAATATTCATCTAAGCAGATAGTTATTTGAATATTCTGGATGATACTTCAAGTGACTGTGATCTCTATTGGTGTAAAATATTAACCTAATCAGTCTTTGCTAGTGGATTGTTGAGTCACTTGTTTTTGGTGTGGGATTTAAAAAAAAAAAAAAGTAATGTAAATGAGGCTTCAAGTGATGAAATATGTATAAATTTGCATAAGCTGTAGAACCATAAAATTGGTCTTTGCATGATGTTAGAATTAAAATGTTCATTTCACCATGGACACACTGTCTACATAAATGTTTGTTGGAAAATGATCTATCATTAAATCAAGGAATTTCGATGCATTGTTCTAACGATCAGTGTAAAATCAATCATAAATATTGTATAATTGAACATTTTCTGCAATTCCTCTGTAGTAAGCATACGATAAGATGAATCTAAAATGTCTAAATACAGTTCATCTAGAAACAGACATTTGACCCTGAACAAGGGAAACAAACTGATTTTTAAAAATAAGGAGTTTAAAAATGAATGTAGTTTTATGTATTCTCACACAAATAAGCATAAGAAAACAATGCAGTTTGGGTGGGGAGCAGCACGTTGCATGAGTTTTTACGTTTGAATTACTATAGATAATGAGTAGATGTGATATAGATGCATAGTATTTTTCAAAAATTGAGAAAATTACTGACATGAGCAAAATCTTCTCAACGCGTATACTAATATTGTCTTGCCTTATGATTGATGGATACATCTAAAGCTCTATGACCAGTGGTAAAAATCCATGGATATGGATTATGATGTGGTTTGAAAATTTACAACATGTTCTATAAACATAAATATGGCTAATGATTTAGAAACATGGGAACAGATCTACTGGGTGTCCCAAAAGTCTCCATATACAGGGGACTGCTATATGCACCACGATGGTTTTGCCTTTGTCAGTGGATGTTTGTGGACGTCCACTTCTCGTTTGGTCCACAACACTTCCAGTTTTTTTGAATACGTTAATAGGTTTTGCAGCAGTGAAGTGTTGTGCTTGCTTCCTGATCCAGCAGTACTGTGCAAAAGTTTTAGGCACCCTATTTTTTTAGTACAAACTTTGTAGTTTTTTTATTTTATGACTTCTACATTATCAAGTCAGTACAAAAAAACATTTTAGATTCCCAAACATTAGCTTTCTAGCACAAAATTAAATGTTAGAAAAATGTATGTCATTAAAGAAAGCAGCATATTATGTAAGAGACCACTTTAATACTTTTAAGACAAAAAATATAATGAAGGCTGCTGGGTTTTGCTGCAAAAATAAGAAGCTTACTTTAGCTTCTTTTATTTATTTCTATCACAGAAGTTAAGGATGTATCCAAGAAGTAAATCCTGCTAGACATTTAGGGACCCCTAGCTTCATGGCACGTTCATGGCCTCTGAGTCAGTAAAGCATGCGCTGCTAGGAGCAGATGTTGCAGGTGTGTGGGAAGTGTTAGTTGTGCATAAGCAGCAGTTGCCATGCTAAATATTAATTATCTCCTAACACCATGTAATGAATGCCATATCAGGTCATGTACCACCCACTGGAAAAGAGGGCTGGATATGTGAGCTATAATTTATAGCAATTACACAACACATGCCATAAAGTGACATTAGGGCTGTTGGCAAGCATTTTTTCATAAATACTGGAATAAAATCAGTTCTTGGTAGCGAACTCTATGGCCCACTTTTGATAATAGAAACAAGTAGAACACCACCAACACCACTGACATGGATGCCTCCACCACTAACAAGTCTCATCTTCCTTGTTACTAATTTGTATGCCTGAAATCCCCTTAAAATATACTTCAAACAGGAAGGAAGCTATTGAAGAAAAACTATTTCAGACATTTCAGACCTTGTTTAGATCAATTGCAAATTCGAATCAGTTCATCTGCTGATTCCAGTGATATTTTCATATAAATCCTACAAACATTCAACCACTTGTTCCTGAGATACAGTTGAGGTCATAAGTTTACATATGCCTATTAATAATTTTAAATAAATAAATAAATAAATAAATAAATAAGATGGATCATAAAAATTGCATTTTGTTTTTAATTTAGTACTGCCCTGAATGAGCTATTTCACATAAGGTATTTCACATAACACATATATACAGACACAATAATAACTGAATTTACATAAACGAACCAGTTCAACTGTTTATTGGTACCTGGATGATCAACGACTGTTTTTATATTTTGTGATAGTTGTTCACGAAGCCCTAGTTTGTCCTGAACAGTTAAACTGCCCACTGTTCTTCAGAAAAATCCTCCAGGTCCTGCACATTCTTTGCTTTTCCAGCATCTTCTGCATATTTGACCCCATTCCAGCAGTGGCTGTATTATTTTGAGATCCATCTTTTCACAATGAGGTCAACTGAGGGACTCGTACACTACTATTACAACAGGTGCAAACATTAACTGATGCTGAAGAAAGCAACATGATACATTAAGAGGCAGGGGGATGTAAACTTTTGAACAGGATGATTGGTGTAAACTGTTATTATTTTGTCTTTTGGGAAACATGTAAATATGTTATGTAACTTCTGAAGGGCAGTACTAAATGGAAAAAAAAAGAACTTTAAACAAAATAACAATTTACACCGACGTGCTAACAAGGGATACATGGACAAACCGAAAACATCTAGTGGCTGGGGCATAAAAAGATTAATGAAGCATTGATAATAAGATGTCTATTATTCTCCCTATTATAAATAATGTGAAATATCTGTGGCAGCACAATGACAGCATAATCAGTGAAGCAGTATGTTCAAACCAAATGTATTGTTCAACTAGGAATAATGCCCCTGAATTTATTATTATTAATAATAATATTATTATTAATAGCCCTTCACATTATTCCCACATTTACTGCCATCATAAATAAACATAGTGTATCAGTGCTAAGAAAATTAAAAAGTGAATCTGGGAGTTGCTCTTCCAAAAAACTTGCTGATGGACAAAGAAATAGTTACAATTCTCCTGTCCAGCTAATGCGATCATTAATATTCTAAACAGCTACAACCTGATTGGATCATCAACAGATTAGTAAGTTGTTTGGAGTGTTAGTATTTTGCATTTTTATTGTGAAATGCATCAACAAGCCAAGTAGAACAAGATGACTACTAACTATAGTATCTACGAAACTAAAGTAGATCAACTCCGCTGGCTACTATATATCCTGGTTGGGAGGCGGGGTTTTGTGTGCAAGGGAGTTGATGGGAAGTTGGAGTAAACGAATAAAATCATTCCAATGTTTTTATAGTTCACTGTGACGAGGAGAAGGATGGAGTGGCCAGGCGGTGAGGATGCACGCCTGGCACTGAGTGCACTAATCAGTGGGAGAGAGCGATAAAGGATCGGCTGGAAGTGCCAGAGGGAAAGAGATGCACATGCGCTTTGTGTTTCGTTTGTGTGTTTTTTATTATGTTTGAGTTCGTTTTATTTAAAAACTTTATGTTTATGTTCAGCCGGTTCCTGCCTTCTCCTTGACCCTCTTTGAAGATTGTGACATTCACTTTGCAACCACTAGAGCCCAAATTCTACCAAATGCACCTTTAATTAGAAATTCCAGTCATTGATGTAATGTTAAATGGAATTCACATTCATCAGTGACTGGTTGTGATATTAAATGGGATAATAAATTCCACTACCTATCAGCAAGTCTGTGGAGTTATTTTTATGAAGCTATAACCTTAATAATGTGAAGTCTCATCATGGGCTTAGACCTATTACACATTCACACAGGAACACACTCATTCAAACTGAACATGCTATTATCATTACTGAACATGCTATTTTTCAAGTGTTTCAAAAGTGCAAAATAATCTTCATTAAACCACAGCAAATATGATGAATAAATGCAAAAATGTAGTTTTATTTGTACTTAGCCCGTGTACACCAGCTGGCCCTGGGAGCCGTCATAATGATTACACTGTCACAGTGTTATAGTACAGAAATAAGGATTTCATTTTTCTTAAAAGCCAGATGATATTAAGAGCTAGAGTAAGTCATGTTTGTTGCAAACACTCTCAGGGTGCTTTCACCCAAAACGCACTTGTGCCTTTAGTGTATTATGAATTTGTTTAATGTACATGGCTGCACTGAAAAAACATGCACCAAAGGACTTTCAGATGGAGCAACTAGCGAGTAACTCCTATTGTATTTCATTCCATTATGTGACATTTGAATACCTTGAGAAGCGCATATGTCTAGACATAGTAATAACAACTGTGGATGTGTTTATTATATTATTCAGAGACTTCACAGTACCATTAGATCAGATTCCTGTTTCTTTTTCTACATTTAGTATAGAGTTTAATAACTCAGAAAACACACTACATTAGATATATACTGTAAGGCATTGCTGAAAAACCAAATTCTATCACTAAAGATGTGATTAACTCCTAGCTAATGCAGCAAGAAGGCTAAACCATTATGATGTTTAATGAGCAATAACTGAGGTGATTTATGATATGTCGAGTTAAAGACGGAAGTGTTTTGCAAGTAATGTATTCAAAAAATGTCCACAAATATTAATCTCAGTGTGTGTGTGTGTGTGTGTGTGTGTGTGTGTAAGTGCAGTACTATCTAAGTTTGTTGTCTTTTACTTAAAGGTGATTCTTGGTGTGTCTAAATCAGCTCACTGGGTCATGAATCAGTATATGGCATACATGACATCGAGCACTGGTAAGGACCCTGGCTCACTACTCATTGGGACACCGATGACTCAATTTCCGGTGACATGGCTGCATACTCATGTTGTAAAGCGTCACCACTGGCATTTATCAACAACAGGCAGGACTGATATCTTTCTGAGGCAATTTTTTATGGTGCTTAAAGTACATTATGAAAAATACTTATTCCATTACATATCCTTGCAACGTTTCAGCTGAATATTATTCATAAATGTTAACTAGATTGTATTCACTACCTGTCTAGCAATGTGTTTATTCTTATGTTGAAATGGTTTGTCTTTTCAAAACTTCCACTGCGTGTGATGAACGAATGGACCTTGTAATTTCCTCATCAGTCACTGTAAAAACCCAAACATATAAAATATTTGCGTTTTATGTCATATAAATTTGTTAGCTTAATCACATGCGTTTCTGTCATGCTACTTCAAGCAGGATCATAGGCTAGCTAGTGGATATTTTTTTAATCTTTAAACACTTAAAATTCATTAGACTCAAACAAACCTTTTATAGAATAATTAAAAATTGCAAATGTACAGTAAGTACTCATTTGAGAGCATCAATAACAAGCTACTTACATTTGTAGATGAAGTTGGCCATTTTTATCGAGCTGAGAAACTTCTGAAGATATGACGTAATTTCCAGTAAAGTAACATATTGAGCATAGATGCCCCCTGGTTTTTGCAGTGCATTGTGGGAATTTTTAGGGAGTAAACATTTCTAGTGCATTGGAAAGATTTTGCAGTTGAGACGGCCCTTAAAATGGCTGTCAGTGCCCTGACTACTGAACTAAGGAGCTGGTTGAGAAGTACCCACTGTTCCGATACCCAGTATCTTTATCAAACCAATACCAGCAAAAAGTGGTGGATCAGAGAAAATATATCAGAGAAATATATCAGAGAAAATATATCAGATCTTGTACCAAATGGAAAAGTTTAGAATAAGATTTAGAAAAAAAAAAAACATTTTCAGAACTGGAAATGTTTACATATAAAGAGCCTTGCCTGTTCTTTCTTTTGTTAGAATTGATTTGATTACATTTATACTTTTTACATAGTCATTTTTGTGTGTAAGAGATAAACTGTGTGGTGCATCAGTTAATAAAATTAAGCTTAATATTTTTTAAATCAGCATTGGTATCAGAAAAGAAAAAGTGGTATCATGTCATCTCTGCTTTTACTGTTAGCTCTTGTTGCACTGGTCAGAAGGTACTGATTAATTTTACATGAATGTGCTCCTTCTTTCCAACATGTTGTCATTTCTATAATAACAAATAATTTGCATTCAGAATTTATTAGGAGTCTCCAGTGTCAAGGTAAAGTTGTACATTTTTCTGACAGACAAGTCTTCAAGATAGAGAGCTTTTGGTGAAATGAAACACTGCATCTTGTTAACTTCACAAGAGAGTAAAGAATAGAGTCTGGTGAGGGAATGACTGTATATATCTGATATAATGTAAGTGATAAAAGGAACTAAGTTCCATAACTATAAATATGTTCTAAAAAAATCATTAGGGAAATTGCTGTGGAATAAGAGGAATAAAACACTTGCTGTTATTGGAAAATAATCAACTTTGTTGATTAAATCAAATATAAAAGCATGTGTCAGTCTGTTTTACTCCTGACTTGATTTATAATGTTATTGCCAATATGACATCTTCAGATTGTGCTTTATGACCATTTGTAGTGCTCCAAAATACTAGCATTTGCTGTACTAGCCCACCATGCTGTAGTAGTCCAGCCATTTGTTTTTAAATTGGGCCTCTCTTGCTCTTTCTACTGCTCTTTTTTCCAGTCAGTTGGAAGTTGTCTTTTATTCTGGACCAGCTTTAGTTTAGCTAAATTGTTCAGAACTACATATCATCTTTGGGTAGCTAACAACAAACATAATGGGGACCTCTTTAGTATCATTACACGTTACATTGTACATCATCTTTTAGCCTCAAAAATTTGTATATTCTCCATCATTCTATAATATCTTTCCACTTGGATGTACTGTACCTCATACTATAGGTAGCTATTTGTCTGATGTCTAACACAATACTATACTACTGTTTACCAGCTAACTAATAGCTTATTAGCAAGTTTTATTGGCTAGCTGTATAAACTAGCTACACTAAACGCTGAAGGTGCACTATGTTTTTTTTTTTTGTTTGTTTGTTTGTTTTTTTAAATGACCACAGATTGAATTTTTTGGCAAACACAAACATGTCTGTTAGCTAAGAGACAAGCAATTCACTTACGTTAGGAAACATTAGGTATTCAGTTTGACCTTTCATAACCACCAAAATTTGTCCAAAATAAAGTAGCTCAGAGGGCAGCTGCTGTCTGAGTGGGACATATATTATTTCAGGAGCGTGTACATAAATTGTTCCCAGAAATCCTGTCCTGACTAAATAGCTGGCCAGTGGCAATGAAGGAACTGTTAGCAGGGCTTACTATATATCACATTCTGTTTATTTAACAGCTAATCGGTGGGATTGGATTTCACCTCACTTTGGATAAAAGCATCTGCCAGAAGACTAAATGTGATGTAATGTAATGCAATACATTACTTTTTTTTAAAAAGAATATTTTGTAATAGGATTTTGTTTTTTTCAAGGACAATGGATATTAATCATATTAACACAACAATCGCTGCACTGTAGTTTTTACTTAAAGTCAATTTGAAGTTATCAGAATCATCAGGTATATATAAGGAATTTACTGTATTTAGACCATGGTCAGTCTAAATACTCGATTCTGATGGGCTGGAAGGTGTACATAAAATCGTGTATACCACAGGTAGTTCTGGTCAGTTTAATTACTGTTCTAAATTAACGTGCTGCCTATAAACAACTGTAACCATAGTAACATACAGTTAAACTCACAGCTTCATTATTAGTAGAGATGCGGCACAGACGCAGGTAATTCTCTCACACACACACACACACACACACACACACACACAATCTCTCTCTATCTCTCTCTCTCTCTCTTTCACACACTCTCATAACTATGTACTATAAGTCATTAAAATAAATATAATTTTATCACACTTCTCTATGTATGATTTATAGTGGGCAGAATTTGAGATCTATAAACTATGCTCCCGTAACCAGCCTATTTTCTTTCTCTATCTTGAAATTAATTGACAAAAAAAGGCAGCTTGTCATGTTACTGAGAAAAAAAGAACATCCAAATTCCTCTGTCATGTTACATGACAAATGCTGTCATGTTACAAAGTGCTGACATCCAAGACTTATTCCATAAATAAACCTAGTAGAATAAATAAACATATTAACTTAGGCTTAAATGATGTGGTCTGCCATACAAGTCCCTGTGAGTTAGCTATAGAAATGATAACGCATTAGAATGGGAGCATTAATATAAACCTGTGCTTTGATTTACAGACAGATCTATTGTCAGAGTTGCTGTTAACAAAAATGAATCATCTTCCAATTCAAGAATTCAACAGTTCCGTAATATAAGGTGCATACGTAGTATAATATATGGACAGTTTTTGCAACTGTAACTCTCTAGTCCCACTCCAGTTCTCTCAGTGTAAAAATAAATAAATAAAGAATTAAAGCTGCATGCTGCACTTTATCTTCATTGTTTCATTTCAAAATGCAGCACAGAGCTGAAACAACAAAATTACCGTCTAATTACCGTAGACCTTTTTTAAACACACAGTGTTAAAAGCTTTGTTATCACGGAAAGGTTTGAAATGGCTACACGCAGATGCATTTCTACCCTATTGAATGTAACATGATGCATTCTCATCCAGATGCTCTAACCTGTTACATCCTGCACCTTCTGCCCTTTAGTGCAACATGGAGAAGATTAGTTAGCATCTCGTCTGCGACTGCTGTTGTCTGGCTAAGTGAAGTGGGCAGTGCTAATGTGTGTGGGGGCTGGACATCGTTCTTTCTCCGTCTTCATCCTGGCATTACTACTTTCTTTTCCACCAGCTGCCTCAAAGCAAAATGCATGCTTATTCCTTTCTCACATTACCTGCGCTGTCTCAGACAGTGGTAATGTGATTAAGCAACACTATGCTGCTGTGGGTGATGACAAGCTTTTATTAGATCTCTGTTTAAAAAGTTTGTGTCTTTTAATATATTAATAGCTTTGCCAAGCAAATGTTTGATTTATTCTTTTATATTATTACAGTCACGTCCATAAGTATTTGGACAGTGACACAATTTTCATTCTATTGCCTCTGTACTGTACACCATCATGATGGATTTGAAATAAAGCAATCAAGATCTGACTGATGTGTAGACGTTCAGCTTTAATTCCAGGGGTTTAACAAAAATATTGCATTAACTGTTTAGGAATAGCAGCCATTCTTTACATAGTCCCTGTATTTTCACAGGCTCAAAAATAACTGGTCAATTGGCTGATAAGCAGTTGTATATGTGGTCCATATGTGAATATGTGGTCCAAAGAGATGTTGATGCAAGTGAAGGGGGCCATCATTATACTTAAAAAACAAAACAGACCTATCAGAGAGACAGCAGAAACTTTAGGAGTGGCCAAATCAACAATTTGGTACATTCTTAAAAAGAAAGAATGCACTGGTGAGCTCAGCAACACCAAAAGGCCTGGAAGAGCATGGAAGACAACTAAAGTGGATGATCGCAGAATTCTTTCCATGCTGAAGAAAAACCCCTTCACAACATCTAGCCAAGTCAAGAACACTCTGGAGGAGGTAGGTGTATCATTGTCAAAGTCTACAATCAAGAGAAGCTTTAGTGCGTGAATTATAAGTGTGTGAATTATAAGTGCATAATTTTAATGGCGTTGACATGTCACTGCAAACTAGAACTCCCAATTAAACACACACACACACACACACCTTTTCCCAATCACACTACAATCACACCATAATATATAAGAGACTGCTCATTCACAATGTTTTTCGAAGTATATACTCAGTTGAATTGTTCTCTGTCTATACCAAACTTTGATATCGTGTTTGTTTTCCTGGTTTAGACTTTGCTCTCATGTACTACCTTGTTTCTCTGCCTAGCCTTGTTTTGACAGTTTGCCTGATCACCTGACCTCAGTTGTGGATTTTTGCTTTACCCTTTGGACTTGCTGTTTTTGTAGTAAACAATCTAACCTGCACTTGCTTCTGTCCGAGCCTCCTTTACGTGACTGGTATATTATTTTGTAATTGTTAATAAAATACTAGAACGGTTTTATACTATTGGGGCAATTTAGAGAGCCATCCGCGTTAGATATTTACTCCGGGTTGTTAACGACCTGAATGTGTAATAATGATTGGCAAAACATCCATGCATTAAAGGGTTAATGTTGAACATCCTAAAAACAAGTTATCATTTTTGATATAGCAGCTAGAAACAATTGCTCTCTTTTATTTTGTCTCTTTCTTGAAGCATCTTGTCACATCATTAAGAAACATCAATGCCTGAAGACTTTCCCGTATCTGAAAATGTACAGGTACAGCTTTACCTCTGTTTTACTGTTACAAAGCACTGACACTGGAGACTCCTTCCATAAAATGTTACATACTGTACATTTCTTTTCACAGAAAACTTGTTCTTTGAGAAAAATTTGGTCATGTGGATCATTTGTCATACAAGTCTTTATGTAAGTAATTATTATTGTTATTATAGCGATGAAATTGTATCAGAACAGCTTTCTTTAGTACATCATCTTTATACAAGTTTAAAACCCAGTTTGATCACTTTCAAAATAATTACACAAATATTTCATGAATGGAACTTTTTTCTTTCATTCCACTGTTCTTTTTTTGTTTTTGTTTTTGTTTTTTAATCAAATGTAAGTACTACACATCGCCATGTTACCTGTAAAAAAAAAAAAAAAAGCTGCTATTTGTGAGCTAAAAACCACCCTCCTGCAACACCTGCACATTGTACAGGACATCAACAAGAAAAGTGCACTAGATAATGATATCCACTATTCTTAGCCACCCAGTGAGCGCCTGTGGTGCTTTAGATGATTAACAGATATGCTGAATCCCTACTGTATTATCTTACTTTTATAGCTTTGGCTGTCCCTTCTGGGCTACTGTACAGTAAGTGTTCAATTATGAGTGACTCTTCACTCTTATCTCGAGCCAACCATTTGTCCAGTGATAGATGCACGTCTCCACGATAAAGCCTTTGCACATTCCATTGGGATTGATAGAGAGATTAGAAAGAAGACATGTCCTTAGTTTAAGGGCAACTATTTCCTTGCTGTACTTAAAGTTGGGAAAATATCACCCCCCAAAATATTAGAAGATACAGAGAGAGAGAGAGAGAGAGGAAGGATCATAGACAGTAAAGCATAGCTTTTGTGTGATGTGCTTGAATACGAGTCAACTTTTTTTTTCAGAGCATGACTTGAATTGCTTCATGAGCTTATCTGTGAAAGTTCTGAGTTATGTATGTACATGGGTGATTGTAACTTGCAATACAGGATGCAGCCTTGACAGAATAAATGATGCCAAATATTGACTATGCGCTGTATATGTGCACTGTATCAACAGGTTGCAGCTCGCTTTACTTTGCATCACAAAATAAATCCACACAAAAAAGGAAGCAAATGCAGCTCTCAAGATATCACACAGGCAACATCAGCCTGAGTAATACACGTCTCTCTCTCTCTCTCTCTCTCTCTCTCTCTTTCTCTCTCTCTCTCTGCTAAAAATAGTCTAGTTAGCTCATAATTTAGAAGTATTATTTTGTTATTATTTGTTGTTATTATTTTGTCTTCTGGGAAACATGTGCATATCTAATGTAGCATCTGAAAGGCAGTACTAAATGAGAAAAAAGTCAACAAAACAATAACAATTTGCACCAATCATCCTGTTCAACAATTTACACCTCCCTGGCTCTCAGTATATAATCTTGCCTATCTATGTTTTGCCTATCACAAAACATAAAAACAGTCATTGATCATCCAGATAACAACACACAGTATTATGAATCAAGAGTATGTAAACTTTTGAACTGGTTCATTTGTGTAAATTCAGTTATTATTGTGTCCTGTGGACTATATGTAAACATCTGTTAGTCGAAATAGTTTATTCAGGGCAGGACTAAATAAAAAACTAAATGCAATTTTTATGATACTTCATATTTTAAAAAAATATTAATTTAGCAGGTTCTGCAAGGTGTATGACTGCAACTTATGACTGCAACTGTTCTTGCTTAGTTGATGGCATGTTTGTGGTTTATGATGTGGTTATATCTTGTCTAGTATCACAACACTATTGAATCAATGATGCTGATTGGTCAGAAGGTGTTGATTAATTTTCTAGAACAGCAGCTCCGACACTAATAGCTGCTAGATATATCAGATTATTTATAGCAATGAGCTTGTTCTAGTATGTTATAATTTCTATAGAGACTTGTATGGGAGGTGCTCCACATAAACATTTTTTTAAAGGAGAAGGAGTCTCCAGTGTCAGTCAGAGGTAAATCTGTAACTTTAAGTTTTGTGATATGGGAAAGTCTTCAGTACAGAGGTCTTTGTGTTTTGAATTTTCTTTGTAACATGACAAACTTTGTTTTTTTCTCATTAATGTCAAGAGAAAGTGGAAAAAAATGAGAGAGAACAGGGACCTAAATTTTCCACAATGTTGTGGGTAAAATGGATTAAAAAATGCCTCAGTTCATGGTATTGAAGGTGCCTACCAAGTTTTGTGTCAGTGTCAAAGTCGGTGCTGAGATATCTACTTGAGTTCCCTTAACCCAGGAAATCCAGGGATACATGGATTTTTAATTTTGGTTATGACCATAAACATACTTCCAAATTAGACCCAAATTTTACCCGATGGTGGTGCTAGAGTTTTGGCAACACTTGGCCCAAATTTGTTGAGAATGTTCCTTAGACCCTCCCCAACCAGTGTGCCAAATTTCATACCTTTGTAACAGACAGTTCTATGGGCTGCCTTAGACACCCTAGCCAGAAGAAGAAAAGGTAGTACCTTTGGTGCTTGGCCCCCTAATTAGTAGATTTCTGTTCTATAACCTTGAAACCTTATTTAAGTTCTGAATTGATGAAGAAATAAGGACAGAACTGATGAAACCACTCAGCTTTTAAGAATTTTCAGGTTTCTAACACAAGTTCAGTCCTTTGAGTTTATTACTCCTAGACATTCATAAGACCTTTTATCAATGAAATAAGCAGGTATTAACTGTGCTTCTATTAAGACTACAAAGCCATTTCTCCTGAGTCCATCCTAGATAAGCACATGCATAGCTAACGATACTTAAAATTCATTTGCATAACCTTATGTATTGGCTAGCTCACAGTTTCCCTTCTTTCCTGACCCATGATATGAAAATCCTGTCCCATTAAAATATAGAGCCTGTGACATGTGGATAAGACTCCCTAGAGCTTTATCTCCTCTGCAGACTTCTTGCTTTGCTGTAATGGCTGCTGTCCTCCTATACACTGACAGCATGTCCACGGTTCTCCTCGGTTCTCCTGTCGAGACTCAAAACCTGCCTTCCAATTACAGCAGGTTCTACTTCACACTGTTTCAGGGCTGAGTATTTCGGTGCACAGAGTCATTAAGGCTTTCAAGTGCATCTGACAGTGTAATTAGCCCACCCACACGTTTGATAAGTTGTCTGTTGATTGGTGGGAGGGATGTCAGGTTCACACACACCCCACAATCTGCCAACACACACACACACACACACACACACACACACACACACGTAGGCTTGTATTTCACCTGACAGAATTGCCAGCAGACAGCATAGAATATCTATAATGATCAGGTAAATGGGAAAATGTAGGTGGCGTTGGGAAACTTTATGACTTTGTGACATTTTGTGCTTTTTAATGAAAGGAAGCAATGTAGAGCATGTGCTGTAATACCAAACCAGGGCTTGTTTTGATGATTAACAACATTTTGGGCTTCTGCAGTACTTGTGATACATAGTACTGCACATTAAAAAAGGATAGGATTAATAAATGTAAACTTTATATGTATTTCATAATTTCCTCATTTTGTATACAGCGTTTATGTATGTTATTTTTTTAACAATTTGTCTTTTTTTTTCCCAAGAATGGTTCACAGGGCATATGATTGAGACTAGAGCATTCACCTGGACTGGGATCTTGTGGGGATTTAAAAAAAAAAGCTGAAGGTTTTTTTTTTCTTCTTCTTGAGAGTGAGCGTCCAGATGAAGGTCCTAGGCACAAGCAAGCAGTCATGTATTTTTGAAAATATAGTATTTTTGTTAGAAGTATATTTGTTACAAAAGCTTGCAGACGGGTGCAAACAAGCAATAACTGTACAAGTGGGACAAAATAATAAGAAATAAATGAATGTCTGAACAAACAAATAAATAAATAAACAAATTAATAAATAAAAACTAAATATCCATCCATCCATTTTCTGTACTGCCTTTTCCGACAGAGGGTCACGGGGAGCCTGGAGCCTATCCCAGGCAACTTGGGGCATGAGGTGGGAGACACCTTGGATGGGGTGCCAACCCATCACAGGGCACAATCTCACACATTCACACACTCATTCATACACTACACACAATTTGGAGTTGTCAATCATACTACAATGCATACTACAATGAAGTCTTCGGACTGGGGAAGGAAACCAGAGTACAACTCTCAAAGCAGAACATGCAAACTCCACACACACAAGGTGGCAGCAGGAATTGAACCCCAACCCTGGAGGTGTGAGACAATTGTGCTAACCACTAAGCCACTGGGCCCCCAGCACTTAATATATGATAAATAAATAAATAAATACATAAATAAACTGACAAATAATTGAGTCAACAAGTGAATTTTGCTTTGAGTTGCACCGTGAGCACACAGCATAGCAACCCTTTCCACTATATCAAGAGCTGTTTCAGCATTATAGAATATACAAAAGACTGCTGAGAAATCATTATATACAGCCACCAGTGTAAGCTAGCCATCTAACATCTAGCAGTAGCTTGTTTACAAGATAAGCTCTTGTTGAAGGTGAGAGCTGAGAAGAAGTGAGTAGCTAGTACTTACTAAATGCATGTTGTGTGAATCTGTATAATATTATACATTTTTAATAAATAAAAACAATTTTAATAAATTAATCTCTTTTTTTTTTTTTTTTTTTACTCATAGAACTTTTTAAATACTTGGCAGACAACAGTTTTGTCAGCAGTACAATACATTACAATAAAAAATGGGGCACAATTCCCCAAATTCTCCAAATGTACATCTAGCAGATTCATTATTTTATCTTCATTAACCATTTTTATAGTGGTCAGGGTTGAGCCTATCCCAGGAATGCTGAATGCAAAGTAGGAATACACTCTGCATAGGATGTCACTGCGCCTAGGAGAATTTAATGTAGCCAAGTCATTTATCAAAATGTTTTTGTCCACGTGGACACAAGAACATGTGAATCTCCATACAGACAGTAACACAAGGTCAGGACTGAACCAGTTACTGTGGAGCTGTTAGATGACAACCAAACTCCTCCAAGATCATGTAACTCTAACTTCAAAGACTAATAGTTTTATCCAAAGAAAGTTTGTAAAACTAGATTGAAGTTGGGGGTTCTTTCATAGCATAGCAGAACATATATCTCACAAAAAAGATAACTGCTTTATTGGCACTGGATATAAGGGAGAATCTTAGGACAAAGAGAAATAATTCGTATATAAAGCTTAGCTTCTTCTGAAAAAAAAAAGAAAAAAGATTTTGTTATTAGACCACTTTGCTCATGCACTTTTAGGAATAATGGGTAATTACGGACAATAATTTAGCAAAGTGAACTGGTAAACACATCCTCCAGGCGATGCAGTTCATATTAAAGTGAATAGGTCTAATGCACAAACATTGCTTTTGTGGTTCTTTGATTTTCATTACAATTTAATTCCGCCTAATATCAAGCCCAACTTATGAAGATGCAAGCTTTAAACTTTTCTTGCTTATCGGCTGATTTCATTTGCTTATCAAAAGCTTGGCTCGAGGTCAACTCTTGATTTCGGAATCCCTGTGGTTTGCAACATAGCAATCTTCATTATTGGCAAAATAAAAACCCATGTGCCGTAGCTACCTGCTGAGCGAAACTGTACACCACTCCTCCATGTGTGGCTGAAATCAACACTTCAAAGGTCAGCGGTCGTTTCACACACTCCTCAGTGCGTAAGCACACAATCATGCTTTGCTTTTTACACTTCTGGTAGAGTTCTGCCTGTTTATTTTGTCCCTAAGCATTTCTGTACGTCCATACTCAGTAGCCTCCTGTTGCATAGCATGTGTAGTCTGTGCCAAGTTTTAGCCTCAAAACCTCAAAGGTTCAAGCATAAAGAAGAGAAGCATTGTATCATGTGTTTGGACTTCTTCTAAAGGGAAGAATATTATATGTCTAGTCTGAAGAATACTATATATCTAGTCTGAATCCGGTGGGATGAATTCAGAGTCAGTAGAATTCAGAGTCCAAAACTTACATGAATTTGGGTTAAGCACACTTGATTTTATGTGCTCCCTATTTAAATGATCATTATGGCAATTACATCTATGTAATTCAAACTTCTGTGATTGCCCATGTTTTCTAGACCACCAACACAAGCACTAGCCACACATTCCGTAAAAATCAGGGCTAGAAAATGTGGACTGAATAAGGAAATTGCATTTCGTTAAATCGTTGCTATCAGGTGAAATACAATGTAATCTAGAGACAATTTAAAAATGAAAAATAAAAATAGACTAAGCAGATGATGATATGGTAATAGAAAATCTATTAGGAGTCTATTACATTGGCAATATATTGCTGCATAATTTATTTGGAAGATTACAGAATAGCACTTGATCCAGCACATCCTATTATTTTTATCTACTGTGTTCATATATTTTATTATTTTTGCACACAGCTTAATGAAGCTACAAGATGCTAAATCAAGGGTCATGAAATCAAAATGTATGCATGGGATTTAGGCTGTTTTATAACACTTTTAATTTGTTATTTTGAATTGTCGTATTATTCAACTAACCACAAAGTTTTTGCTCATTTTTGACCTCTCCTATAAAGAACTCACCTCCATAGTTTAAAGGATAAGCTGACTAAGTACTCATCTGGTATACTTATCCATAAAACATTCTTCTCTCAAGATAAGCATTGACTACCTTTGCATGCACATCAAATTCCAGTAAGCTCTAGGGCAGTGGTGGCTTGATGGTTAAGGCTCTGGGTTAGTGATCGGAAGGGTGAGGGTCAAAAGCCCCAGCACTGCCAAGCTGCCACTGTTGGGCCCTTGAGCAAGGCCCTTAACCCTCTGTGCTCCAGGGGTGCTGTGTCCTGCACTCTGACCTCAGCTTCCTGTCATGCTGGGGTATGTGAAGAAAAGAATTTCACTGTGCTGTAATGTATATGTGATCAATAAAGACTCATTATAAGTTTACATACACTTTACAGAACCTGCAGAATAATTGTTCTATATTTCCTCATTTGTAAGTCGCTTTGGATAAAAGCTAAATGAATAAAAGTAAATCTATATTCAGGTTGCACCCATATTCCGAATATGATGTTTATATACAGCAAAATCCCCAGTGTTGAATTAATACCTAGAGTGTTGAATTAATTCTATTAGTGTCCAACTGGACATGAACAAAGACTGCAGGTGTTAATTCAATAATGTGGATTTGACTGTGCATGCATACAGGCATTGGAATATTCCTATATACATGGCTGTTGTAAGTATGCTGGTCTACACATGCACTTTTCCTTTCCCACTGTTATTTCTCAGGAGATTCAAGAAGCTTCCACTGCTATCAACAATTGCTACCAACAATTTGAGAGAGAGAGAGAGAGAGAGAGAGAGAGAGAAAGAGAGATGTTGTGATGCGAGAGCACGCACACTGATCCAAGCAACATGACAAAATGGTGTGCTGCTTTAAATACAAATGTAGTGAAATTCGTTATTTAGTTATTAGTCACGCAATAATGTAACATGCTTATTTTATGAGCCCAATTTATGAGCGGCCCATCGGGGATTCTCCCGATTCTCCTGATGAGCCACTCCGGCTATGCCCATGGGCTTCAGCATACTTTGAGCCCCATCAGATGAGCAGATGCTCCATTCTGACCTTGTCCTCTGATATTTCGTACAACTGCAATTATTTGTGAAATTAAAATGAAAGTAAGCTGGTAAAGCACATGTAATTGTCTCAATACTTTCACCATTTTACAAAGATTTGAGGACATGTGGGATGCAAAAGGTACACAATTTGCAATATACACAAATTCATGTATGGACACGGCTTAAGCGCAGATTTCTTTTGCAGTACACCAAAACTTATGCAACAATTTTCTTTAAAGGATGACGTCATCACGCACACCAGTGACAATGCTAGGCCTATTTTAGCCCCCCCCCCCCCACCCAAATATTCATTAGCCTCCCATAACAAATGAAAATATCAGACAATATATTTTCTTTATGATTTTTTTTTCATTAACGGTTCGATTCCATCGCATCTTAAACCTGTTCCTAGGTGGGCACTAGGACCTCGGGGAGGCTGCTGTACACGCTATACACCTATTTGTCCGCATGTTTTTCGGTTGAAAAACACACATCCAGCGGCTTACTGTGGGTCCCTCCCGTCGGCAGCCCTCCAGACAATAAGCATGTTTACATGCACATTAAAATTTCGATTTCAATCGAGCTAAAGCAATAATTCGACTTTTTAAAATGTCATATAAAGGCTTTAGTCCGACTGAAATCGAGCTTCCGAAATCGGACTTGACTTTAGCTTGACTTTGTCCAGCACGTATACACTTTAATCGAGCTGATCTTTTGGTCGGTGAATGATCCACACACGACACAGTTTACTGTTTAGACATTTTACATTGGTTTTATTAATTATGCTGACCATTATCACGGTTACAGTTCGGCTGCTCACTCACACACTTGCAGCAGACTCACACATGGGCAGTGAGAGTGCAGAATGTCTTCATTTCCCCCTCTCTATTTAAATTTTTAAATTTAAATCATGCCTTTATTGGCACATTATTGCCAAAGCTTTAACACAAAACAAATAATGACAAGAAGAAATATACAATATAAATACAATGTAAATATAACAAATCTCTCTCACACACTCATTCTCTCTCTCTCTCTCTCTCTCTCTCTCTCTCTCTCAATCAAATCCAAAAAGTATTTTGGCTACATAGTTGGTGTTGGATGGATGGGGACAAAGTGGACTTGAATTTCTTTATTTTGATATAATTTAAGTAAGTCATATTAGATCAGTCTCTAACACAAATTATGAGACAGATATACCTTAAATACCTACCAAAAATAACTTATTTCTATAGATTTTACACCCATTGTTACTCTAAAATATACATGACTAGAAATATGTTTTGGTGGCTTTAAAATGTTTGGGGGGAATATGCCCAGACCCCCCTAAAAGAGGCTTAGCCCCCCCATTCATAAATCTCTAGTGACCTCCCTGACCCACACCGTTTTATCAGTAAAAGGCCAATTGGATGGAAACAGGCGGGAGACAGCAAATATTGCAAACTTTTTTTAATGCACTTTCACATTGACGATAACAGAAATGCTCAAAGTGTCTTCTAATGAGATCCTGTCTCCTTCAATGTCCAACCTTTCATGAACTTTTAAAGGATGATACTATTGATTAATTGTTTAATATTTATGTATTTAATATTGGCCTCAAATGACATTCCATAGTTTTTTTTAGTATAGTGTACATCCCAAAATCTAAATTTCAGCATGACATACTGTGGTTATCAAACTGTCAGCCAAAGGCACTGGACTTAATATTGCTTCTCATAAGAGCCCATATCTCACAAGAAAATGGGCTAAAGTCAAAGGACAGAATCATGCGTTAACTGGGACATGCCTTTCTTTTACTCAAACTGAAACTCTTGCATAACTTCATAAAATGTGTAAATCTTTAGATATATTCGAGGGATTTATTTGTTATTTTTTGCTTGGCATTTATGTCCATCTGACTACATTGTGTTTAAAAGCATATATTTAATGCCAGAAACAAACACTCTTTATTTAGGTCTTAAAAAATACCCTAATAGTTGCCAATCGACATTAAGGCTTGAAATCGACATGACTTCAAGTAGCAAATCTAATATAT
>JANDJT010000114.1:14616530-14636817 GCA_024331685.1 Stegophilus panzeri | reverse complement strand
GTCACATGAAAAGATATAATCAAATATTTACAAAAATGTGAGGGGTGTACTCACTTTTGTGAGATACTGTACATGTACCTTGTAATGTACTCTTGTAAAGTATAATGTTTCAAGGAGCTAGGTCCATCCTGAGCCATGATACAGAGGTTTCAGAGGTAAACAGCTGTATAACCAAAATATGTTATGTGCCATGACACAAAGTTGGCCGACGTAATTAATACATTTTTAAAAACCTGGTGCTTTTGCAATGCCAATACACAGAGGTAATCACTCAAAAAAAATATATATAGAAAAATTAAAAACAGTCATGCAACCAATTTTGCAATTGTTGGATCACTTGAGAAGGAATGATCCATAAATGAAGTAATAAATATAGTCAGTCTGCCTAAAGACGTCTAACACCTTCCTAGCTATGTGGGATTTCCTCACACAGAGAATGTCAGGCTTTGATCAAGTGTTTGGATAGACATAAAGACAGGGACATAAGCTTCCATCATCATCATTATCAAAAGCGAGAGGAGTGCTTGCACACACTATACAAACAACAGTGAACAAAGCACTAACAGGATTAAAGATTTTTCACTGCCACATTTCCCCACTACCTGCATTCACCTGCCTCATCTTTAAAAGGATTTTTGTTTTTGTTTTTATTTGTTTGGGCTCAGGCCAGTTGAGAACTTTGCTAGGCCACTGAAGTTAAGGACAGAGAAAAAGGAACAGTGTTCCCTAGATCATCTAGGGGTTAAATGCATTGTTCAAGGGCATAACTATATCATTTAAAATCAGAGCATGGCCCTGAGAACTTACAGTCCTCCAGTCCAAGGTCAGTTTCACTGAATTCCCAGACGGAGCCAACCAATGAATCACCTGCTCCAGATTCAGGGGCTTGTTTTAGGTCTATAGTATGTTATATATTAATAATTAGTGCATTCTGCAGAGATTCTGGATGTAAATTTTTGTCTAATAACACAAACATGGAAATATATGGTAATAGCTAAATATATCTAAATTTAAATGCAGCTCACGATTAGGTGTTTTTGAGTTTGTAACATAGCCACACAGGAACAAAGTAAAGAAGAACTCCTCCTGAGCCCAACAAAGAGCATGGTGAGGGAGTTCAGCCTGTCGTCATGAAAGTAATTCCCTGAAACAAGCTCCATCTATCATCAGCTCCCCTGGGCATCGTACTCTCCCCTAGGCATGACATCTCTCCTCCTCCCTGTCACGTCCGTGTCTCAACTGCAGTGAACCTCATCTCATCTTCCCCAACAAATTCCACAGGCCACCCACTCGTACGTTAGTGCAGTTCACTGTTTGCTTTCACACGCAGCTGTCGTGCCACCTTACCTATTTTGTAATACTTTTGGTAATACAGAATAAGTAATAAAAATAGTGATATACTGTACTATGGAATGGAGAAACTTATATTGAAGACTGTTTACATTCATGATGGTGAACATCTTGAAAATGTTTTTGATTAAATGATTAAATATCATTTGATCACTTATTCACTGCAAGTATTTCAAGTATTTGAATATTATGTGGGTCATAAAATTGGAGCACACACACACATACACACACACACACACACACACACACACACACACACACACACAAATAAATAAATAAATAAATAAATAAATAAATAAATAAATACATCATTGATGGATTCCATTTTTTATTTTACAATACTCTGCATCCAAACAGTACCAAGAACTGTTTTTATTTCATCATTTATGGTGCATAAATACAATTTTAACTGTCTATATTTCTCAAAATTATTTATATTTTGCTAACTAAATGAGCCAAGGTAGAAAATACTTTCAGTACTAAAGTATTTTTTTTTTTTTTGCCATATTTATACTTTACTTGAGTATTACTGAATTTGAATACTTGTACTCTTAGTTACATATCCAAGAAAAAAACAAAAAACATACTTTTGACTCTTTACATTTTTAGACCTTCAAATAACTCATTACAGAGCTCGAAGGTCTCTTCTTCTTTCATCCAGTCAATGACTTTATACTTCAATTTAGCGTCCAATCGAGGTCATGAGTGTACAAAACATTATCAGGATTTGTGCCAACTTGCCAGTGGCCATGACCTTCTTATGCTACACAATGTAGATAGCATTATATCTATCCGTGTGTGTCGGAATATGTGTAATCCATCAGACTGCAATGTTGAAATTGAGGGTGAGTGCCTCTAGCCCTACCTCAGTAAAATGTTTCCATATGCTAGCGTAAGAAGCGACTTTACCTTCTTAGAAGGCATAAACTCCATCTAATTTGAATAAGCATATTAAGGTAAGTTTAGCTAATTTGCTAACATTGACTGGCTATATTTAATTAAGGTAGCCTGTTTTCTTTGCTAATGCTAGATTAGACTAGCATCTGATCGAACAGCTTACATAATTGACAGCAAGTCAAATTCTAGCTAATCCCTGCTAAAAAAAAACAAACAAACAAAAAAAACAAAAAAAACAATAGAAACCAACAGAGAAAAAAATCTAATGGTTTCCAATACAAATTTGCCAACCATTAAAACCATTACCATTTGGTCCTTAATGGTATACACTAGACATAACATGCCACCAAAAGAAGGTAACAGTAGAGACCCACATTGACCTTTACAGTTTCCATTAAAAACAATACTATTCCTATTATAACAATTACAAATTCTGTGAGGATTGTTGTTGGTTTTTTTTTTTGTTTTTTTTAGCAGTGATGGTAAAAATTGCAAACGTACAGAGATTGAATGATGATGCAGAATGGTGTAGTTGCTAAAAGTTGTATTATATGAAAACATGACATTAGCTTAATTTTATCAGTTAAAAACATGAACTTTTTACTTTATCATACTTCAGTACATTTAAAAGTAACAACAATTGACTTTCACTTGAGTACATGTACTTACTGGATACTTCCACTTTTAACTGAGCAAGATTTTGACACATTATCCATACTTTCATTCAAGTATAGTTTCTAGGTACTTTGTCGACCCTTGTAACTAAGTCAGTAATAGCTAGCTGTAAGTCATTAATATAGAGTTGAGTGCAAAAACCTTCTAGTTGATAAGTTGACTAGATGAAGCAGTGGTCGTCTAGTAAAAATGAATAGTCATGCAACCCAATACTCATACAGTAGATATTCCTAAAAATTATAAACGATGAAAATAAAGTGTCCTTTATTTGAGGACACTGCAAAATATCTTCAGGAAGTGTTCATGATTGTTACATTTTCCCAATTAACCTCACTTGGCACATTGTGGCTCATGCTTTACTCTTTTGATTTTTTACTGAAACTATTTACCAAAATATCAGTCGAAAGACATCTGCCCTCCTTGCCTTGACATTTTATTCCTCTTTCAATATAAACTAAAAAAAAAAAAATCTGTATTTGGTACATCACAGTGATAACCTATGAGTTATCTGACTTAAAGTGGAGGGGGAGGCAGGGGGGTTAGAAGGGGATTGAGTGGCAAAGGAAAATCTAAAGCTCCTGTACTCAAGAATTCTATTAGAAGAATATGTCAGTAAATGTTAATGTTTAAAGAGCTGGTTCATTTCACATGTTTTCTGAAGTTTGAAAGACTCAAGGGATTTGGAAAAGTCATAACTGACCCAGGATTCATGTCTTTTTTTTTGAGGGCACCAGCATATTTCAGCATGTATCAATTGGAAGTCAGGGCTGTAATTACTAGCATTTATTTTGGAGCTGTCAACAGTTTGTCATTACTGAATAGGCCTTACTTCACACACAGAAGTGTGATTTAATAAAAATCTATTTCACATTTCTATGGCACACTTAGCCTACATTTAGCCTGGGCTTTAATATACATGGATAGTGATTTTCAAGATGGTGAATGCTGACATGTAAACAACATTTGATGGGTTTTTATTGGCTGTTCTTGGTGACACATATTGTAAGCGTTGGATTCATTATGCTACATAAGATCTTCATGACAACTGACAGAAGTCTATAATACTTTCAGTTTTCACCAGTATTGATGTCAAGGTTGTCTTTTGTCTTCATATTTTCTGGACTTACATGACAATCTCATTGTAGTACGTTGTAGCTCAGTATACTTCTAGTATGCCAAAGTCACATAATAACAGTGATATGACATCCCAAACATCAAATTCACACTGCCTTTAATAACTTATGTTATTAAAGTGTCATGAAAGTGGCAAGGTAGTGCAGAGACTACACTAGTTGACATGTTGACATCTCATCTTTTCTTCTTATCCATAGTTAAAACAAAAACTCATTCAGGACATTTGAAGTTTTATTAGTACGGTTAAATCTTGATAAAGATTGGCGGCGCACGTCAAATCACACTTCAAGCAACAGCCATTCAAAGGCTTCACACAGGCTTTTTAGGCTACACTGTTGATGAAAATAAATAAATAAAATAATAACAATGGGTCATATAATATTTAAGGTTGTACCAATTCTTAAAATGCACTCGTGTGGACAGTCTGTGTGAATGCTCAACTGACAGCTTAACTAAAAATCACTGATTCTAGAATTGAGAGCACACAAGCATGGATGTTCATGTCCATTAACAATATAGTTCAATGACTGTCCTTCCAGTCAGGAGGTTTTTCCAGGCTGATAATGACCCAGGATTTGGACCTCCACATTAATCTCAGGCCTCAGTATTGTCTGAAATTGAGCCTACCTCTGTCAAATAGCATACACAGCAATAAACTAGCAAAAAAAAATGTCAACTGGTGTGGGCAGACCTGCATTTTGACATGTGTGTGTATTTGTTTGATCGTCCAAGTGTAATAAACTGCTAAAGAGAACTCAATTCTGTACTCACACAATGAGGCGTCTTTCTGTGCGCGCGCTTCAAGTGTGTGCATACAGAAGGCCCGCTGGTCAGGCAGGGAGACATTCATTAATTAATTTCTTGTTATCCTCATTTTATGTTGTTATTTATTTTTTTATCTTTTTTTTCATGTTACACATGATGTAGACTCGACAGTACTCTGAAAATTTTCCAAGTCCAAAATGTCCGTGTCCATGTCAAGTTTGAGTACAAATTTACCCGAGTGCATGATAAGTCTGAGTTCATTCATAATTGGACTTGAGTCCAGACTCGAGTACCCCAACTCTAGATAACATCCCATTAAAGGAAAAGAAATTTTAAAAAAGACTTGTCCCAATGTAGTCTGACACATCGTTATATTTTGTTTATAACTGCACAAAATACAAATTGAACTGCTTTCTTTAACGTCTACCTCGCTGTTTGTTTCCAGCACTGCTGTCTAGTCAACATCCCCACAATAGCAACTAGTTACTGTATTAGTTAACTAGTCTATACAACCCCTGATAGCTGTGATTTGACACAATTATGACAGAGTTATGTAAAAAACACAAGCTAGTTCAGAAAATATCAAAACAAGATTATCAACAAATGTGCTGTCAAATGTTGGAATAAGCCTTTACAATAACTCTGTAGGTTTATGTCAGTTAGGGATTACAAAGGTTTCTTGTAGCTCATAAGTGATCCCAAAAAAAGATATCAATATCTGAAATTAACCAAATTTTGTGTTTCGTGATCCCATCATCTACAGTGTCATCTTGTTGGCTATTATGGATTTATCATCTGTGGACTTTACTTCTACACTTGTGTCAAATGAATTTTCTAGTTTGTAACCATGTTACCTTCCTAATGTTTGTCTTGTGATGTCTTGTGTATTCAATGTCCTTTTGCCACTGATGATCAATAATCAGTTAGAGATGTTTGGACGTTCCTTGAATCGCCAATGCTTTGTATGTTATAACATAATTTTCTTAGATGTGGAAAGTCCTTCAATTTGTTGCTGTATTGTTGATAAAAAAAGATTCTCCAACACGTTTGAATGACCCTTTTCACAGTGGACATCGCCTACAACCACCAAGTAAAAGCACAAACTAGTTAGCAGACTAATTAGCTTTACTGCTATACTTATGACAAAAATCAGTTTCCAGAGAACCAAGGTAAAAAAAATGTTCTTGGGCAGAGATTTTTTCACATGGGTAAGAATGGGCATTCAAAAAACATTCAAATCCTATTCAGCTCCAACTATTTAACTCTTACAGACCTAATCTTGACAAATGTTTACATATCTTGCCTAATTCTCCTTTAAAGACATTTGACACAAATAGAACTAGCATCTAGTTCATGAATATTTCAAACTGTACACAGAGAAAACAGCTTTTTCTTCCATCAGACATTAATGTTACCGTGACACCAGCTACTATACCCAGAATGCTTGTCACCTCCTAGAACCAACCAATCATTACAGACTTTATGAATTTGGATAAATACATAGTCTATAGATTTCAGATAAACTCCTGCACTCCAACATTAGTACAATACCCATAAGCCTTGTCCAGTCCCAGGGAAATTGAACACTTCAGCCTGCATTGAAGCTAAACTGAAATATATCATGCTGGTTATTACTTGCTAGAAAACAACAAAGCTGTGAGGTGTCAACTTTTTTCAGGACCTTGAATAGAACAGGCATACGACAATCATGTGATATACATATTTGATAAGAAGAGAACTTCTGGAGCAAACATGGATAAAAAACATAAGTAAGTAACAGCAAGAAGAATTAGCACATTATTGATAATTGTATAACTGCTTTTCATTTCACTGTCAAGTGTCTTTTTTTTTTTTTAATTCTGTGTTGTAATCCTGTCTTTCTTTGGCTGGATGTGATGGTGTGACAGTGAAATTCAAATGTTTTAGAGGCATAATGTCTAAATATATAAATGAAATTTTGCATTCAAGCCAGATGAATCCCAAGCCAATTAGTCTCACAGAAAGAGAGATTGTGAATTTATCTACATGACTTTATCTGTAGGGAAGGATGAGAGTGAGACACACACACACACACACACACACACACAGACACACAGAAACAGTGAGTGCGTGGGTGCTGTTTCCTGACAATGACTCGTGACTGCCTCCACTTTTATGCCCCTTACCAGACAATTAAATGCACACAGTCTTTGCCACTGAGGCTGTTGCAGCTCCAGTAATGTTTGCTCAGAATTCCACTCATCCTATACATTTATACTCACAGCTCTTCATTAGACAGTACTATACCTTAGGCGAGTCTGAGGTCTACTCTACTAGTGGAGAGCCTTGAACATTCCATTTACCAGACGGTAAACTGAGACACCACGGTTGTCAAAACAACTGAAGATTACTTTGGATTGTTAGATAATCACCACAATGCAACAGACAGAGCAAGCAGGGAAATAAAACACTGTTTCATTATGCAAGGTCAGTTTCTTTCAAACGCTTTTCTTTTTTAAATCCTCAAATGAAATGTGTTGCACTTTAACAATAACGTTAGACTGAATGTGGCTGACACACAGTTGCAGTGTCCTTCAAAAAAGATTGTTGAAAGATGTGGCCATAAACAAACCTAGGGCATATTTGACATAACAATGGGACTGAATACAAGAAATGCAAGAAACAGAAAAGCGAGGACAAAATAAATAATTGCACATATTATTTATTTATTATTATTTATACAGTTACCTAGCTGCGTGTTCACAAATGTATGCATTTTGTATACTACTACAAGAACTACTACTACTACTACTACTACTACTACTACTACTACTACTAATAATAATAATAATAATATTAATAATAATAATAATAATAATAATATACTACACTACTTCAGACTGAGCTACAACACTGATAATCACATATGAATGTGATGTTCAGACACCCACATACTTTGGCTAAGTAGTATAACTTCTGTATAGTTTTATTTGATCAAATATACACACATGTACTAAAATATGAATATGAATGAGAAGATGTTGCTGGAGAAACGTACATGTCTTTAGCAGCAGTGACTGGTGAATAGTTGTGAGTACATACTCTAAGAATATGTGTTGCATTAAGAATAACACATCATGTTGAAGCAATAAACAGGTTAGTAATGTCAGGTTGCTGCCACTGTTGCTAAGCAACAGTGAACAGACCAGAGGCTAGTGATAAGTGAAAGAATTTGTAGTATTTTTGTGTGAGGACTTTAAACACTAGCACTTGCCTTTAAGCCCAAAAGGAAATTGGGGGACAGAAAATGCGGACTTGAGGAATCAAATAAGGTTTTATTTTTCCGTTGCTGTCAGATGTAATACAACCCCAATTCCAAAAAAGTTGGGACACTGTGTGTGTAAAATGTAAATAAATGTAAATAAAAACAGAATGCAATGATTTGCAAATCTAATAAGAACATGTGTTATTCACAATAGAACATAGAAAACACATCAAATGTTTAAACATAGGAAAGGCACCCTTTTAAGGTAAAAATAAGATCATTTTAAATTTGATGGCCGCAACACGTCTCAAAAAAGTTGGGACAAGGCAACTAAAGGCTGGAATAGTAAGTTACTAAATAGTAAGTTACTAAAAAGAAACAGCTGGAGGTAGGGGTGGGATATATTGGTGAACATGTTATTCACTTCACCGGTCAGTTGTTTTAATGTTATTGCTGATCGTTGTATTTGCATGACAAGCATTGAAATAAACATCTGATAGGAGTCTACATTATATTATCTAACAACAGTTTAGTATATTGCCAGTTCATTACTGCATGAATAAACTAAGTTGTCATTATCATATTAATCACTGCAAATTTGATTTAATTTAAAAGCATGGCTTCCACCCTTATTATTCGATCAACTTACAAAATAGCACTTGATCTAGCACATCCTGTTATTCTGAGTTGTGTTTATTACATATTGATCCTATTTAAATGGTGTACATATGTGCATGGTTAAATTACAATGGTGCAGAACATAACCTACACAAATAGTGACTATTTTTCTATGTGACTGGGTTGATTACTCAACATTTGTCATTTGTTAATTGATTAAAAGTGCACATTCAGGGCTACTAGTGGTATTATGGTATGTTTTATGACATTACCTAAAGTCACACCCTTTTCCCACTGATTGTCCTATATGATAACTGATTTATAATCAACAACCTTTTTTGGCTCTGCGCAAGGATCCTCAGAGTGTGTTTAGTGACAATTCTCTGAAATTAGTGACCTGATTCTCCTCAATAAGTATGAAGTGATCAATAACACACCTTTATGAATATTCCCTGTCCTTGACATTTCATTTTTGTGATTGTGGATGAGTAGAGGTTATGTAATCACCCCATTTTCATCAGTATGATTTTCTGAAGCACAAAAGGGAGACATAGACTTGTTCACCTACAAGTGTGGTAGCTACTTACATCCAGGCAGGATGGAGTTAATTTTGTTGTAGTGCTGCCTGAAAGACCTGAGCAGAAATGTCAAATACTTACTTAGCATGCAGGTGAAAGAGATCAATGCACCTTTCATAGGCTCCCCGCTATAACCTGAGCCTCCTTCGCAAGTTAATGGAAAGGCCAAAACATGAACAAAAATGTCCTGGGCAGGGTTAATAACTTGCTTCCTGTGGATAGAACAAACTGAGGTTTATTGACACCTGCTATTTCTTTTTTGATAGAGGCAAGAGACCTCATCAAATCAGGGGCACAGCTATTTGTGACCAACTGTGCAATTTGTCTTATTCATGGACTTTCATAATAGTGTTTTTTCCACTGGGCTGAAATATTGGCTCTTTTTTGACATATGTAGTAATTTTATTGATTTGGTATTGTCTTCAGTCAGTCTCAAACTCAGGCCTGACATGTATAATGCTTGGGTCTAGGGTGGAATTTGCATTTTTAACCAGCGCTTTATAATCAGATAGGCCTATTTTACCACTGGAACACTCCAAAACCCAAACTAATAGTTTTTTCTCAAGCTAGCCAGTATGAGCAATAGTGACTGTAGCCAATAGTAGAATGTAGCCAGCGGTGGGCGGAGCACAGACACACAGGAGGCCGTTTTAGTATTATGCGTGGAGGGATCTTTATTTAAGACTGTCAGTAAGGGGAGTGTGGGTGTGCGTGTGGGTGTGTGTGTGTGTGTGTGGGTTGAAGTGCGATTGGGCGGTGAGGGTCTCAGCCATCTGTGGTTACAGCCAAAGGGGAAGAGCCATCACTTGCGTCGGAGTCACCTGAAACCAGAAAAAACACACAACAGCGATTAGCAGACATGCACGTGTCGGCAAAATCGCCTAAAACACACCAGAGAGTTGCGCACATGCTTGGAGATACTTTTCTCTCTCCTGCGAGAAGAATATCGCCCTTTTATACTCTCCCCTCGCTTGCTGGATGGTGGAATTCATCCACACGGTGCACCATTCACAAGCCGTGGGTGTGTCGGCGGCCCCACCCCGCCGCCACGTGCTCTCTGGCCGTCCAAAATATTGGTGGCGCTGAAGCGGAGCTGTCTCTTCAGCACCACCGCAGGAGTCATGGGAAGAGCGATCTTTGTTTCCTGTGCGCTGGCAGCCGGCCTGTCGCCACAGTACACCCCCCTCAGCTCCAAGCCCACTGCCGTCTTGTGTCGGGCCCACAGTACATCCCATCGTGAGAGGCCATCTGCATTCCCATGGTGGGTCCCCGCCCGGTGCTGGACCTGGAAAGAGAAATCCTGCAATGAGAGGAACCCTCGGGTTACCCTGGCGTTAGTGTCCTTGGCCTTGGCCATCCACTGGAGTGGGGCGTGGTCTGTCCCAGAACAAAGTGCCGACCGGCTAGGTAGTATCGCAGCTCCTCAATGGCCCACTTTATCGCCAGGGCCTCTCTTTCCATGGCTGCATACTTCCTCTCAGCTGGGGACAACTTTCAGCTGATGTAGAGGACTGGGTGTTCCTCTCCATCGAAGGTCTGAGAGAGAACAGCGCCCAGCCCAGTCTTGGAGGCATCTGTGTCTATGATGAATGGGAGGGTGAAGTCTGGGTTGCGTAGCACTGGGGCACTGGTGAGGGCCTCCTTTAGGGCTTGGAACGCCTGCTCTGTCTCCGCAGACCATTTCACCCGGTCTGGCTGGCCCTTCTTCGTAAGGTCTGAGAGGGGGGAAGCTACAGAGGAGAAGTTAGGCACAAACCTGCGGTAATACCCCGCCAACCCCAAGAAGGCACGCACCTGTTTCTTTGATGTGGGTCGGGGGTAGTCCTTCACTGCCTCAATTTTCTTTGCCTGTGGCTTCAGCATACCACAGCCAATACGGTAGCCCAGGTATTGTGCCTCGGTCAGCCCTCAGTGGCATTTCTTGGGGTTGGCTGTCAGCCCAGCCTTCCGGAGTTCCTTCAGAACCTCCCCCAGATGGAACAGGTGGTCCGACCAAGTGGAGGAGTGGATGACTACATTGTCTAGGTAGGCGGCCGGGAACATATGGTGGGGTCGCAGGAAAATGTCCATCAGCCGCTGGAACATTGCGGGCGCTCCGTGTAGCCCGAAGGTGAGAACCCGGTACTGCCAGTGACCGGTGGCTGTGCTGAAGGCGGTCTTCGGTCTCGCATCCGGGGCCAGCGTGACTTGCCAGTAGCCTTTCATTAGGTCCAGGGTGGATATGAACAGGGCCCTCCCCAGTCGCTCCATGAGGTCGTCCACTCGGGGGAGGGGGTAGCTATCGAACTCGGAGACCTGGTTCAGCTTTCGGAAGTCATAACAAAGCTGCATACTTCCATCCGGCTTCGGCACGATGACGATGGGGCTAGACCAGGGGCTCTTGGACTCCTCTATGATGTGGTCCCGCAGCATTCGGCCAACTTCTTCCTCGATAGCCTTGCGCCGGGCCTCTGGGACACGGTAGGGCCGCTACCACTACCACTACCACTACTCCTAGATGGGTGGAATATCGCACTTTTATACTCTCCCCTCGCTTGCTGGATCATGGAATTCTTCCTCACGGTGCACCATTCACAAGCCATGGGTGTGTCGGCGGCCCCGCCCCGCTGCCACGTGCTCTCTGGCCGTCCAAAACATTGGTGATGCTGAAGCAAGCTGTCTCTTCAGCGCCACCGCGGCAGTCGCGGGAGGAGCGATCTTTGTTTCCTGTGCGCCGGCCGCCGGCCTGTCGCCACATGACATAATACACTATGTATTAAGCAATTTGAACTAACATTCAAGAAGTTTACCAGGCTTTAGCTTGGTGATCAAATTGGTATTGGTACAGTAGGATGTCCTTTATACCCAACAATGACTTTGCATCTTGCATTTGTACTCACTTTGATTAACTTTATTTGTTTATTTTTTTAATTTACATTAATCTGTGAATAATTGTATACTTTACACATACAGTATACAGTTATCCACAAATATACATTACCAGACCAATGTAAATAATGATATACTGTGTGAGCTAAGGTATGATTGTAAATGTGTAAACTAAGGTATGATTTTGATTGCTTAAACAAAAGTGAATAGTCAGAACCAAGCTAAGAAATTATATAGTAAAACTTTCTGTGCATCCTATGTGCATAATGCTTTATGTATTCATTCGCTTATAAAAAAAAAAAAAACAAAACCAAAAAAAAAAAACCCTGTATAATACTGGCTGGCATAACTGTTCAAAATTAGTTATATTTAAGTTATATGTGTGTTTATAACTTTACAAGGGCAGTTTTATATAATTGTATAAAAATTGTAAAAAATAAATAAATAAATAAAAATAAAATAAAATAAAATAAAATAAAATACTGATTTCAGTTTCTATAACAGCACAACTCAGACATTAGTGCTGGCTGTAAGTTGAATCACAGGTTTATATTAATCTATTTATTTTATTACGATGTGCTTGTCTTATTACGCTATAGTTTCTATAGTAGAAACTTAAGCAAGCACTTATTATGGTGAATGCTCCACAACATTAAATTTAACTATAAATAGATTTTTTTTTAAAAAGTATGTCATTCAATATTAAATTCAACAATAAAAATGTAATAAAAACTTGCTGTGGTATAAAAGGAATAAAACATTTCAGGATGTGTTGTTACAGGAAAATGTTATTTTGCTAACAGGGACTCATGCTTCATGGGAGGACTCATTACACCACCCTACTGTTGATTAGTTTCATATAAAAGCACACCCTGAAATGCATTATTCCTTACATAACAAGGATCCTAAACACTTATTATCAATTACTGTATACTGGATTTTAAGTCTACTGCTAGGCACTGTAAGGTGTTATAGGCACATTATAAATTCATCTATGATGAATTATGAATACACATACAGTAATGCTCATTTCCTGGAGTGACAGTTGTACTCTTGCTTAACAAAAGAACAAAGCCATGGGACAGAAAGCCACATGGTTGTTTGGCATCTGGGGTCGAGTCAGCAGTTTTTAAGTTTCTTTTGCAAACTATGCAGTTTTATACAGTATGTATACTATGAAACCTCTGAGATACTTTGTTCCTTCTGACGACATCCCATTGGCCTTGACAGAAAGACAAGCCTGTCATTGTGTGATGAGGGGAGAAGAAGAAACCGTATGCAGTTTTCTGCTGAGTGTGCATGCTGTCATTTATGCACAGGGTCATGCGTGCTAATATCTTGCCAATCAATGACAACTTTGATGGCCTTTATTGTAATGCAGGACACGACTTCTAAGAAATTTGGTGGAAAAGATTTTTTCTGTACTATCTAGAGATAAATGTATAGAAAGAGCTTTTTGAGGCATTACTTTATATTGAGGCTGAATAAAATGTTCTAGTTTATCAAGAGACACCTTTGTGGATTCATTTGATATATATAAAAAAAAAACTATCAAACCTAACTCAGACCTCGAATCCTGGTACATTTTCTCCCTTGGTCCGGCAGGTGAGAACACACCAATAACAACTTTGTGAGGAACAAATGACCATCTGAAAGTGTCTCAGTGCGGTGGCCGATCTCCAATTCCAAGCAAGCTCGGCTGCAATTTAATTTCCGACTGAAAGCAATTTGAATCTGATTCATCCAGACTCCAGGAAGTGAACCAAAAATGCCATGTATTTTGTGTTGTGGCTTTTTCACCTTTTTTCTAAGCAATGAATCAAAGAGTTTGGTGAGTAAGTTTTCAGCCCTTCAAGCCCCTACAGCTAACCTGTTTATGATTTTTTGTTTGTTTAATTAATGTACAATATGAAACCAAACAAAGGGTGTGAAACCATTCTTAGAAGAGGCACCATGTAAGCAAACTTGTAAAAATCACCTCTCAAAATACAAATGAAAGTAAATAACCACATTTTTTGTGAATTAAAAAATAAAAATAACCCAACAGTTTTATTTCATGTCAATACATTCTTGGACAACACCACAGTAAAGTTGCATGAGTGGCCAAACGGAAATGTCTCCCACAATATTAGCACATAAGCAGCAAGGGCAACATGAATATACTTAGTACAAACAGTATAAAACATACATGCTTTTTATTTCATTTTAAATCTTTTTTTTCTTCATTTTTTAAATATATATTCATGTTCATCTTTTTTTCCACAATTTCTCCATATATTGCGGGGCAGTTAGAAATTCCCAAACAAATTAAAGCCATATTCTGCCTTGAGTGGGTGGAAGTCTGAGAAAAAATAATTAAAGGAAGGCAAAATAAAAGAAAAAGTAACAGTTTTCTTGAGAGCAGGCCAACACTAATTGCCTTCTTATGGTGAAATATTTAGTTTACTTCAACATCAAACATATCAGGCATGCATTGACATGACAACTGCTACGCAAACACCTTTTGAAACCTGGAACACTTGCAGTCTGTTGAATTTCTCTAACATAAGATCCAATGTGGCATTTATCCTCTCAAAGTCACTGAAAAACACAGTCGATGGTCTACAAACCCTCACAACATACCGTATATAAAATGTGAAGCAAACAAGGAGAGAGAAACAAAGGGTTCAAGGATCTCACACACAATAACTGGGGAAAATCTCAATGAGAAGAATATGGCTTTAATATAATGTGCATCCAAGAGGCAAGGAAAAAGAAGAAAACTTAAAATTGCAAAACAAAAACGTCCAACATCAAAGGTAAGAGGAATGCTAAAGGACTACACAACCTTGCACGGTGGAAGTTTGCAAAAGTTGCAGTTTGGAAGTCCATTTTAAAGCCCTGGGCCTTGCCATCCTTCACCGTGCTCTCACAGAGTCCTCAAGAGTGCTTATTACAGAAATTATAACAACAAATGCCTTCAGGAAGGTTGTTCAGGTTGTTTAGGGCCAGAGCTCAGAGCTGCCTTGTACAGTACAGATCAACTGAGAGCTGAAATTTGTGCCATTACTTGTTACATCATTCTCTGTCCATTCAATAGGTCTCCTCTAGTGAGAAAAAAAAGGAAAACAAACAAAAAAAAAACCATCCAAAATAAATGTCTTTTTTTTTGTTGGGGAAGAAATCAGCATCTTGATTGTGGTTCTCCATCCTTTTCTCTTGCTCACATCCCACGAAATCGTCCATTATCCTGTGCTATGGGTGCAGTACAGTGAAGCTCAGATGTGAGCTCACAATACGCCAAAGAAACACAAAAATCCTTCCTCCTTCCAACCCGGGGTCTATTTTTTTTTGCCAAAAAATGGCAAAAGACCATGTCTTCTCGCTGATTGCTTCCCTCTGGTTATGGAGGTCCTTAGATCACAAGGTCATTGTAGCTCACATACTTTTTCTTTGCAGCCGGACCTGACAAGGTAGACAGATTAAAAAAGTGAGTTTTCACCTGAGACTTTGAGTTATGTATTTCCCTGCAGAACTTTTACAATGTATTCCATGTACATGTATGGAGAGCTATAAAGGGTCATGGATAGAATGAGGGACAGGGTTTGTTCATATGAAGAAAAAAATCCATTAAAAGCATAGGGACAAATTTCTAAATAAAATAATAATAATAATAATAATAATAATAATAATAATAATAATAAGTATTATTATTATTATTATTATTATTATTATTATTATTATTATTTCACTGTTACCTCACCCACTACCTTCATAAGGATTTCATAACAAATGAATAAGCACTAAGTACCATATTTATAAGAAGAGAATGCATGAGAATACATGATCTTATGTTCATATTAGCAAGATGACATGCCAGCACAATGCTAGTAATACTTTACTTGAAACCTGTGTCATAAGACTGATATAACAATGGCATAAACACCTAATAGCATATACCCAGTAATACAACAGTGTCATGTTTCCATAATCGGTAATGTTTTGATGTTTGATGATCTGACAGTTGTAGGCCACATACTTCATCACGTCATAACATAACAATATAATAACTTATGTCAAATTAAAAAATCCCCAATGGCACTCTCAACAGTATATACATTATAAGAAATTACACATCATTAAAAGTCATCTATGATGCTGCCAAAGGCAGGGCAGTAGCATGCATTGAACAAGTCGTGATACAATGCATGCCATTTTAAACAACACCCTTTTTTCAAATTATGCACGTCAAGTCATATTTCTTAAAAGATCACTACATCTTATGTTATGACACTTGTCATAATATCTGTCACAAAGCATATGTGAACTAGAGTGCACTAGAGAATGTGATATAAGCTGTCATGCCATCTAACATTGTGCCAGCATAAAATCAAGCAAATACAGCTCAAGAGCTAACTTCAGTTAATGTCCACATCAAACATCAGAATGTGGAAAAAATGTGATCTCAAAGACATTGACCATGGCATGGATGTTGGTGCCAGATGGGCTGGTTTGAGAATTTCAGCTAGAATAACTGCTGACCTCCTGGGATTTTCACACACAATAGTCTACACAGAATAGTGTGAAAAACAAAACAAAGAAACAAACAAAAAAATCCAGCGAGAGGCAGTTTTGCTGTTGATGAGAGAGGTCTGAAGAGAATGGCCAGATTGTTTCAAGCAGACAGGAATGCTACGATAACTCAAATAATCACTCTTTACAACTGTGCTGAGCAGAAAAGCATCTCAGAATGCACAAAACATCAAACTTTAAGCCGGATGGGCTATAACAGAACCAGACCACATTGGGTTTCACTCCTATTAGCAAATAACCGGATTCTGAGGTTACACTGGCACAGGATCACCAAAGATTGGAAAAAACGTCACCTGGTCTAGCGGACCTCAGTTTCTACGGTGACATGTAGACAATAGAGTCTGAACATGTGTGTATCCTCTCCCATTAATAACAGGGCATCTTTTATCATGTTATAAAAGATCTCGTGATATGTTGTAAGTATTGACATAAACTGTTCATATAGTCACTGAAGAGTTTAGAAATGCAAAATGGAATCTAATAATATAATTATAATTTTTTTTTTTTTAGAAAAATAGATAACTGAAGGGTATCCCAAACGTCTCCATAAATTACAAGTTAAGGAATTAATACATTTTTTTTTTTTTAGCAAAATGTTAGATTTATTTAGAAAACATCATCTACATGATTGCCATTTCTTTGTAAAGACACACAGAGTCATCTCTCCCAGCTTTGGCAACAGTGTCATGTGTGATGTGCTCGCCAGGTTTCCTGTTAAAGTCCATCGCAACCTTGCGACAGCTTCCCGATCCAACTGTGAGAATGATTTCAATACGTTATTCTTTTCTCAACGGCATTCTTAAAGACTATCTAAACAGAAAAACATAATATAAACTAAGTATGAAAAATTTTGAAGACATTTTGATAAAAAGTGTTCATTCCCCCTATGTATGGAGACTTTTGGGGCAGCCTTGTCGATTATTTCTGCATTTATACTATACAAGAGAGAATTGTTTTAAAGATCCTTAACAGTCATACCTTTTTTTGACTTAGAATTAATGCATATTTATTAACGTCCCATAATAACAGACTTAATGCCAACATTATCATGTTTATTTTTCCGTGACACTTTTTTTTTTACTCTTTTGAAAGTCAAAGTAGTTCCAAACCTTTCAAATTAAAGGTCGAGCACTGAGGAGATCGTAGTGACCTTTAAGATTTGGCTACTCATCATGATTAGAAAATAATGTCACATTCCTAAATACAGGCTTCTGAAAGATGTGTCCATGATGAAGGTTAGGTTTAATAAGGCATTGTTGGTATTAAATACATAAAACATGATGATTAATTCAAAATTCGGACGAGGTAAGGGAAACTTAACCTACTCCTTTTTCCTGTGTAAGATTAAAAAAAAAAAAAATGAAAGAGTATATATGTGTATAATGTTTTGGCCTGTGAACCAAATGTCTGGAAGTGGTTTAGAGTCTTCAGTATGATTTTTTTTCTTTTTCTTATGCTTATACTTATACTTCTTGTGTCACCCTACTCCTGGTTAAGCCTTTAAACATAGCAGTTTTCAGTTGATCTCTTTTAGTCACAATGTCTATATGACAGTAGTCCATGGTAGTATCTGGGGGGGGAATAAATAAATAAGTGGAAGAGTGGAAAAGAGAGAGTGACCCCTGTTTAAGATCTCATTTTGCCGGACAGCAGAGGCGCCCGACACAATCACGGCATTCCTGAACCTAATGAATGTTCAGCAGGGGAGAAGAAAGCCATTATCTCTTGCTTGACCTAAAGCAGGACATCTGTAAAACAAGAGGCACTATAATTTTTTTAATGCCTCTCATCTCTTTTCTTCTATCCCCTTAAGTGAGATAGGAAAAGTTCTAGTTAACTACAGGCAGCTGTGGCTAAATGGGAATAGCTTCACTTGTCTTAATCAAAGTTCTTGAGAATGGTAGGAAATTCCACTTAAAGAGGAAAAAAAAATTCCATCCTGAATGACTTGAATATTAGCTTTGTAATTAACGTGATCTTCAAAGGTATCCATTTATTTATTTATTTTAAATTAAATTCTTAACAACTTGCTACATTACCCATAATGCCATTTGACTATCTTCTGGGATTTAACCCTCGCTTCATTTCTACTTAAAGAGAGTGATGCAGCAGTGCTTTAGTCCTTTAGCTCTCTCACCTCCTCATCTGTACACTCTGCTCAAACATATCAACATTAATGCTAATACCACCAGGACCATCACTCACATCATCATAGATCACTAACTAGCTGAACACTAGCTGAATTTTTTAATTCAAAATATAGAACCAACCATCAAAAACATCAAAAATGATTTCAATATAAATATTTTTAATGTGTTTTAGAGTGGCATTTTTTTAAACAGTTCATCACAATTTCACTTTCAGGTTATGTTTGGAGCCCTTAAGTGTTTTTTGGATTGTCCTATTAAAGATTCTATGTCATTTAACCAACTTAAATGACCTTACTGTATTTATAGCCCTGAACTAATCATTAATGATTAAGCATTAAAAGGTAACTGTTGTCACCATTCAGTCACATTAGTTGTTTATCCAGAACTTTTATAAGCAAGAAATTTAATGTTACTGGACCTTCACAGATGTTCTATATAGAACCCCAAAAACTTACAATAGTGTGTTTCCCTGCACACTCCAAAGATGGAGTGTGTTCCAAGTAGAGGCCCTTTATGAAGCTAAGAAACCCTAATGATCCAAAATACTCCAAAAAAAAAACAAAAAAAAACTTGAAGGTCCAGCTCCATGAGACGTGCAACTAACATGAATACAAACCTAACACACTCACTTTCTATACTCTATAAACAAAAACTCTTACTCAAAAACATATACAAGTTAAATGTTAATGGCTTCTAGGAGAAATGACCTTTCAACAAAGTAATCTGACCCCTAATTTAGCTTGATGGTTTATGTCCTAATCATATAAAATGAAACAATACTGTACATCTTGAAACAAATTAAATCTGAAAGAGTAAAAGTTAATTTTAAACTAAATACAAATGTAAAAAAAAGTCCCTTATACAGAGAAGTAACGAGAACGATGACCGTTTCTTAAAGAAAACGCTTAAACTTGTTTCTCGCATTAGGCCCGTCATCCCTGTCAGCGTCTGTAATGAAACTTGCATAATAAATGGCCTTAAATTTGCATGTGTCAGCAGGATTGATGGGAATGATCAGAATAATTATACTATGTACTGACAGCACCATCACTTGTGCTTTTTATCATTACAGCCCATTCACTTAAGTGTCAAAGCATTCCAGGGTTCAGCATATTTGCATACATACAGTACATATCATACTAAATTAAATATAATTTAGACATTGAAGGCTATGTTGACGTGAGAAACGAGGGAGAGGTACAAATGGGGGACATCTTGCATAGCTAATTTATGGGTCTAATGGTATTGTGAGAGCTGAGCTTTGGGATACAGTGCTATTGAGAGATGTGCTACATTACAGTGCCCCCTTCCTGATTTCTTCTGGTTTTGTGTATATTTCATACTAAATACTTTCAGAATTGAAAACAAAATCTAAGATAAAACAAAGGCAACCTGAGTAAACACAAAATACAGTTTTTAAATGATAATGTTATTTA
>JANDJT010000114.1:14605496-14615683 GCA_024331685.1 Stegophilus panzeri | reverse complement strand
GCATGGTGGTGGAAGTGTGATAGTGTGGGGATGCTTTGCTGCTTCAGGGCCTGGGCAACTTGCAATAATTGAGGGAATCATGAATTCTGTTCTCTACTTGAAAATCTTAAAGGAGGTTGTCTGGTTTTCAGTCCGTAAGTTGAATGCAAATGCAAATAGATTATGCAGCAAGACAATCATCCAAAGCATAGGAGTAAGTCCTAGTCCTAGAAGTAAGTGAAAGACTAATCTCCAGTTTGGTTGCAGTTATTGCTGCTAAAGGTGGCACAACCAAATTTTAAGTTTAAGGGGGCAGTTAGTTTCTCACATAGGTGATAAGTGTTGGAGATCTTTTTTTTTGCTTCAATAAAACAACTAAATAAATGCATAAAAACTGTATTGTGTGTTTACTCAGATTGCCTTTGTTTTATGTTGTATTACGTTTGAAGATCTAAAACTATTTAGTATGAGAGATCTCACAGAAAAATAAAATTAAAAAAAATAAAAAAAAACACAAAAAAAACTTTACTTTTTCAAATACTTCAAATACTTTCACAGAACTGTACAGTAAATTACCAAAAGTTTGTGGACGCCTGATCATCATATCCATATGTGGGTATGCGCTAAACTGTTACCACAAAGTTGGAACAAATAGTTGTCTAGGATGTCTTTGTATAATTTCTCTTCACTGGAACTAAGGGGCACAAACATTTTCCAGCACGTTCCCAGAAAAGTGGAAGTTATTATAACAACAAAGGGAAACTAAATGTGGAATGGGATGTTCAAAAAGCACATATGGGCATGATTGTCAGGTGTTCAAAAACTGTTGGCTATATAGTGTATAACTTGGGATGCAGCAATACCATGTATGAGTACATGTTTTTTGGTACTCAGCAGTACAGATACCGAAATGAGTAACCTACTTCATATTAACCAATCAGGGACGTCATGGAACATTTTTAGCTCTCTTTATGTTTCCCCAGTTTAAATAGTGGCCATGAAATCTCTGAGCATGTTCATGCACTTAGGCTAACAGGTGCTTTTTTTTTTTTTTTAAGTGTTAGCTAGTTAACTGAATACAATGAATTTGCTAAATTAGTTACATATCTAGGGTTGAGTAGTGTTGCAATAGAAAGTGCTTTTTTTGTTTGTTTCACTTCTGTACAACTGTAAGTAAAGCAAGTTTGTTTTCATTGCTGAGTGTCAAGAACAACATACTAGGTAAGGCTGTTATTTTCACTCACCTAGCACTGTGCATAGTCTTTTTTCTGACCTAGCTAGCATTTGCTTCAGCATTGGTTGCTGCTTTGTGCTGCTGGCGATGAGCTGAATTTAAGATGTTAAGATCAGGCTACATGTATTATATTATGATGCTGTAGTTCCTCCCAGTGATATTTTCACAGATTGTCATCATTAATTCTGAAATATGTATGTCCAGATCACTGTCATTTAATATTATATGTTCATTAGCATGGCTATGCACTCTAGTCTTACATCACATAATATCACGTTATTGAATGTTGGTATCAAAGTATTATTTACGAGTATGAGTGTAAGTAAACGAGCAGCAATTCCTGATACTGATCAGTAGCAATACATCCCTAGCTTACTATAACACATTCATTTAATTTTTTAGTTCTTAGAACCCATTTTGCTGTAGTTCTTATACAAAGTATGATCCTAATTTGTACATAATAAGAATTTTGATGTCATTACTTGCAGGCACAACACTAAACATATACACTCCAATCCCCAAGATGTTCCATCAGGTGTAAAAAAATAAAAAAATAAAAATAAATAAAAATAAAAAAGCAGCTGTCTGGCCTACAGCTGGGAGTCAGGCTTGGGACTCAGCTTTGTCTTGACCTGCCTATGGCCATAAGTCCCAAAGGATGTAATTGGCCTCATTTCCACTGGAAAAATAGACCCTAAGGTGCCTCTGTCCTTCACAACAAGATGCCAGGTAAGTGGATGTGTTCATTGTTGAGTGGAAAACCAAATCATTTGCGTCAAGATCCAACTGAAAATGAAAAAAAAAATGCTGAAGATGACTTGATTTGTTATCCTAAAGTTAAATGTTTTAATACAACAACCAGAAAACCAACAATAGCTTTCCAGTCCTGTGTACAGAATGTAAAACTTGAATATGATTTTTATTTTTTTTTTTCTTTACTGCTCGAAGGCACTGCAAGATTGTCATCAGGCCTTGGGGTGAAACTTTTTGAAGGCATGATGAATGACTGGGAAAGTCCTATTAGCACTTCCTTCATGTCCTTTCCTCTAGCTTTTAAAGTGGAGCAAGGTCATAATAAAAAAAAGAGGAGAAGATTAATTTGGTCTTACCTTATAAATTATGAGAATTAGCCTGTTGGGGGGGAATGGATTTGGTGAGCTATCCTACTGAGGCCTGAGGAAAGCACGACAAGTGATTCTAAATAGCCTAACTAGTTATGCCATTTTAAAATTGCATTTTAATTTCAGGCAAGACTTGTAATGGAAGTTTCATTACCTCAAATATACTGTTGTATATGAGTATAATGTAAGAGAAGAAACAAATGCAGTGGGTTAAGCAAGCCATTTTTCTTGATATGGTCAAATCAAGGAAATAACAGATACTCACTTGGTCTCCAAACTATATCATGCCTAAAGTATCTAGACTTCAAATAGCAGATCAAATTTTTCTTCATAATATTACATTGAGAAAATTACAGTATTTTCAAATGTATTCATGCTCACATGTTTTGGTTTTCAAAAAGGCTAACTTTATTATAATTATTATCATCCTAAATATGCAAATTTGCCTAATAAAGAAAAGAAGCTTGCCAGAAACCAGTTAGCAATATTATTTGTGTAATGCTAATTAGCACCTATCAGATACACACACACACGCACACACACACACACACACACACACACACACACACACACACATTATTATCTTTTATATTTGTTTCAGTCTTGAATGTCTTATTGTTCAGATGCCTGAAAACTTTGGTAACGCTTTCTATTTCATTAACACACTGTATTCTGTAACTCATTCTGTAATGAATTACTTTATAGCGATGCTTATTATGCATTATGATTGTTAACATAATGTATTATAAGTAGTGTATCAAACACATTATAACACTAAAAGCAAATAGGTTTCAGTTTCAACAGTCTGTCATTCATTGGTTGTGCTCTATGTCTATTAATAACTGCAGTTTCAACAGTCTGTCATTCATTGGTTTTGCTCTATGTCTATTAATAACTGCAGTATACTCAACTTTATTATTCAATGTTTAAAGTGTCATTTTGGGCTTAATTCAATAGTGAGAAGAGTAATAATGTAAATGGTATAGGTTTATTAATCATTTTAACAATATGTCTCACTTTACTACTACTACTTTAGTACTAGATTTCACAAATAGAACTTATTATAATATTATAAAATGGCTGTCAATAATTTACACTTACTGATACTTAATGACAAGTACATAAATTCTGTTAGGTGATGCTTGCAAATACAATGAAAAAAATTATAATGCATTCATAACGTAATGTATACATGTGTAATGTATAACACATATTATACAAAGGTCTGTCTGAAAACTTGATTCTCACTGGCTGGAAGGTGTGCATTCAAACCGTTGAATGCACAGTTAGTTCCAGTCAGTTTAATCACCGTTCTAAATGAATGTGCTGCCTATATACAATTGTAACCATAGTAACATACAGTTACAGTTGCATACAATAGTTAAACTCACAGCTTCATTATTAGTAGAGACGCGGCACAGACACAGGTAATTCACACATGCACAATCTCTCTCTTTCTCTCTCTCTCTCTCTCTCTCTCTCTCTCTCTAATAACTATATATCATTCATTCAAACAAATGTAATCTTATGCACTCTGTGTCATGCATTAAAATCGTGTAATGCACACCTAGCCATGGATTATCCCTTACATGTATAATAGACATTGCTATAATGTGCATTTTCATAAATAATTATAACAATATGTATAACAATGTATAACACCTTATACATGCATTATGACATGTTATGTATGTCTTTATAGATCATTATAGATAAGACCTTAATGGAAACTGGTACTGAAATTTTTATTATCGGTTTTTCAGAGGAAACTGTCTAGTTTCGCACAACAAATTCTGTTCAGAGTCAGTGGCTGACCAGTTCCAATAGTTTAGGAACGAGTTGGCTAAAATGGTTAAGCAGAATGTTTAAATTCCAAGTAGAAAGATTATATACAGAATGATTAAAAAGTGAGAGAAATTGTAGGCTAGTTTGTTCAGGCTATGTCCCAATCTGTATACTTCTATACCAAATAGCATGTCAGAATAGTATGCCATGATAGCTAATGATACTAGTAGGTTTCTCCTTTTTTCATATACTAATTGCTACAGTAGTATATGAGAAATAGTATATCCAAAAAGTAGCAAAAGCCACCTCCCAGGATGTAGGCCTAGTTATTAAAGGCATGGAAACCTTAGGCTGACAGAATATAATTTTTATGTACTTTTTTTTTTTTTTTTACAATAATTACATAGTGTACAAGATGATCCTAGTATAATCTCACCAAGTTCTATAACATGCTGTATGATACCATGTTCTCCGTGTCAGATTATATGATGAAGATCCTCTGTCGATAAAATACTGTGAAAAAATTACTATGTTCTGCTTACGTCAGTCAGAATGATCTGGGATTGTCCAGAATATGGGCTTGCATAAATAAACATTCAATTATATTTTTCTGCCCATTAGCATGTTTTGTTTACATTTCCAATGTCACTACGATATTTGTAGCTGTTCCAGGAGTTGAGTTTTGCATAATCCTATATGGTCCTCCTATTGGAGGCTTTTTGTTTATGAGTGTCATAGCAGTTTTGAGATTTTAATAAAATCTCACTGTCAGAACTTTGTTGTCAAGTGTCTTTGGCTGCAATGAGGGTGAGTATTTCGTATTATTCGTTATAAGACCAGCGATCTCATCTCACAAGTAAAGAATTCTTTTACAGTGTTGCAATTTGTATCTGAGACAGCAAAATCAGGCAGAAAATCAAAGTGTAAACCCAAATTTAATCCTTGCAAGTTCCTTGTTTTCAAGACGAGAGACAATGAGAAGCATTCTAAAGTCAGCTGTGATTAGTGCTAGTTCACTGTCAGCTTGGTGTGTCACAGCCCAAAGGCTTCATATTCATAAAAAATCAATAAAAAATCTGGATATGAACATGTAAAAGACAATATCATGTTCTCAGTGAATCTCCAAAATGACTCACACCTAACTTCACGTCAATAACAGAGCCATTTTCTTGATAATATACTGAGAAAATTACAGAGGTCCTATCTTCAAAATGTATGTTTTGTTTTCCAATGGGGTAGTTAACCTTGGGATAATTACTACGAATCCAAATATCAAACATGCCAAATGAAGAATAACAACTTGCTAGTGTGTGTGTGTGTGTGTGTGTGTGTGTGTGTGTGTGTGTGTGTGTGTGTGTGTAAAAAAAAATTCACAGGAGAATGGGAATCCTTCATCAGTCAGCCTTGGTTGACAGTAGTTCTTTGTGTCGTGACTTTATACTGATTCAGAAAAATTAACAACATTCAATTGGATTCAACTGGAAAAAAAAATCAATTGGAAAATTGGTTTAAGCCTAGACTACTTGTTTAAATGGAAGCACTTGTTTGGAGCCATTTTTGACATTTCGTTGATAAAGTGCTTCCTCTGCAGGAGAGCAACAGGGGGATGAGGAATCAATTTAGTAACCTTGCTGCTTCAAGTATAGCTGATATACTTAAGAGTCAATCCTGTAGACATAATGCCCTTCTAGACTTCTGAAAATGCACCTAAAAATGGACAATAAGGAGTCATTATTTAATTAAATAACCTGTTGATTTCAAATATAAGCCAAGAACAGGGGGTGTAGCAGAAGGTGGATTTAATTTCCTTACATTTCTAGCTTTATTGCAGAAATCAGCTGGATAACAGTGCGTGCAATTGCTTGTTGAACATCATTTTTATCACTTCATTCAAGACTAGATAGATATACAGTATTTTACTAACACCTACACACGTATGGCAGAAACTCTCAGTAGATCATCATCTGCTCACAACCACACCAAATATCGTGACTTACACCCGACTGACTGGGATTACTCATACCTTTCCTCCCACTGCGAATTGGTAAAAATAACAAAGGTTTAACTTTTCGTCATTAGCAAGTGTGCGTTATTGGAGGTAAATAAACGGCACATTTTAAATGTTGTGTTACTTACTGTTTGGGTCGACGTTTTCACACAGCTCTGTCTTGGCCTCACCATTTGGCCGGTCGCTGGGTTTGTGCGAGAGGCGTGATGACATGGTGGCTGCCGTCACTACTGCTTTGAAGCTGCGCTTACGTTTCTGGACGTTTAGTTCTGGGTGGAAGATGATCACGTACACCTTGGGCATGTAGAGCATACCCAGAGCCACCGAGGCACTCAGGTTCATGGAGATGGTCAGCGTGGTGGTCTGGATGTACAGCTGAGGAACAATGTGGGGGTAAAAATCAGGGTCTTCAGTATTTATCCATAGCACAGTATAGTTTATTAATTTGGTTCTAGTATTGGATGTAGCTTTGTTGCTGTTGTAAAATTTACTTTCATGAGAATGGAGTGAATGTTTAACAGGAAAATTAACATGGAAAATTTTGCCAAGATTTTTCTTCTATGGTGTCCAAGTTGGTGTCTAGAGAGAAATCTAGGTTAGGACTTCACAAGTTGGAATACTGTATGCTTCTAATTGACAAAAATGCAACATAACTATAAAGTGCTAGCAAAATCAACGAGTTGTGTTTTGATTTGCAGTGGGTGAGACAATTTTGTCAGAAAAGCATCACTGATAGTTATCTTTACTTTCAGGATAATGGAGTATGAATACATTCGTCATAAATGAACAGATAAAGTGTTCTAAGCAAAAAACAAATACAGATACAGTTTTTCATTTCACATGGCCGAGCTGTCAGATACGAAGTTCATTGAGACCAGCGTTGGACAACAAAAGACCGCACTGACATACACCAATGTATTTGCATCATTCATTCAATCATTCTTAGTAACTGCCTGGTCAGGGTCAGGGTGGTTTAAATTAAGCTATAGGTTGTTTATAATTTGGGAAATAGAACCAAATAAATTTGTTAGGAAGTGTCATGGGCAGATGCAAACAAAATTAATACATGCATGCAGCTCTATAAAAACAAAAAAACAAACAAAAAACACCTATCCAGTTTAAAACATGCCAACTTCAGGGTTAAATCCAAATACCGAAAAATAAATTAATATTTGGAACACTAAACAGCTACAAATAGTTGCATTGCATTGCATTGCCCTATTGCCCAGTTGTATATCCCAAGGAATCAAGGGATTTTTTAAAAAGCTCCTTTATTTTTTCATGTACTTGTAGTATTTATATAATTATCTACTTATATATTTATATACTTATCTGCAGCAGTAAAAATTGCATACCATGGAAAAAAATAAACACTTTTTTTTTTCTAAAGCATGACTCATACTGTATCTTAAACAAGTTTAATTCCTTCCTCAAGATAAACCATTACCCATCTATGAAGAATAGTTCTCACTGTGGTTTCTTACTATGTGTCTTAGCCTTACTTAATTAGTCTTAAGCAGATGTTCAGAAACACTCGATAAAATCATGGTAATCAACTTTATTCACTTGAGCTACATGTACAACATACTGAATGATTAAGGTCAGCTTAAGGAGGACCAATCGCATGGCTCTGAGCAGTGCAGTAATGCTAATCTAAAGGTATACCACATCATCTTTCACCTCAGAAATATACCTAGACTGTGCCCAATGCTAAACTTCTCTGTGGCTGAAAAGCTGATAAACTCATTTGTTGTTACTCGACAGGATTACTGCAACGCCGTTTTAGCCGGAGCTTCTAAATCCACAATTAACACATTGCAATATGTTCAAAACTCTGCCGCCAGGATCCTGACGGGAACCAGGAAATGTGAACATATTACTCCTGTTTTGGAGTCCTTGCACTGGCTCCTGGTCAGATTCCGTGTTGATTTTAAGACCATGATGTTGACATACAAGGCACTACATGGCTTGGCTCCACATTACTTATCTGGTTTATTAATCCCTTACACCCCAAATCGCAGACTACGCTCCTCACAGTGCAATTTGTTACCTGTTCCACAAACCCGCCTAAAATGTATGGGTGACAGGGCTTTTTCTGTCTATGCTCCTTCACTTTGGAACTCTCTTCCTCCTGAACTCAGGGAAGCTCAGACTTTTGTCATTTTTAAAGCTCTACTCAAGACACACTTTTTTAAACTTGCATTTGACTGCTGATGTCTTTTTTTATTATTATTTATTATATTATTATATTTATATATATTATATTTATTATTTATTAATTAATATTATTATTTGTTATTATTATTATTATTATTATTATTATTATTATTATTATTATTGTTATTATTATTATTATTATTATTATTATTATTATTATTGTCTATATAAATACATCGTTCCTCTTCTTTGTTTCATAAAAGATATGTTTAACCACTACTTCTGAGTTAAGATACTAAATAGTCAAGTATCTGTGGAGCTTTGTGTCGCACCCCATTAGCATGTCAATCACACTACAATCACAGGTTGCATGTAGCATTGTAGAAAACTAGAACTCTTGGTGAGTAACACGTCACATAGTTCAACCATGTCTAATTAAAGGGAAAAACTGTGAATATGTACACGGGTGTCAGTTTAATTTATCAACGTGCAAATTATAGTAATGTGTTAATATGGGCCTTCTAAGGATTTGTGCATTTTTTAGTTAATTTTCCCCAACCATATTGTAGTATTACAGCCTGCAAGAGTTGCAGCAATAGTCTCATTTCCTTTTAGAGTTTTAGCTGGAAGCTAAACAGTAATAATTTTGACTTGGCATAAAAGAAAATTAGCCAATTAAGGTTCTTCTTTTATAGTGTCTTTTGGGGTGTAATGTGATGATACTATTTGCATCACTTTAGTGTTCCAAATATCCATATCAGCATCTGTATTCAGTTTTAAACCCGTAGTAGGTGTGGCTACACCACTGAAAGCATTTATTTTCACCACAGTGAAATAAACCAATCGTGTTTTGATTTTCAGTGTGTAAGACAATTTTATTAGGAAAAGTATCACTCACTGTAAGCTTGAGATATAGCGTAACTATAAGCTAGCCTTCATTTGCACAAACACATATTTTACAAATCTGTATTTACAGTGTGATTTTTTTTTTTTTTTAATTTAAAATATGAGTACATCAACAAACTAGCTAGCTACATTATTATTACAGAAATGAGATGTATGGACGTGCTGCAGTGAAGACAGCTAGAATTGGTTGGGATTTGCTGTTGATGGAAAAAAAAAAAAAAATCCAGCTAATTATGAATAGCTAATTGGCACCAGATTTTCTTTTAGTTTTACTACTGGTTTGTCAGTTATTAGTTAGTGTCTGTTTGTGCGTGGGTTGATTTTGAAGTGGTAGCATATTGTATGGAGTTGATCCATACTGCAATCCATTTGAAACTGTTTTCTTAGTGAAATATAATGTGACCACGTATATTCAGCCAAATTTTGTAAAGGACCAGTTGCATAAAATTTCTTGCTTACAAAGGTCTGGATTAAATGGCAACAGCAGTTAACTTTTAGTGCTTAACCATTAGCCGTAAGTTTATGGTTTGTTTCACACTGGTGCTTCACATTATCACTTTTGACAAGTGCAATGGAATGTGAACACATCCATCCATTTATTTTCTATACCACTTATCCAATACAAGCTCGCAGGGGAGCCTGCAGCCTATCTCAGAGGAGTCAGGGCACAAGGCGGGGAACAGCCTGAATGGGGTGCCAATCCGTCGCAGTGCACAATCGTACACAATCACATACCCATTCACACACTACGGACAATTTAGAGCATATCAGCAATGGGGAGAGTAATGAGCTGGCAGGAGTGTCAGTTCTGGAGCAGATCTTAGTTGCCTGAAGGTACAGTTGCAGGTTAAACCGGGTACAAGCCTTAGATACTGCAGTCTAGTGAGCATTTCGCATGGTGCCCACATACAGCTCACTCACTTGATCAGCAGCTCTATCAGGTAAGCTACTAGCTTAATGCTAATAAACTACAATTTGCACCAAAAAGGCTTTATAT
>JANDJT010000114.1:14594236-14605416 GCA_024331685.1 Stegophilus panzeri | reverse complement strand
ATATACTGGGTCCCCAGATTGATCCTGTGCTTGCGTTACTGTCTGTATGAAGTTTCACATGTTCTCCCAGTGTCCACATGGGTTTACTTCAGGTTCTCTGATTTCATCCCACCTCCAAAAAACATGCTGGCTGGTGGATTGGTGACTCTTGTGAATGTGAATGTTTGTGCCCTGGGATGGCCCCATCCCGGGTCGATTCTCATCTGGCATAGTGTTCCTAGGATAGACTTGGATTCACCATGACCCTGTCCAGGATAAATTGTTACCTAAATATGAATGAATTAATATTTTACATAGAGAATAAAAGCCACAAGTTATTTTCAGTTGTTAATAAAATGACAATTCCATCACAAAAAGACATGGTTTGACAAGAGCAAGCTTGATAAGCTTGATTGTTCAGAATCCTTTAATTGAGGGTTGTCAATGTCAAAAAGCTATTTGTCTGATAGGAGTGAAGACAAAGCCTGGTCTTGTGATCCAATTAGAACAAAATACTACATTTTATTACAGCTCAGAGTTCCATTTTCATTTTAAACAGAAAGATGACATTTTGCTGTCATGTTTTTATATTTGCCATAATTTTCCATACCACTTATACCACAAAGGGTCACGGGGAAGCCTAGAGCCTATTCCAGGGAACTTGGGGGCACAAGGTGGGGGACACCCTGGATGGGGTGCCTACTCATCACAGGGCACAATCGCACACACATTCACTCACCTTTTCACATAGTATGAACAGTTTACAGATGCCAGTCAGCCTACAATGTATGTCTTTGGACTGGGGGAGAAAACCGGAGTACCCAGAGGAAATCCCCAAAGCACAGGGAGAACACGCAAACTCCACACACACACACACACACACACACAGGGCAGAGGTGGTCACTGACATACTTTTTTTTTTTTTTTTTTAATCAAAATTACTTAATAGACAGGAAGCATTTATCTCAAGCATACAGCTTATATCCAAGGGTTAGGAATCTTACTCAAAAGCCTGACAGTGGTTCTCTGAAAGTCTTGTGAGTTGAAGCAACAATAATCTACCAATTTGTTATGTGATGTTGGCTAGAAAATATAGAAAAAAGCTACAGAAAAACATGGTTAACCATAGAGTATGCGTTTACCAATGACAAATCAAATTGTTTATTCAAATTGTTAGGATCATAGCATAAAAAAGTTTACACATTACCAGTTTAGATTATGGCATGCTACAATCTGAGGAGCCAACCTGCCATTTCTTTTACATCATGAAGCTTTGATACCTCTGAACAATAGATTGCTTGACTATAAATAACATATCCCAGTTGGCATCCTCAGAATTCTTTGGTTTGTCCATCTGTTGGAGCTTAAAAGTTCAATATAGAACCCTTGAATAGAGGGCTTCCCTTTCCTAACCCTAGGTATACTTAAGCAATATTGGAATACTTAGGTATACTTAGGGCTCATGCCTGCAGTGAATCGCAGTCGTGCCGATATTCAATATAACAATATCAATTGCGATATTGCTTTTATACAGTTCTATTAACAATAAATTAATATTGAGATATTGAGTAAGTGACATTTTGGACACAATATAGCCAAATTTTCTGTTTATTTTTGTTCCCGCTAGTGAAAACAGATCCCGTAGACACGACACTCCCTTCATAGCACGTCGACTAGATGGCTAGCTCGTTCACATTGATTTGTACATTCCCATTAAAGGTTCTCCTGCTAAAATTGGCATCCCTTCTTCCTTTTTATCTTCATCTGAAGAGCTTTCATATTTTAAGTCTTATAACTTATATTCCTGAAAAGTATCATTTGCCATGTCTCTGATGATATTACTAACACTACTATAGTAATTGTTTCAATATAGGAAATGAAATTTTACATTGCAAACACAGTAGAGCGGAGTGATACACACAGTGAAATGTCCCAGTGCGGTTATAGGAAATATAGGCACTCTTGCAATGCTGCTCGACCAATCAGATTAGTTGACCTAAATTAACTGTGGTATAAAGCCTCAATAGGTTATTAAGTTTCCCCTATATTGCTGCTGTTCATCCTCTGTTGATGTTTTTTTTTTTTTTTTTTTTTTTTTTTAGAGCTTATAGTGTTGATTAATGCAAACACCACATCTTCCTGTTATGTTTGTTTGAAACACCTCAATAAGATATGTGGGTTGGGGGGGAAGACACACTAATAATTAATTAGACAAGTTCCAGCATTAATGAATGTGAGCTGTACTCATAATTCAACTAGAAGTAAGTGTAGGGAAATATGTGAAGATTGAAGTTGTGCATGATTTAATACGAACTGTAGATGTTAGACTTGCCATCATTAAAATTGGAAGGGATTTTTTGGTGCAATCCAGGTATAATATATTTGCTAGATCCACAATAGGCTTAAGTTTAGGTTAATGTTAATCTGATGCTGATCTGCTGAATAAATTTAAAAGTAAATCAAAAATATACAATCTCCCAGTGTACATATAATCACAAACATATAATCACAACCAATCCATGATTTTGTAATTATCAAGGAGCCAATGTTCCATTGTCCCTCTAATAACCATATATAATACCTTGCATAAGTATTTGAATTTTCCCCAATTTTGTAGTGTTACAGCCTGCTTAATTGGGAACATGTGAGTGACAGTCATGCCACATTCTTTTCATTTTTTTTTAATAATGGATTTACTAGAACTCTGTGAGATATTCAAAGTTTTGGATATATTTTTTATAACCAGTCCTTGATTGATACTTTTCCAGAACTTTGTCCCTGACTTGTTTTGATAGCTCTTTGGTCTTCTTGTCTGCTACGTATGTTCTCTAAGAAATTCTGTGGCCTTCGAGGAACAAGAGCATTTATACTGAGATCACGTGACCCTTATATTTCACACAAGTTGGCTTCATTCAACTAATAATGCGACTTCTGATGGAACCTGGCTGCATCAAGATTAATTTAGGGATTTTGTAGAAATGTGGGGGTGAATACTTATGCAATCACATCATTTATGATGATTTATTTGCATATAATTTCATTAATTATACTGACTTTCCCCTCACTTCAATATTATGGGCTGTTTAATCCTATTTCTAGATTGTCTTATTCCATTAGCAAATCATTTTGCTTATTTCAAGAGTTTCTTTCTAGAAAGAAGCAAAATTATCTGCCAATAGTATAAGACAAATCTAAGCTTGGAGTATGAAAATATGTATAGGAATAACTTAATACTTTGTTATATACAGTAGTAAACTCATAATGAGGAATATTAGATAACGTTTCATTTATTCAAGATATCTTCACTTGCAAATGTATAATTTTTGCAGTGCCTAGTAACACTAAAAAATGTGTTCAAAGCTTAAGCTGAAGGGGGTGAAAATGTACAAAAAACCTCTTAAAGGAATTTTAAAGAACCTTGTTTTTTGCAAGAGTGTACGACCAAAGTCAGGGTAGCATATCCAACAAAATCTGTCAAGCAATCCTTGAAAATTTGACGACTTTTGACAGTTTGACAAAATGTGAAATGAATAGTTTTCTACTGCAATAAACATAAACATTGGTGTTTAAAAATGGGTTTCCCTTCAGCGATTTTTGTCATGCAGTATGTGATGCTCTTCAATATCTACATCTAGATGTACAATGCTCAAAGACTCTCATTTCTTCTCCAAGTTCTGTCAGTTGGACAGCTGAATTAGAATGATATGTGGGCTGAACTTTGTGAAGCGATATCTCCCTTTTCCTCTAAACCACATTGACTTTGAAACATAAACAAAATATCAGCCTCTTATTATTATTTTTTTTTTTTGCCAAGCAGCACATATGGAAAGCAAACAGATTCTGCTATACACAACACATCTGTACACACACCCACGGCTGAGTCGAGCACCCTTCCAAAGAAGGTATGAACACTTAGTGAAAAAAGGAGACTGGAGCTGGCAAACAGCTATGCGGTACCTTCAGTCGCTCTGGATAAAAGTGACAGCTTTGTCGCTGCTTAGAGAGTACATCTTAAATGGAGGAAGTAGATGAGGTATATGGATGAAACTAAAAAAAAAAAACCCAGCTTGCTTGCAATAGTATTGTATCAGGCTTTTTCGATTTTCTTTTCTTTTCTGTCAGATATTTTCCCCATTGAGCTGACTCTGCATAGAAAAGAATCGACTAGCTAAGATGTAAACTTATGGTTTTTACATTTATGGCATTTGCCAGATGTCTTATCCAGAGCAACTTATATTTATCTCATTTATACATTTCAGCAGTTGATGGTTAAGGGCCTTGCTCAGGGACCCAGCAGTGGCAGTGCTGGGATTTGAACTCACAACCTTCCGATCAGAAATCCAAGGTCAGAAGGTGTTGATTCATTTTCTATAACAATATCTCAGATCGTAGTGCTGGCTGGAATTCAAATCAAAGGTGTATAGTAATGCACTTGAACTAATATGTAATCGTTTCTATAGTAACAGCTAATGAAGTGGGGCATGTAGAGTGACAATTCACATAATATATAAGCCTAAAAATGCATGAAATATAAATGTGTTTATTAAGAAAAATGTATAATCATTGATATTGAAGGAGTCTCCAGTGTCAGCACTTTATAACAGCAAGTATTGTGCTGTCTGGTTTCTTGACAAGGTGTTTTTTTTTTTTGTCTTATTATCTTCAAGACAGAGAGAGAAAAACAGAAAAGCTGTTTATAGCTGTTATAACATCATTTTAAATGATAACTGTATAACAGATAAAGTATTGCTGACATTCTGCAACATTAAATGTACAGTAAGAATAAATGAATGAAAAGTGTGATGTCTCATTTTTTTAAAAAAAGTAACAAATCCTGTCACTAATGGCAAACTGCTTTGGTATAAGTATACACAACATGATCAGGAGATGCTGTTACTGCGAAATTAATGAGTCATAATGAATTAATTACTTTTATAAGGACTATTTCACCTCATGGTCTTTTCCATTTCCAATCCTAAATGTATTTTATGCAGTAGTTACATGCAAATTAATTAAGATAATACAAGACTGAAGCGTGGAAGCTGTGAGTTTATGAGGTTAAGGTTATGCCTTCAAAGAACTATTGAAAAATGTAAGCTATGTTAAAGCAGGATTCATAGAAAGGTCCACTTCAGAATTCCTAGCTAGTCAAATACTGTATTCAAATATTTAAATCCTGCACACTAACTGAATCCGTTCTCACTGCGGCACGGCGAATGCCTGAATCCTTTGCGGTTTTGATATAACCCCTAAATGATGCAAATGCAATTAGCAGTAATGCTGTTCCTATCGCTGTGGCTGGATGGATAAAACTCTTATCATGAAAGTACTCATACAATGAGCCAGAACAAATTAAACTTGTGCACTCCGGGACTGCGAGGCCACGCGCTTATGAGGCGTTCGTTTAAGAGTAACTATGCATTATGCTGCATTCACACCAAGAAATGTATTCAGTGAAAATTACTCTGCAGAATGAGTTACACAGGTCAGCAAATTGGCTGAGCTGCCACAGCAAGCACGGCTTTCGGTTTTTATTGCAATATCACACATGGGTTATTTTCATTTATTTGGCTTGGTAGGGAGTCACCAAGGCTGTATGACAATATTATTGCAGAAGGGACTGATCCTGCGCTTATAAACAACATCATCAAACGCTAAACTATCTGTAATGTTCGCTGCGCCATTTCTGAGATGGCAGCCGCATTTATAAGCTGCTTTCCACAGCGAGCTGTTTTGGAAAAAAAGGTATGTCATCTATAATTATTGTGGTGTATAAAGAAAGTCATCAAAAGAACTCTCCTGTTTTCATCACTCCTACTCCAGCCCAGTTTGGACCACGGCCTCTGATTACCATTCGTATTATTTGGTTGTAATTGTTGCACTGAAAGCATAATGAGTGCATCATGTATTTGCAATGTGTGTAAAAAGCTATTTTAATGTGCATTTCTCCGTTGATTAGCTGTCTCTGTTCTTCCTATAACTATATTGCATTGGTCAACTCTCGGATATGAAATTTTGCAGCATTTGTAGAGTGATAAGTAAAGAATTATACACTTTGGGGTGTACTTTTATAGGAAAATAATCAACATTATGGTGGTGTGGTGTCATTTACTGTTACCACCCCGAATTTGAAGTGTTTTTTTCTCCTTTTATAATACAGCAATTTGCTAACGATAACATTACTTTTATTATTTTATTATTGTATTAATGACATATTATACATTTTATACATTTATGGCTATGTTTAATGTTGTGGAATGTCTGGAAAGCAAATTTGGTCCTGTTATCACTTACATTATACAAGCTATAAACAGTCGTTTGCCTTATCAAACTCTTTGTCGTGGTTCTGAGAAATGACAAAACACAGAGTTATCTATTCAGAAGACGTTCCTTTGTTGGAAAATCCAAAGTAATACCTTTACCTCTAACTGAAACTGGAGACCCCTTCCAAAAATCCTAAATAAATATGTCCACACAGAAAATCTCAATTACTAACTAAAAAAAAAAAAAAACCCAGAGCTGGAGAAAACTAATCAGCCCAATCAGAATCAGAATCAAAGTCAACATCGCTGTGATATAAGCGTAGATTATTATCTGCTTGACAATAATAGATGGAAATGGAAATGCTTCAGGTCCAGGTTATAATCTGTTTGTTTTTTTTCTAGTTTTAACCTGTTTGTTCTTATTGTTGTTGTTGTTGTTCTTGTTGGTTTTTTTGTTTTGTTTTTTTTTTGTTGTTTTTTTACTATTATTGGTTTGTGTATTCTAACCATGTCTGCATACTCTAACCTCTGATAATCCTTAAATAAGATGTAATAAATTGACATGACACATATGTCTAGCTGCCTCAGGCTCTCGCATGCAACAGTAGTCTTATTTAATGAAAAGCTGGTGTAGCAAAAACATGTCAGTACACCACAGCACTATAGTATAGCAGCCCAGGAGGGAATACAGCATGCAGACTTCCATGCTTTATTACTACACACTTTCTGACTGTTTTTTGTTCCTTATGGCCATATGGTGGCATGTGCATCATGTAGATGATGATTCGCTCTGTCTGTGTTTGAGAGTGTGTGCTCTAAGCAGTCTGATAAAAAATGCAAGACCTGCAGAAATCATAGCACCTGTGGTCAGTGACCTAAATAAACACTGTCGACTACAGATGATGACAAACATGTTGCTGAAACGCACAGCTGCACATGCAAATGCACTGAAATGAGATTTTCATAATAAATACTGTATACGTCTCAATTTGCAAATGGCAGCCGTTCTGTGGTTTATGGTGATTTACTGTGTGTGAGCACTGAATCACACCAACATGGAACCAGTCAAATATTCTAAATGGAATATTATTCAGTGCTCAACTTACCAGAAAAAAACCCTAAAGAGGAACAATGCATCGTGAGGGTGGAGTTAGGGGGTGTAAATCCTGAATACATTTTCAATTTAGTCTTATCACAAATCACTAGCATACAGTAGAAACCATAGTGTGTGCATATATACAGGGTTTTACGGTAGCCATCTGATTATGAACCTGTACCTCTGGAGAATTGGTCAGAAGTACAGAGTTAACTACTAAACTGTCTCCGAATTTCACTGCATTTAGGATAAAGTGAACAAATTAAAAGGAAAAAAAAGGCAAAACCAGGAATTTGTATTCATAGACGAACCATTCAGAAGTGGGGGCCGGGATTATGCAAATGAAAGCATAAAAGAAACATAATGAGATTTATGGATACTGCCTGCACCTGCCTAGGGTATGATTGTGCGATTATATCCAAATCGTTCAAAAAGAGGGGGGTAAAAAAAAAAAATCTAACATCAAGCACTCACACTGTTTTGAAAGCATATCTGGGAAAAGGCGATGAGCTGATGGAACAGAAGCAAAAACATCTATTTGAGCTTCAAACAACACAGCAGTGGAGTCCATTAGCCGACCTTAGCGGTGCTGAAATGATAACTGTGGAAGCTAACACTTTTCCATCTCCTGTGTAAGAAGTGGAAGAGATCATTTTAGCTTCATTATATTCGCTTTTTATTATCATATAATTTATATCCACCGTAAACCAAAGAGTTGCCCTATTGCTTCAATGGCATTTACTCATAAATATGCCACTAAAATTATAATTGTGGTGATTGGCAAGTAACACTTGCAGGACAAATGTTAATAAACATAGGACTTATTAATTTTAATAAAATAATGTGAAGCTTCATTTGAAAACTCACCAAACATACCATAGGGTGTTTAACAAATAAGTTAGACATTTTGCGTTCCTTTTGAAATCCCTTTCAGCATCAAATGTTGACTAGCACCACACTATTACCACAGATACTTAGCATAACGTCATGGTCCAGATAACCAGTGTTGGAGAGTAGCTTGCTACAAATAGCAACACTACATGCTCAACTACAATTCAAATTGCAAAGTACCTTCCCAAACACTACACACAACTTATGGAGTTAACTTCATAAATACAAAAGAAGTACTTATTTATACAACATATAACTATTAGTTTTTGAGGTGAGCAGAAAATAGAGCTAAAGATAGATGAAAAATGAAAGGAAAAGGTCAGTCTTATTAAGGTGTTGGGCCACCACGAGCAACTAGAACAGCATCAGCGATCTGGTGACATTAATTTCATCCCCATCAAACCATTCACTAAAACATTGTGGCCTGTGGATGGGGGTTGGGTCACCATGGAAGAGACCACTCCCATCAAGAGAGAAATATTTCATCATAAAATAAAGGCAAATAGTTAGATATAACCTGGACATATATTAACATAGCAGAATCCAGGGTAGTATGCATACTTCACATGTGATGTCTGGCTATTAAATATGATATTAAAATTATTTAATAAAATTCTAACCTTGGATTTGACTCCATCAAGCTGCCTATTTCACTAATAAAGGTGAACTACTTCATGGTAATTACTACCACCCAAGACTCGATCAATTCAATTTACAACTGATCCATTACCACTGCATCTTATTTCAGATCACAGGGTTGAATGAAATTTAATTTAAGTCTTTTAAGAGCTTTTTAATATCAGGTGTAATGCAATTGAAGACCATTAGTGCACCAGTGATAAAGTTGGCCGTATGTTGCCTGGAGATTATGTCAACAATGGAGATGTGAATCCAAACAGCAGTAGTGGCATAGGTACAGGCAAAGTAGCTCATCTTAGCTTCAGTGTTACTTTTACTACCACAAAATGTGCTAATTTGCACAAAGTTTTCCACATTTGATGCTAATGTTAATGTGTTACAATGTCATTCTAATGCATTATCATTTAAATAGTAACAACTTAAAAAAAAAAAAAAAAACATGTGCAATTACTGAATGGTGAGGTTTTCTTTAAGGAGCTGTTATTTAGTGATTTTTAGAAGGAGTCTCCATTGTTGTTAAGAGATTTCAACTGAGAATGGCCAGACTGGTTCGAGCTGACAGAAAGGCTACAGTAACTCAGATAACCACTCTCTAAAATAGTGATGAGTATAAAAAAAAATATCTCAGAATGCACAACATATCGAACCTTGAGGTGTATGGGCTACAACAGCAGAAGACCATGTCGGGTTCCACTTCTGTCAGCCAAGAGCAGAAAGTTGAGGCTGCAGTGGGCACAGGCTCACCAAAACTTGACAGGTGAAGATTGAAAAAATGTAGCCTGCTCTGATGAATCTCAATTTCTGCTGAGGCACACAGATGGTAGGGTCAGAATTTGGTGCCAACAGCATGAATCCATGGCCCCAACCTGCCTTGTGTCAACAGTCCAGGCTGGTGGAGGTGGTGTAATGGTGTGGGTAATGTTTTCTAAGAACACTTTGGGCCTGTTAATACCAATCAATCATCACTTGAATGCCACAGCCTATTTGAGTATTGTTGCTGACCATGTGTATCCCTTCATCACCACAATTTACCATCTTCTAATGGCTACTTCCAGCATGATAATACACCATCTCAAAGCAAAATTAATCTCAAACTGGTTTCATGAACATGACAATGAGTTTCAAGTTCTTCAGTGGTCTTCCCAGTCACCAGATCTGAATCCAATGGAACACCTTTGGGGTATGGTAGAACGGGAGAAAGCGCACAGCTTCTCCTTACAACGTCTGTGACATAACTGCTAAACTATGACATATTTCCATACATGCAATTGGTTAAATAGTGTTCTATTAGTGTTCACAACAGTTAAGGAAAATCACCTCCAAGTGCAGTTGGGCAAACGCACACACATTTGCTCTTGGGCTGTATGAAATGTAGGTCACTTTAAGGGAATAAACAGGAAAAGAAGCCCAAGAACAGAGAAACACAAAACAACCTGAAACTCAGCTGTTTTTGCAGTCCAGTATATTGTCACTGCTCTTCGATTTCCTTTATGCTTCAAGTGACAGAATGAACAACCTAGAAATCCAAGCATAGGCACATCATTTGTTGTGTTCTTGGACATCTGTGTCATTTTAAACTAAAATACGAAGCACTTTTGTCTGAACTCACGTCTTCATAAATACTTTTTTTCATTGGAGAAAATGCAGGTGGAAATTTTTTTTGAATGCTTTGACATGCTCAAGTTGAGCAGGAACAGTGCTAAAAGCCACTGCGTTTCAGGTGCGACGGCTTTAACAAAAGAAATGTGGAGCTGATGAATTTGGGTGGTGTTTTCTAAGGTCGCCAGCTTTTTGGTAACAGCAGTGACTTCTGTATTTATCTGGTTCAATATCACATAAATACAGATGCAAAGAATCAAAAAGAGTATTCATGTAAGGATGATGGGCTTGTTAGAGATATCGATAAATCAGCTTGGCTTGTGAAAAAGAACTGTGCAGTGAACAAGCACTGAGTATAAGATCTCTAAGATTAATTTCAAATCAGTTCTCTCATCTTAAAACACTTGTAAAACATTGTTTACTGTCAGAGAGGTTTGAGACTGCCATTCGTAAACTCACACTATTGAAAACGGGCCACAGATACAACCTTGAAGTAGATCATTACTTGTCGAACATTAGGGCCACTTTTTAAATTGTGTTTTATACCACAGTGCTGCTGAGTTCACAATTATCAAACAAAATTTAAAGTCAAAGAATACAAAATTGCAAGCTTAAAATATGTGCTATAACTTTATAGCACCTGTAAAAGGACAATTTAGGGAATAGACAGAGAGACTCTTAAGAAATATTCCCCCTTGCCTGATACTGTTAAG
>JANDJT010000114.1:14582318-14594230 GCA_024331685.1 Stegophilus panzeri | reverse complement strand
TATATATGAGGGGTCTCCAGTGTCACCACATTGTAACAGTCTGAAGTTTTCTGACATGTAAAAGTCTTCAGGCTGCATATTTTGCCTTATTATCTTCAAGAGATATAAAAAAAAGAAAGGCTGCTGAAAAAAATGACTGTTTCTAGTTACTATAATGCAAGGGGTAACAGGAGCTAACTAGTTTTGTGGACATTCTACAATGCTACATATAAACAAATAAAAAGAATGATGTGTCATTACAAAGAACTGTTGGCAATTTGCTGTGGTATCAGAGGAATAAAACTCTTCATGATGTACTGTTATTAGAAAATAATCAACTGCAAAAGAAAGCAAATCAGCTTAAATGACCTTAAATGACCAAATTGACCTGCTGTAGTAGGAGCTGAATCAAAAGGTTAGATAGAGAAATTGAACCAGCTTCGCAAAACCATGGGAAGTCTTGCCAGAGGCACTGTAACTTTAAGAAGTATAAGTCTGAGGAATTACTGTGTTTTTTTTTCCATGAATTATGTAGAAGTCAATTATTGCGTTTTTTTTCTAATATTCTTTTAAAGAAGGTTTATACATTGTACATGATCGTTTCTATAGTAACAGATCATTCACAGGGACTTGTACGGTGGACGAGCCACATAAATGGATAAAAAATAGTTTATGTAATGTTTATGGAAGGAGTCTCCAGTGTCAGCTTTAAAGCTAATCTTATTTTTAATAGAAAAAGGGGAAGAAAATGCCAATTTTACTGAAACAGTTTTATTAAAACATTGGTAGATGAGTGTTTCCTCACACAAGGTATATAAAGGTAAATTAAATTTGATTTTCTAAACTAAATGTCACACATTTCAGTGTTGTAGTGGTTCCAGAAAGCTATAATTAGCACTACAGATGGCATATGCCATTGTCTGCTTAGCATAATCTCACAACTACCAGTGATAACAGGCCTTTTCTGTCAGTGAATTAAATCAACAGTATTTATATTGGATTGAGGGAAGTTACAGAGCATTCCAAATTACTCTCGCTCATCTGTCAGTTACACGCCATGTCAAGAAAGTGCCATTTGTGACAGCCTGAGATAGGTATTATGTCATATTAATAGCCAAGACAAGCGTCCTACGCCTTACACAGTGATGTAATATTTGAAACTGGCATTTGGGAAATACGTACGTGAAAATGAGCATGCACGCAATTGCATAGTTGAATAGGCTGTCAGAGGAGCTGTCAGTTACTTTAACCTAACACAGGGAGATCGCAGAGGTCTCAGAGCGATCACGATCATGTTCCCAGTGACATATATTGCTTCTCTGCTTAACTATTATGCGGGACGATACTTGTTTCAGATTTAGAAATGCAGATGGGGCTGAGTCATCACATAGCAGCAAAAACAATTTATTATAAGCTGTCAAGAAAGGAGGTTTGTCAACAACAGCAGTGCTCTGGTTAAAAAAATTTGGGGGGACTCATTATATTTAGTGTATTCCTCCATTAAAGTAATAGTTCAGCCAATTGATACAGACTTTCCCTTAACACAAAATGTATTTGATTAGATAAGACATGTTTTCTGTAACAATTAAGTAGATTATAGCTACCAGTTCAAACACATGCCTGAATAGACATGGTCTGTTGGACAACTCATTAGCCTGGGAGCCCTGGACAAGCATACCTTGTGTTTAGGTTATTGGTTTAATTTGTAGTTCCCAGATGGACAAGTAGGTTCAGCAACCAGACAATGAAAATAAACACCAAATCTTTACAGTCTTTTGCAAAACATAAATTTTCATTCCAAATCCCAGAGGCCTTTTTCACGAAGCCCGTTTCGGTAGCTACCCAAGTAAGTTTGTGTTTAATTTGAGCAAATACTGTTTTATCTGTATCAACAAGGTGGATTGGTTTTTAGTGGGTTTCATCTCCATGGTAACGTACATTACACGGATAATCTGCTCCGGAGTAGGTTTTTTCTCGGTGAGACAACTCAAACCCAACTTGGACCAATCAGCTGTGAGCAAAGTGATATAAATCTGATGCATAAAAGTTAACCCTTTAGTGTTTGTAGCAAAGGCTTCACCGTTTGTGGGGAATCCTGTGGAGCTCGGAGCGCAAATAATAAGAAGGACACTTCAAAGGAAAATAATTTTTAGAGGGACGGACACAATCCCCTGGCTTTTCCCAATAAGCATCTGTATGAATTTCAGCAGATGAAAATCAAAAGTTGGGCATCCCAGGCGAATTACACATTTTGTTGAGTTTTGAAGTGAAAAGACCTAAACACAAACTCTGCAGCAAGCTTTTCATCAAATGCTGCTCCTTTTTTTTCTCCAAATATACCTTTGCTGATCTTGGCTAGAAGGTTTCCTTTTAACTTCATTAGTCCACAGCACTTGTTTAACCAAAATGCTTATGCTTATCTAGATGCTGACTGCATCCGAAATCGTGTGCCGTGACAGTACCTACTGTATTCGATTCAGCACCTACTTCTTGTTTATTGACAAAGTACGTACTGATCAGTATATGTGTGTAGTTTGAATATAATCCAGACATACTATATCCGCCATGTTGGCATTGTCATGTGACCTATGACATCATCATAACCCCAAAACTTAAGAAGCCTGCCAAATTAGAGGTTTTTCCTCTTTGATACTTAAACAAGTTTACAATTTACTCAGGTGTTGGTAAACAAGTATGGTTTAACCGCATGGAACAAGGAACAACCTTAATACCTGTAGCACTTACACTTAAAAAGAGCCTTCCATCATTTTTTATTCTGACAGCTCTTTCGTGCCAGTTCCTTTGCCTTATGGAATAGCATAGTGTCCATTGGTTCCATGCTACAGACTCTCTGTGGAAGCAGTAGGTCATCCAGGTATTTCTCACCTATTGTTTTATGAATACTGAGAATTCAGACATACTTCTCCTTTGGCGCACTGCTTTTCACCATCTGTGTAGTAGGGTAGTAGGGATATTCAGATGCAGCCGTTGTTTTTGTGATGAGCTCTCAGGTAAGCTGAGCTGATGATTCTTCCATGCAGATTATTTTGCTGCAAACAACACTGCAAAGTAGAATTGTACTCCACCACTCCTGTGTCAACTAAATCTTCCTGCAGGTCCTGAGTGTCATTTAGGACTTTTTCTTTACATTTCCTTTCAGCACACAGGCAGTTCTATGTGAATTTTTTCTTGGTTTTCCAGAGCTTGCCTTGATTTCCACAGTTACCCTTAGCTGCCATTTGTTAGTGACATATTGGTCAGTGGAAATTGCAAACTGGAAGTGCTTTGCGATCTTTTTATAGGCTTCCTCTGCTTTGTAAGCATCAATTAGCTTCATTTTCAGATCAGTCAGCTGGTTAGGCAAAGCTCATGGTTAGGACAAGGTTTGACGAGACAGATAAGTTATTACATCCTGGAAATATTACTCCTGACAATTCTTGACCTGGCTAATGAGTCCTAATGTGTCAGTTAAGGCCTAATGAGTTGATTAATTTCTGAGACTTTACATCTGGAAGGGTGAGCAAACTCTTGCACATGCCACAATTACTATTTTATTTTTTCCTATTTAAAAAAAAAGTAATTACATTTGCAATTACATTTACAACAAATATAGTTTGCTGCAGAGGTCATGTTTGTGTTTCATTTCCCTTAAAATATCAAAAACATGTAATTTGGCTAGGGGTGCCCAACCTTTTGCATATAGCTTTATGTAAATCTCTGTTAGATTACTTGAGATCACTTACTGGTAGATGCTATCTCTTACATGCTAGCAACATTATATGTGTAGCTAAAAAGGAAAATTAAAGAAACATTGTACACCAAACATGACATTGCTAATTGATTAATTGACTTGGCAGTTAATATTTTTAAGTTAATATTTTTTGGCCGGTCTATCCCTTTAGTGTTAATAGAAGTCCCATGGACATATACATGGATGATATATGTCACTGAAGCTGAATGCTGTTGTTTGGTATGCCGTCAGGGTGATGCTTATTTGTGTGCTAAACATATCCAGTATTAATATGCATATGGTACATATCAAATCAATCCACATCAGAAATATCAATAATGTACCCTTACTCACGAACACCACTGACATATATCACAGCTCAGTACCTCTGTTGCTATTTGCTCCTATAATATATGTACCAGACAGGTACACTAGGCTTATTGACTTATTAGGTAATGTAAACTCTCTGAGCTGTCAAAAAGAACATCTATAAATACCCCTGCTGCTAGATTCCCTGCTGAGAGATAAGATAATTTACCATTTAAAGCCTGGGTCCCTACAATATCATCCCTGGCTGGTTTAGTGATTAATGGCATGGGCAAATATAGCCAGGCTATTAGTCTCATGTGGGGAAAAAAAATAGGCCCAGGCATGAGATGTCCTAGGGAATAGAGCTATGGAAGGTGAAAAGGAGAAAGGGTTAATAAATATCTGTACTCAGATCAGAGCGAGAGGAATACCAGCTGCGACCTGACCACCAGGTCATGTTCTATTCCTCCACTGCGATATTACCAAGCAGCAGGTGTTCCATATCGAAATGTCTCCGAGCTCACAGTAAATCATGAGAAACCGCCCTGCCTCATCACAAGAAAGCACATGTACTGTATTACCTAATGGATATATTTAACAATTTGTGCTGATGAACACTTTGCATTAACCAAAAATGACTAGTAAATGCTTCTACTGTATCTACCCCTGAACAGCTTTCAAAAACATATACAGTATATCAGTTTACTTACAATGTTTAACATCTCCATATAATATATGTGCAGTTGTCTGAGATGTTACTGTAGCTGAATTTTTGCAGAATTTCATCAAAATCTTTTTTGTTTGTTTTGTTAAGTGTTATATTTTTTATTTTGACTTAATATAGGCCACAATAACAAGATATTAAGCCATGAATATTTAACACCCCACAATCAATTAATGAGACTAACATTAAATAATAGCTTATAATTTGTGTTGCTTGTTTAGTTGAAAATGAATAAAGGTTGATATCATGAGATATTATGTTGAAATAATGATGTAATTACATTGCACTTCAACCTTTTTCATATCTTGTAGTTCAGAGCATCCATATTTTCACAACTCTACTTATCTTCTAAATATATTTCTTTTTATTTACTTTATAACCTCGCCTATGCTTACTGCCTACAGAGGTCACATGGCATAAATAAGAAGTCTACAGAAGTCTATGGTCTGTATGCCTAAGGCAGAGATTTGAAACCCAGTGAATGTCATGTGTTGATCAAGTTTCTTGCTGTGAACCATAGTGGAATGCATTTAACCCTAATAGATTCAGTTTGTAAATGGAATAAACACCAGCTGTTAATTTTTTTTGCCAGTCACTTTCATTGTAGAGATAGCAGTGGGGGGAAAAATTAGAATGTTAATTTTAAAACAAAAATGGAAATATAACCAACAGAACAAAACTCACTGAACCAACCAGCAGTTATTTTACCACAAAATAGTAATGGTGAACAATGATTATTCAAGTCAAGAGCAATGACTAGCCTCTTGTTTATCAAATGCTTTTTAGATTTTGCTTTGTTGCATATCAAATGAACTGCAAATTAACCCTCTACTGCAGGAATTATTACATTTACATAAAAAAATAATAATAATAATAAAAAAAAACGTTTTATGTATTTGTATTGATATTGCTTGAATTAGTTATAAGTAATATAATTATACTTAAAAATGTAAGAAAAAATTAAGGGGGGGTTAGTTCGTAAATTGTTAGTTGGTAAGCAATGTGCAATGGTGGAAAGTATAATATAGTCAAAAACTGAGTGATTTATAAAATAACACAAAATGTATGAGATTTCCAGATTATAAATTGCAGTTGTTGTTTTTTTTTTTTTTTGCCACTTAGTAAGCATGTAAAAATTATGTCGTCTAGAAAGGAATTACAGTTGTAAAAAGTATGTGGATGGATTTACTCACTCAAAATACATACACAATGAGATCCAAACATGTTTTGGGTGTTTGGATTCAAAGATCGTTTTAATTTGTTTGCATCTCTTGAATTCTTAATTTAGAAAACAAGGTGCAGTTGCAAAATGTCTGAAATTACAACAGTTTTTCTTACTTTGATTAGAGAAGCCTAGTATCTTTTTTTTTTTGCTATGTAGGCCTGTTTCAATTCATGAACACACATACCACAGTTCTATTATCAGATGTTGTTGCCATATGACAATAATTACATTTTACCATTTAACAAAATTCTTAATATATATATATACTTGCTTAAATGACAAAAACTAAATGTTAACTTCTCAGATAGTGTTTCAACATTTTCCATTAAGTAGTTTCCAATTTTTAAAGCCCTCCAATGATGACCTTCACCATCTCATGTGACTGCAGAAAAGGAAGTACAAATAGCACTTCCTGGTCATGCGAAATTGAATTTTTTGTTATGCCAAAGTCCACTTGCCTAGGAAAATAGTAATTTGTATTATTGCCTATCAAAAAAGTGGAGATAAATTAATTGTTTCCATGTGGAAACAACATGCAGTAAAGGGTTAAAATAATAAATAATGCTTGGTTTTTAACAATCAGTGTGCTGGTGTCTTTCAGTGGAATTGAAATGGAAATACATTTTTTTTCTTCCTTTTTCAACTTTGAAGGTAAGCATACTTTAAAATGCTACAACTTTACTTTGTACTGAACATTTAAAGGGATTTCCTAGACCTCTACACATATAGTTTAAAGGTAGACAAAGGGGTATCTTAATAAAAACACCCATGCTTCCTTTGGAGGGATCTCAGAGCTCCATAGCTTCATCCCATTAAAGCTCATCCAACCTTTACCATCATGTCAATAACTCTAGTTTAGTGAATGCAGCTACACTGCTACATATCAGTAGCAGTCATGCAACACTAAATAGTTGTAGATAAAAAGGAAACATGTTCCCACTGTACTACAGTAGTGTTTAGCCACATACTGCCATGTCAGCTGTCCTGCTGTTCCTGAACTGAACAGGTGTTGGAAGAAAACTGCAGCAGACTGCAAAGAAATGCTAGCATACTTTTCACATTCATAATACCAGGGCAGGTGGCAGCGCTTTATGTATTGGTGTAATTATTCAAGTCGGAAAGAATCCACATGCTGCAAATTTCTGTTATGTGCTTAAACACTGGATGGACTTTCAGCCTCAAGCATCCACTTGCAAACCCGTTGCATCCACAGTGCCTTAATTCAAATATGCAATAAACAGCAAAAACAAATGCACACAAGTTTTATTACCAGTGTTCATGTGAAGTACTCCTAAAATGTGGTCAGGAAAGACCTAATAAATGTTCTGAATTAATCAGACCAATCCCATGCTGTGCATTTTGTATGTAGCCACATTCAAGCTCATTGTTATTATTGTTATCCATCCATCCATTTCCCATACTGCTTATCCTACACAGGGTCGCGGGGAGCCTGGAGCCTATCCTAGGGAACTCGGGGCACTAGGCATGGGACACTCTGGATGGGGAGCCAAGCCATCACAGGACACAATCATACACATATTCACACACCCATTTACACTATGGACAATTTGGAAATGACAATCAGCCTACAGTGAATGTCCTTGGAGGACGAAACCAGAGTACCCGGAGGAAACCCAGAAGCACAGGAAGAATATTCCAAGGTGCGAGGCAAACATACTAAACACTCGGCCACTGTGCCCATATACTACTTCTTCTTCTTCTTCTTCTTCTTATTGCTGTTCCATGCTATAATCTGCAGTTCGATCATCATAGTACCTGAGTGCAGCTCCGCTTAGTACGGTATCATAAACTAAAGCTGGAAAAAACTCCACCCACCCAGGCCTGTAATTACAGATTTTCATAGCTGGGTCAATACCACCATTAAAAACATCTCAAATTGCCCTTAATAACAGTCCTCTGAGTTGTGTTCTAGGCTGCACATGGAGCTATTACTTTTTCCATTACATGTTGAGACTGGCTAGGGATAAATTTCTTGTTTATCTTCCCTGACATGTGCTGGGCCTGTGGTGCACAGATATATTGAGGTGAAGTCAATATTTTGTTGTTGGAAACTGGTGGGACATGTTGGTGGGACATGGCTAGCCTTGGAGACTGAGAAATCCCTTGTGCTTTTGTGATGACTCACCCTGTCACACACACACACACCCACACACCCTTATACCCACACACATGCACACTCATTACAACCCCTGCAGCCAGTGTGAAACAGTTTAGAATCATTTGTATTCAGGTCTACACTAGCCACGTAAGGAGTGACACACAGCAACAAGCCTGGCTGTAACAATTCCACTCGGCTCGGCTGCTTTGCTGACGTCAGGCCTTCACACACTGCTGCTCTCAGCTACAGATGAGCCTGCGTTCCTCTAATGAGCTTGGCCATCATCTCCCAGGACTCTGTATCATCCTTCCTTCATTTCACTCCATGTTAGCTATACTGTGGATAACAATGCTAGTATCTAATTACTAGTAACGAAAAACTTTTTTTTTTTTTTTCCTGTTATGTTTTGGTCCCACATGTCGTCTTGGAGGGAACAGTCACTGCAAATCAATCTAAAGATCTTCTGATTGATCACGTTTATTCTAAGATGAAACATTTCTATCCTAGTGGGAGTGGCCCACATCCACAGGGCACAAGGGCTCATTGAATGGTGGAATGGTGGAATTTGATGAGGATGAAAATGATGTGAATCATATGCTATGGCCTTCTCACTCACAAGATCTCCACCCAGCCGGGAGCTTTTGGAGAGCTGTGTTAGATATTGTTCTCCAGCACCATCATCATAACACCAACTGAGAGAATGTCTCTTGGAAAAACAGCGTTCATCGCTCAAATACAGTTCCAGAGACTTGTAGAATCTTTGCTAAGGGGCTCTGAAGTTGTTTCGGTGCCTTGTGCTGGCTCAACACCTCATTAAACCATGTTTTAGTGTTCTTCTATTCTTAAACATCTACCTCTTTTTTTAGGTTTGACCAAAGCAAATTTAACAAATGGACAAAATTTAAAAATGACTAAGTAGAGATACAAAATAAAGAGTAGTGACAAACTACAAAACTAGTATTATCAGTATTATCAAATCTCCTGAGCTGTGTTTAGCATCAGCTCTGTGCCTTCATTACATTAAAGCCCATCCAGCCTTTACCATCATCTCAATAATTCTACCTTAGAGAATGCAGCTACAGTAAACATTGCCTTGTAGCAGTATATTAAATAATTGTAGACAAAAAAAGGGAACGCGATCCCACTGATCCCACAGTTGTGTTTTGCCACCTACAGTCAGTTGACCACATTACCGATGTTCATGCCCCACTGTGTCTGAGCTGAACATGTGTTGGAAGAAAACCACAACAGACTGCAAAGAAATACTGGCATGTGTTTCACATTCAGAATATTAGAGCAGGTGGCAGAGCTTCTGTTTTTGTTCTCATTTTTCAAGCAGGAAAGAATTCACTTGTTTCTAATTTCCATTATGGCCTTAAACTCAGGGTTGACTCAGCAAAACCCATTGTAATCACTTCTATTTCAAGATATTATGTCATTATTTCAACTTACAATCTCATTATTTTGACCTACTTTGTTATAACATGATGTTGTTCTAAGATGAGTTATCTAATTATTTCCAGATTCTCTGCAATTATTTAACATCTCATTAATTTGATAGTATGCCATTATTTGAACTTGGTATCTCATTATTCTGACTTAATTGCCTACTTATTAATCGTGGCTCAAGGTCCCTTTCCAGAACTTTCAAACTAACTGTTCCTCAGTGGTGGAATGAACTTCCAACCTCAATCCAGACCGCAGAATCTATCACTATCTTCAAAAAACAGCTAAAGGCCCACCTCTTCTGTGAGCACGTAACTAACCCCTAAAATGCCAACCCCACATTATCTTTAATAAATAAATAAATAAACAAATAAATAAACTTACTCTGGCTCTTACACCTCTACTCTGCACACTTTGCTTTTCTAGAACTCAATTATAAATCTTGCATGGTAGCACTACTGGTATTGTTCTCCGCTTGATATATTGCTTTGCTTGTATTTCCTCATTTGTAAGTCACTTTGGATAAAATTGTCTGCTAAATGAATAAATGTAATGTAATGTAATGTAATAACCCATTATTTCAAGATAGCATGTCTTTATTTAACTTAATATATATTTGTTCTGACATAATAGCTTTCTATTTCAAGTTTTGTCATTATTTTGATATAAAATCCCACTATTTTGGCTTTAAATTGTTACTTCAAGTTACTAAATCAAAATAATATGTTGGTTTTGCGCTATCTTGTTACTTAAAGATATTTTGTTATTAGTTAGTTTTATCGCATTATGTAAAATTAGGAATTCAAGATATTAAGTCCAAATACTAATATATTAAGTGAAAATAACAACATAATTCAGTATTTGAAAAAATGAGTTATTACGTTGAAGTAATGAGATAGTAAGTCAAAAAGGACATAACATGTCAATATATCTATTTTTTCCACAACTTGGGGCATGTAAAAATAACAGTAAGCAGTCCATTTGTGTTAGTTTGAACTAAATAAACTATTAACTGATTTGTTGTTTTCTGTTATGAGAATATGTTGTAATATTTTTTCAAATGACTTTTACCCCAATCAGTTAGCCTACTAGCCCTCCTAGTAACGATAATAGAGAAACAATTATTGTAGTGATTATTGTGATTATTATATGATATGCTGTACTGCAGGCATTCATATTTTCATGAGTGAGTAGAAACACTAAAATGTATATAGTTTGGAAGTAGTATAATGGAGTACAATGGAATGCAGCATCACTCATATAAATTATAGACAGAACAGCAAAGTACCAGTATTTCAAGACATGTCCTAAATATTACTCAAATATAAAAAATCCTGAATGTTAGTTCATGGTTTGTCCAGTCCATTATTGTACTCTGGATCACTATTGCATTCAATGTGCCACATGCACTGAAATCATTTCCTTTTCAGCCTGTTACTTTAAGTAATTGCTTTTCATTCTGGCTATCTGCATGATAAAAAACAAGACAAAACAAAAGAGCAAATGTCCTCATGATTATGAAACAGAAAAGGCTGTGTGTGTGTGTGTGTGTGTGTGTGTGTGTGTGTGTGTGTGTGTGTGTGTGTGATTCTTTAAACCTAGTCATCATTACCATTCTGCCCTTCCAGCTTACGAGAACGCTACCCTTTCCAATATCCAACAACAATTTATCCTTTCCTATGAAAGGGATGAAAAATGGATGGATGGTTTAGAGGTGGAAATGCCAGAGTCTGGATTGCCCATAGCTAGCAAACAGGTATTACAACACAGCAACATTACGACAACATTCTGCAAATGGATTTGAAATGGAGCTGAACGTGTGATACATGTGGAAGGCTACTTGCCTTAGAGAAAATGACAGCAAGGGGGATATTCAGACAAAAATATTTCCATAAGGATGACATAAAGATATGTTTTTTTTTTTTCCTCCATGGTGTAGTACTGTATAAATAAAACAAATTGACTTGGCTGTCTCTGTGAAAGGTGTACATATATCACCTGGGAGAAGAAGCCCTTTCATTCTGTCAGGAGATCATCAGCTTCAGCCAACACAAATATCTTACCCACTGTATGAACAAAGCCTTTATCCAAACCTTCTATCTACAGCTTGACTAGCTTGTAACATCTAAGGTAAATGGAAATGAAATGAAATGAAATGAAATTTTGTGGACAGTAGCTAACAGGATCTCAGTTAGTGGACACTAGCTAAGATACTCTCAGGATCTAGCTAACATGATCTTGGTTGCTGGATAGTAGCTAACAGGATCTCAGTTACAGGACACTAGCTAACAGGATCTCAGCATCTAGAACCGAGGAACCATGTTATAAAAGGATGTGGCTTTGTTAAACTGATGTTGTTCTGAAACTAGATACTGAAAGT
>JANDJT010000114.1:14552744-14565838 GCA_024331685.1 Stegophilus panzeri | reverse complement strand
ATTCCCTAATTCTAGCAATATGAAAGGATAAAAAGTGGCACTATTCACTCCTCCTGATTGTAAATACCCCAGCTTTCCTGAAAGCTCATATTTGACTGATCTGAGGGAGGAATCCATTGCAGCATCTGTTGATTTGATGACCTAGCTCAACCTGACAACATGATTTGAGTCATGTTGAAATGTATTACAGTGCTCTGTGTTGCACAGGAGATTTACACTCTATTTGTATTTGACAGAGAGGCAAACATGAACCTCTTTCCTGCATCTGTTCTTTGTCAGCTGAATGACAGCATTGCCTGGTATTAATCCGGAAGTGTGTATGATCAATAACATGAGGCAGGGCAGAACTGCAACATGCCTGCTCTCTTAATAATTATCAATTGATGCATCTGCTGGTGATTAAATTCCCAAGGTGTGATGTTCTGCATAAAGATTTCACAAAGATATGGAATTAGCAATAACTCTAAAACTTACAATTATTATAAGATAATGAACAGTGATCTGAATTCTCGATTCCAATTAGTCAGAAGCTGTTGATTAATTTCTATAATAGCAGCTCTGACATTAAATAAAATCTCACATTTATAGTAATGTGCTAGTCATAATACATTGTTGTTTCTATAGCAACAACTCATTAACAGGCACTGTATGTACATAGGTATGGTGGATGAGCTACATAATCAAAACCTAATCATAAATGTTTAAAAAAAAAAAATAAATAAAAAACATTTATTATTTAACAAGGAATTACAAAACAGATAATTGCTGACATGGTCAAACCTCCCGTAAGAATTTATTTAATATTTATGGAAGGCGTCTCCAGTGTCAGCATTTGTAACAATCAGTAAGTTTTCTGCCTGCCTTTCGCACTTTCTTGTTTTTCAGTAATATGGCAAGCTGTGGGATTTTTTTTTGTCCTATTAATTTCAAGACAGAGACAAATGAGAGGCTGGTGGAATGACTCTTTCTAGCTGCTATAATTTAAGTGATAACAGAAACTAGCTTGTTTCATGGATGTTCCACATTGGATGTATGTAAGTATAAATGGTTAAAGGTATGTAATTCGTTAATAAATTAACGAATAGGGGTGGCTGTGGCTCAGGTGGTAGAGCGGGTTGTCCACTAATCGTAGGGTTGGCGGTTTGATTCCCGGCCCATATGATTCCACATGCCGAAGTGTCCTTAGGCAAGACAATGAATCCCAAGTTGCTCCTGATGGCAAGTTAGCACCTTGCATGGCAGCTCTGCTACCACTGGTGTGTGAGTGTGTGTCTGAATGGGTGAATGAGTCACAGTGTAAAGCACTGTGGATAAAAGCGCTATATAAGTGCACCATTTACTATTTAAAATGTTAATAGTTGGCAAGTTGCTATGATGTCAAAAACATTTAGAGACATGCTGTAACAGGAAAATAATCAACTTCAGGGTGGTCATAGACTTCATTTCATGTCTGGCTGAATCATACCACCCCTTTGTTGTCAATTTTGGTGATAAATGTTGCAGCATGTGTCTTTGGACTGGGGGAGGAAACTGGAGTACCCAGACAAAACCCCCAAAGCACAGAGAGAACATGTAAATTCTGCACACACAGGGTGGAGGCAGGATTCAAACCCCCAACCCCAGAGGTGCTTGGCAAGAATGCTATAATCAGAAAAATGCATCCTAAATGCATCATCATACTCCATGAAAAAAATTGGTAAGATTATTTTGGGCTTCATACAAAAAGGTGTAATCACTAACCCTAACCCTAAGCCAGACCCAACATTCCTTAGACTTGTCACAATTCTGAAATATTGTGAAATGATAAATTACCATGCAAACAATTGTGATAAATGATTTATTTGTCTGTTTTTTTTTTTTGCCTCTTTTATATGCCAAGTAGTAGTGTAATAACGCACATGCAATTCTTGAACAGCCATTTTCATTGAACATGTACATAAATCAATTTGTTTGCATAATTATATAAAACCTATTATTGAAACACAGTGTATTACTAAACAATAATCCTTGCATTTCAGAAAAAAAAAAAAAAAAGCTGTCAATGAATAATGCATTATGGCAAAAACAAGCCATATTTGTGTTATCTCTAAGTTTTAGCAACAGTGGACAAAATTTTGCTGAGTTACATGACAAATCATAGCTGTAGTCCATAAATCAAAGCCTTAGACCAAGAATAATAATAGGATGGTGTTGAAATTTTATTTCATCCATTAAATCATTGCAAATGAACCTTGTTTACTAACACATTCTTTTTGACAGCTAATTGCAGCGAATCTAAATGAAGCAAATCTGCATTCGCGGTTATGCACTTTGGATCTCAATCAGTATGGAAAAGTAATGGCACAGTTCATTATAAAAGATTTGACTGTGCTTACTGAAGATCTCACAGACCGTCTTGAAATGCTTGATGAATTTTAATAGCCAGAGGAGAACGAACATACATCACTGTATCAACTAAAGACCGCAAAGCTCCCACATATGGTGCATATTATGGGTAATTAAAGTGAATTATTTAGTGGTTGGACCCATCAGGAGAGAGAAATGTCATTGCTTAATTTATGGCTGGTATTGATTTATTTATTTTGCTTTAATGCAAATCTATTCACAGTAATGCAAGGAATCCACGAATTAAGACTTAAGAATTCTCGATTCTGATTGGTCAGAAGGTGATTAATTTTCTGTAACAGCATCTCTGGTGGTAATCATGCAGTTGTTATAATAGCGTATGTTTTCATTTTTGTAGTAACAAATGATTCGCAGGGTGTCATTTGTTGAACAAATTTAATACATACTGATATGATGACGCATTCTGTAAGGAGTCTCCAGTGTCAGCAGTTAGTAACAGTAAGTTTTCAGGCATGGGAAAGTCTTTAGGAGGGCATGGTGTCTTAGTGGTTAGCACATTTGCCTCGAACCTTTGGGGCTGGGGGTTCGAATCCCACCTTTTCCCTGTGTGTGTAGAGTTTGCTTATTCTCCCCGTGCTTTGGGGGTTTCCTCTGGGTCCTTTGGTTTCCTCCCCCAGTCCAAAGACATGCACTATAGGCGGATTTCCAAATTGTTTGTAGTGTGTGAATGTGTGCGATTGTGTGCCCTGCGATGGGCTGGCACCCTGTCCAGGGTGTCCCCCGCCCTGTGCCCTGAGTTCCCTGGGATAGGCTCTAGGCTTCCCCGTGACCCTGTGTAGGATAAGCAGTATAGAAAATGGATATATGGATGGAAGGCAAAGTATTTATTACTTGTTTTGTGGATGTTTCACAAGATTACATGTAACTATAAAAAATTTTAAATAAGACATGGATAAAAAGTAAGACTTTTTTTTTTTTTTAAAGTAAAAACATTTTAAAAAAGGTAATCATTGGCAAGCCACTGTGGTATAAGAGATATAAAAAACACTGTTATAGGTTGTTGATTATTTCTTGTGTAACAACACATTCCATTATGTTTTATTCTTTACTTAGCAGTCTATTCACTAAGGTAAAGTCAACTGGGAAACAAATAGCATATTAGTCATATCATATTAATGCTCTCCAACCTGTTTACCTGTTCAAGATATTTATCTCTTTGTTACTGAAGTTGCATTTCCTCTTTAATCTTGAGTTTAAAGAGTTTAAACAGCTCTGAGATTAACCATTTCGACTATGTCACGGCGGTTTCTGAAGTGCAGTTTGCTTGTCACTGAGTATATTTAGTAGGCACAGTTTGAACAGTAATTTGAACATTCAAACAGTAAAATGCATTGCAAGTATTTTTTGCGACTGCTGCACCTTCTCTGGTTATCTTTTCTTTTTAAAATAGAATAGAATATATTAGAATATCTTTATTCTCATTGATCAAGTGCAATGAAATTGAATTGCAACTTACTTACTGGATGCAATTAGTATACATTAACAAATCTACAATACAGTGATGAGAGTTGATTGATATATACACTCACCAAGCACTTTATAAGGAACACCTGTAAACCTACTCATTCATGCATTTATCTAATCAGCCAATCGTGTGGGGGCAATGCATAAAATCATGTAGATACGGGTCAGCAGCTTTGGGTAATGTTCACAACAACCACCAGACTGGACAAAAAATGTGATCTCAGTGCTTTTGACCTGGGAATGATTGGTGGTGCCAGCTGGGCTGGTTTCAGTATTTCTGCTGATATGACTGCTGATCTCGTGTGATTTTCACACACACAACAGTCTTTAGAGTTTACTCAGAATGGTGCAATAAAGAAAAAAACATCCAGTGGGCAGCAGTTCTGCGGACGATTGAATGCCACAGTCTACTGAGGATTGTTGATGACCATGTGCATCCCTTCATGGTCATAATTTACCCATCTTCTAATGCCTACTTCCAACATGAAAATGCACCATGTCACAAAGCATACTGGTTTCATGAACATAATGAGTTCAGTGTTCTTCAGTGGTCTTCCCAGTCACTACTCTGAATCTAATAGATCACCTTTGGGATGTGGTAGAACGTGAGATTCACAGCATGAAAGTGCACCTGAAAAACTGCTGGAACTGAGTGATGCAATCATGTCAACATGGAGAAGAATCTCCAAGGAATGTTTCCAACATCTTGTGGAATCCATGTCATGAAGAATTGAAGCTGCTTTGAGAGCAAAGGGAAGTCCTACTGTACGCAGGGTTAGCATAGTGTTCCTAATAAAGTGCTCTGTCAGTGTATATTCTAACATAAATAGTGTGTATTCCTGTATGGCAATGCAAACTGTAGAAGTCTAAGAAGCAATACTTCTGTTTTTATAATTCTAGTGCAATAGCTTTAGATTTGCAATGTAACAATAGTATCTCTAGCAATACTAGAAGGTTGAGATCATTTTCAAAGTGCAAATTACCTCAATTGAGTGTACTTACGTTAAGCTGGAGCGATTCTGTCCACTGTCCGATCACTCTATAACCTGGAGAGCTGTTATTGTTGATCTGGTATTGAAAGAGATCATAGCGGCCTGGTGCGTCTCCGTTCTGGTTGAAGGTCACAGAAGTTCCAGCACTTCCTGAAGGAAAAAAAAAATCAAAAGGCAACATAGATTCATTTGAATGATAATGATTATCACGGTGTGAATTCAGCACGGAAGATTAGACTTAAATGAGAAAGTATGGAGACCTAATTGAGCAGGAAAATTTATATGTGACCCACGCTGTTCTGTTTTCACATTCCATCAAATCCTTTTACAGACAATCGCAAAACAGTTTTCTCAGCAGAGAAAGGGATAGAGTCGAAATCTGCACTCTTTGATCTTTCCTTGTTCTGTTATTGCTAGGCTATTATACAAGCTACTGCTAGCTCAAAAGACATCCATTGACAATTCTCAATAGAAAAATGTCCTTTTGTTGTGGTTAGGAATAAAAAGAGCATACAGCCCTTGGGTGAGGAGTTTGGGCCTGACACTTATTCAGGTCCCTTGTCTGCTTCTTTGGAAAAGCTGTTGGTTTGGAACAAAATGAATGACAATGATAAGGTCACTCTTTGTTTCTTCAGCTGAATACAGATGAATGTTTCTCTTTTGCACTCTTTATTAGTTGTACCTGTAGAAGTGTGAACACTGTACAGAGTGTGCAGCTTCCTTGGATGTTAAGTTCACAGCACTAGAGTGTTAGTGGCATTTTTTTATGGAGCTAAAAAAAAAGGATTAATTTAACTTATCTCTACCTAAGAGTGATACAGCGGTGCTTTAGTCCTTTAGTCTGCCCAGATACTGTATCTCACCTCTTTATCTCTACACTGCTCATACAGATCAGCTTCCAATGCTTCAACTTTCATTCTAACACCACCATCAACACTATCGTCATCTTGTACATCGCTAAGTTGACTCTTTGTACAACTGCACCCTTTAACTGCATTGCATTCTGAACCACTGAATAGAACATTTGCATCAACATTTCCACTATGTCTACATTGGATTTCTCATTGATATGAAATTGAAGGTTTCTGGAAAATGGTGAGAAAATGAGAAAAGAAACTCTTGTGCTTTTGTTTTTAGGGGCTAACAGCAAAACCTGATGGCTAGCCCTTTGAAAAGCCGTTGCAATTGTGCTAGCAATAAATGTCCCCCTGTGATATCAGTGTGACACACAGATACTAACCTTTCACAAAAATAATGAAAATACAGCCCCAACCAACAAATTAACACCAGAGTTGCTTACCATATCACAAATATTCTCATATAAATATAACGTTTCAGGGTTGCATTTTCCTTTACATTTTACAGCATTACTTATTTAGCGATTAAATTATATAGACTAATAATCAAGTATATAAAGATTTGACCATGTACTAGAAAAGGTTCTTTTGGTTGCCTAAAGAGGTATTTTGGTTTCCTAAAGGGAATTTCTGTCCATGATTTGTTTTTTTAACAAAGAACATTTTCTGGCACCTTTCTTTAAAGAATATATTTACAGATACCATTTTGAGTGAGATAGACTTCCACGACTTTTATCTGCATAAGCCTTGTGCAAATTACAAAAGCAAATGTTGGACATCAAACATGTCTTGGCTGTTTGACTACATTTGGGAAAAGTAAGATTTGTGTAAATTTGGTTTTTTTCACCAAAGCTTTCCTTTAATGAGCTGTACAAGCTGACAAATCTCTCACTATCCACTCTTCTCCACCTGCTCTGTTAGCCAAAAAATGTGACTGTCTATCCCTGTCTTATCACAGCAGCCACTGTTGGATGTGTCAACCATTTCCCAAAAAGGCAGTGCAGAAAAAGAATGTACAGCAACATTTTTTGGAAAACGCTATCAGGGATTAAAAACAAAACAAACAAACAAAAAAAACCCCATGAGGGCCAAGAAGCGAGCGATTAAGGCGTGATTCTGAATCGCTACACGAGAATGAAATGGCTGTTCCACACTGAGCCACGAGGGCTGGGCAATCTGCTGCTGAGCTTTTTGCACTTCATTATCCCCGCGCCGTAGTGCCACCTGCTGCAGTTTCGGCTTTTAGTCAGAGAACCTGCGGCAAGAGAAAATGGATGCACAGAGTATCTCGCTCCTCTCAAACACTCAAAAGAGTCAGAGTGACACGGAGTCAGCAAAGAGGTAACTATTCTTCTCAAGAACTCCTTGTCAGCAATCATGCAGCTAAATTGCAGCTTCAAAGCTATTCACGACTTCCCTGTTAACTAGCCTGGTTACATGGAACGTTGCGAATAGTGAAGGTGTAATTTAGCTGCGTGATTGCTGTGAGGGAGAGATATTCATATTACATTAGAACAGGCTCTAAGAGAGAGAGAGATAGAGAGAGAGAGAGAGAGAGAGAGAGAGAGAGAGAGAGAGAGAGAGAGAGAGACCATGAGCCATGAGAAGAGGAATAGTGGAAGCAGAGAGCATTTCTGTCACATAAACTGTAGAGCCGAAAGAGAGAAAAGTTCAAGCAACTTTATAGTTTGAGAAAAAAAGAAAAACAATTGAAATAGAGAAATCTTGTGATATTTGATTCTAGAACAGTGAAACTAAGTCATGTTCTTCTTCTTCATTCATATTATTATTATTATTATTATTATTATTATTATTATTATTATTATTATTTGGGGCATGGTGGCTTAGTGGTGGGGGGTTCGAATACCGCCTCTGCCCTGTGTGTAAGGAGTTTGCATGTTCTCCCTGTGCTTCGGGGGTTTCTTCTGGGTACTCCGGTTTTCTCCACCAGTAGGATTAGTGTTAGGGACAGACAGACAGACAGAGAGATGGGGAGAGAGAGAGAGAGAGAGAGAGAGAGAGAGAGGGAGGGAGGGAGTTTCTGTGAGAGTTTCTATGTATTGTTTCTGTGACCACATATTAAGATTTTAAGATATTAATCTTGCAGTAGATATTTGTTTTAGTGTTGGACCTTCTAGGTTTATTAGTATGCACTGAGTTTCCCCAGTTGTTTCATGATCTTGCTCGAGGCTACAGTTTTGAAGAACCCTTTGAAAGCTGAGTAAAACCAACAGTAGGCCAACTTCAAGAGAATGATTTTTCTTCACATGTATGTGCTGGAGCATTTCATCACTTAAGAGCAAATAACTCACAGATATAAATAGAAATGCAGCATTTCAGAAATTAAAGTTGTTGCTAGACAGTTTTTATTTCTGAAATGGTCATTGTCAGTAATAAAGAACTGGATGCAGATGTTTATGAAATTGATAAATTTGACTTGCTAGCTGCATTACCATCATAGCTCCAATGCAAATTTAGAGAATCCAATAATGGGCACCGAACATTGATTGGTTGATTGACTGCATTTGGTAAAAAAAACTGTGTGAATATAATTTATCATTTGGTATTTCTTAATTTAATGAACATGTATCAATTGAATTTGATGAATCAACTGAATCATCAAATCTAGCAAACATACATAAGTTATATAGACAGTATTAGCAAAACATCTTTAACAGGTTATATCAGGTCATGTCATTCTTGCATACCGTATGTAAGATATTATGAATCTGTTATCTAGACAACCTTCACATAAGATGTCACCATGATTTTCTGTCATTTTCAAGATGTTACTGTAGTTTTCCATTGTGGTTTATGAGTGATTTGAGTGTATTATTTTATGGGAGCAAAACTTGTGTGCAAAGCAGTCCTGCTCTTGGTTTATGCTATCCGGCAGTACAAAAACTATAATTAACAAAATAAATCATCTGATCGTTACACCTCTATTGCCTATGCTTTGTGTTCCCTCATTTGTTTGTGTATTCACTGCACACCTTCTGTATTTCCATTGCTAAGGGGGAATTGGGGGGAAATGGGCTTGGGGGGTTATGTAGGATAAGTCCCAAGTATGTAGGATAAGTGGTATGGTATCAACATACTGAATATAGCGTATATGCATTTGCCAATTCCTGTATTTTCTTTTACTAAATTCTGATAAAACAGAGATATTGCTAATTGGCCCAAAACTGTACACAAAAGCTCTTAGAATACAATCTATATTTAGAAGGTTACTTGTAAGGTTACTTCATCCACTACAGTTAAAGACGTGGGTGTTATATTAGACATTTGAAAATCATATTTCCCAGGTAACAAAAACAGCCTTCTTCCACCTTAGAAATATTGCCAAGCTACGTAACATCTTATCTGTTTCTGATGTATAAAAACTAGTTAATGCATTCATGACCTCAAGACTAGATTATTGTAATGCACTGCTACATGGTTGTCCTGCATCCTCAGTAAATAAGCTACAGTTAGTCCAATATCCAGCTGCTAGAGTTATTACCAGATCATGAAAATATGAATACATTACCCCAATTTTATCATCTCTACACTGGTTACCTGTTAAGTTCCATATCGATTATAAAATACTGCTACTCACCTATAAAGCCCTAAACGCCAAAGCTCCTTTATATTTAACCAATCTTCTATCACATTACAATCATTCACGCTCTTTAAGGTCACAAAACTCTGGACTTTTGATAATACCGAGGATATCAAAGTCTACCAAAGGAGGTAGAGCTTTTTCACATTTAGCTCCTAAACCTTCCTGATAATGTTCAGGGTTCAGACACACTCTCTCAGTTTAAATCTAGATTAAAAACACATTTCTTTAACCTAACATTCACATAACGCATCTCATAACCTTGTTATGCAGTCACCTCTGATAAGCCGATAACAATTGTGCATGGTTATTTCTGCCTGAAATTCAATGAACAGCAGCCACGCTAATCCTTCTCCATTTGATTCCTGTTCCTACCTTGGGATGCCCATCCTGAGTGAATTTTATTTTTAGTGAATGTGCCAGCTCCAGCTCAGAACCAGCCTCTATGAAGATTCCAGATGACGCCAATACCTGCGAAGACTTTTGACGATACCAACACTCTACACGTGTTTCTCCTGGGATAGCAGTGGGCCTGAACTGTTCTGCTCTCTGGGCTGGCCTGGTCCGTCCTGGTGTCCTGTTTCTGGAGTTCTCATAGTTTGGAGGTCAGTCACGTTTGCTGAGGATGACCGCATATGCACAACTTAGAGACACTTGGAAGCTGTGGAGATGGCATTGGACTGCAACTGATTCAAGAAGTTTTGGTGTGGTGTCTTTTTGCACCTGAATCTCCATCAGTGGACAGTGCATGATTTCAGCAGAATAGACTTCATGGTGAGACTGTGGTGAATCACCTGATTATACAGCTGCACTTTTGTTTTATCATATAGCACACAGTTATAAAATGGATTTATTTATAATTACACTATCCACTGTTACCCAGATGAGGATGGGTTCCTTCTGAGTCTGGTTCCGCTCAAGGTTTCTTCCTCATATCATCTCATGGAGTTTTTTCCTTTCCACCGTCGCTGTCACCTCTGGCTTGCTCATTAGGGACAAATTTATGAATTAAAAATTTAGTTTGGAAATTTATATATTTCTGTAAAGCTGCTTTGTGACAATGTCAACTGTAAAAAGTGCTATACAAATAAAACTGAATTGAATCGAATTACTGTCCCTAGCTCCTATTTACAGTATGATTATGGATCACCCTATAATGTATTTTTCTGTCATCCAACCTTTGCTTTGGAATATGAATATGATTGTTGCAGATACTCAAATAATTGTTACAGGTCCAAATCATAAGAAAATAAATGCTGAATTACAGTTTGTAGTTTTTCCTCACAACTTTATCCATACATAATTTCTTGCTTGTTAGCAGCCTAATTTGTTAGATGAGATTGTTCATGTGTGTTATTGTGCTCCATTCTGTGTATTTGACACTTACTGTGGTGTTAATTTCTTTTGCTGTTATATACTGTGATCAAATCCTTTTACAATCCTAATCTATGGGTTAAGATATTCAATCTAATGCTTTGCATGTGTTGTTTATACAGGTCTAAAGCCTGCAGTGTTCTTGTATTCCCTTTAGCCCTGGGTGAACCATCACTCATAAAGATCATATGTGTGGTTCAGGAAATGAGACCGGGACTGTCGAGACACAATCAATACATTCGGATTTTTTTATTGGTACAACTAATAGAAGATGTCTGTGCTTAACAGGCTGTTGAAACGCAAATGAACACCATTGAGAATTTGGTGAATTATATTAAAAGATCTGTTCCAGGTAAGAAGTCACATGCCATAGCAAAAATAACAATCATTTACACTTACTTTGATATATCAGAGTTGTACTTTAATCTGAGCTTTGGCGACAAAATGTGAAGTGTTATATTCTAGCAGGATTTTGCTTCATTCTTTATTCGCAACATGAACTATAAGTAACTTAGGCCCATACCACAGTGGAGTTAAGTGCATGTAATCAAGAGTTAATACCAAAATTTAACCACAATATGTGAAATTGATGTTTTGGGCTGTAAATACACTCAAAATACTATTGAATGTCAGTCAAGGCCAATATTAAATACATAAATTTAACACTATTAATTAATTAATAGTATCGTCCCTTTAAAGTCCATGACATCATCTTAACTATAGACATTGTTCATCTTAGGGTCAAGTTGTTGTTGTTGTTTTTTTTTTTTTTAACTTAAACTGAGGGAAAAAATAGTTACCATTATTTTATTAAATGAACAAATTAGAATAGCTGTAATGCATCCGGAGCTTGACTACACTTCCCAGTAGCCATTGCGCACGACGGGAGCACGTCACATGGACACTTGCAACTGTTTCAATCTTTTGGTTAATAGTATTTATTCTACATTTTGCACCACTCTCTTTGTCTTGCTTTTGTCATTCCTTGTCCTCATTTTGTGCTCTTGTTTATGTTAATTTTCATGCATCGTATTCCTAACTCATGGTTCTGGTCTTTGTAGTGTTTATGTTGTTTGTTTCTTTTTATTAATAATGTATCAGCATTTGCATCTGCCTCACTTTGCGCCACCTTAGAATAGCAAATTAAAAGTGTGCTAAAATGTGCACTTATTACGATTTAATATTGTCAGGTTTCCACAACATGTTGGCCATGTAGAGTATCTAATTCAAGGCTTGCTATCATCTAATTCATATATCAACATTTTTCATTTTTCATTCTTGTGGTGATCCAGATGCTACTGAAAACCCATGTAGTGAACATGTAGTGAACTATACACAACTTTTGGATTGATGTTGCCAATGCTAAATATGGCCTTTACAGTGACTGCTTGAGTGAATAGGTGTGTTCGACTTTATGCAACGCTGAAGCAGTGCTGCCGGTTAGAATTTTTGTCCGACTTGAGACGGCACAGACGCCACGTCACTGTGATGTATGGCATGAAAGTACTGTAATAGCGAAATGAGAACAGCCAACTCCCTCAGCCAGCGCAGCTTTTCCAGAGCGGCTTGACGATGGCCAGACTCACATGCTTTTCATGTTTATTCTGACACCTTCAGTTCCGTTAAGGCTCACTGATCTGTATTTTTATAACAGTAAAACCCTTTTCATGTAATCTTAATGTTATATTGTGTCATGTTTATCAAAATAAAACTGATAAAAAAAATATAGACCCCACTTTATTGGTTTTCTAAATAATACAGGCTTATGTTGAACTTTCTTCTTGTACATACAGGCACTGTATTAACTTAACCTATTCAGGGAAAAGTGTTTCTGGTTGCTACATGTAAAATTCGGATGTCTGTTTATCTGAGAAATATTACATCTAATCTACTTCATCTGCGATAAAGAAAGCAACCACCAAGCGAGTGTCACTACGGGAAGCAGAAAGTGTCCGACTTGTCGGCGCCATTTTCAACTCCTCCCCTGACTGCAAGCAACAATTCTCGCTGATCGGTTATATCCGCAGCCGAACACACCTATTATCTTGTGTAACATGTCACTAAGTAAGAGCAGCGTTCATATGGCTACATGCCAATTACATAAGTATGTTCTGACAATTGATATGAACCTACATAAACAATTAAGTCTTATTCCAATAGTGGCCAAATGTAACAAAGCGTACTTCCGTACAGTGATAACATGATCCTTAATTGAGGCTTCTTATTTTGGTTTAAAGGTTTGTCTATTTTTGCAGGTTAATAGACAAAATATTTTCTATGACAAAAATACTTTATCTACATAGATCTGATGCCCAACTGTAGCACATCTACAGTATCTCACAAAAGTGAGTACACCCCTCACATTTTTGTAAATATTTGATTATATCTTTTCATGTGACA
>JANDJT010000114.1:14535364-14552644 GCA_024331685.1 Stegophilus panzeri | reverse complement strand
TACTTTACATTGTAGCAAAGTGTCATTTCTTCAGTGCTGTCACATGAAAAGATATAATCAAATATTTACAAAAATGTAAGGGGTGTACTCAATTTTGTGAGATATTGTATGTGCAGTAATAACAGCAGCAAAAAAACTGAGTGGCAATAGCAAAGATAATGTTTCACTGGGCAAATTTGATTCAAAACATTTTGATTCAAAACATGTATTTGTGATGAACTAAAGCACTCATTAGAGTATCCTGAGCTTTTGTTCCTGTCTCACCACATGAAGTTCCTTGTATCATGGAGATTTTTTAATTCACTTACCGTTGAAGTTGATATTGCGGATGTATTTGAGTAGCTTCTTGCCACCGGCAGCTTCCATCTCAGAGCAGACGCCCGACTGCTCAGGACACAAATCTTTGTGCATGTTGTGTAGTGCGTGTGCCATAGCGTACACCGCATCGATTACAAACTGCACCTTCCCCTCCTGCTCGTACTTGGAGTCGATCCCTATCCGTTCCTGCCCTAAAGGGTAAAAAGAAACAAAAACTTCATTATTCAGATTATTCAGATATTTTTAATATCTGACATTTTTTAAAATATTTAACTGTAGTAACAAAAATATCAAAGCTCAACAGATTTCAGTGTTTTTGTCCACTCACAACCACCACATTATCTGAAACTTCAGAATCATGTCATGTCGTATATCCTTGAAAACGTGTTTCCTGATATACATGTCAATTTACTTTTGTAAACCCCACTAATGAGCTTTAACAGCAGTTTTGTTTTTCCTCAGAAGCAGTTTCTAGATAAACTCCATTCATCATTTTTTATAGGATTGAAAATGTTCAATCCTATCCTTATTTAGAAGGATATTGCAGATGAATTTCTGAAAATCTTCATACTTTTGGATTTATGTTAATTTTACACTATAGATGGCATAAAATATTTTATAACAATGTATATACAGCATTTACTTGATTAAACAATAAAGAAATGATTTGCGAACAAAGTTTTCTGTAAATGTTTTTCACTTGAGAGTGTCTTCACAGTGAAATGAATAAAATAATAATTCTGCCAACATCAAAAGACAAAATTTTTGGTTTTATTAAGTATACAATTGTATGCATATTTAATACAACTAAGCCTCATTTGCATAAATACATACCAGCAATCAACTGGCAAAGATTGATTGTATTATCTGTTGTTTCAAAAATAATAATTCCATAAGCTCTTTGTGCATAAGGCAACATGGAACTTAATATAAATGCCCTTCATAACAACTGACAGAAAACTACACATATTTATAAATAAGGTTACGTATGCTTGTTTCCTTGCCTTGTATCAATAGCAGTGTCTTCATCTGTCCATTCTCATCAACCCAATGTAAGGTGGTCTGTGAGCCTGCTCTAACAAAATAGCTAACCAAAATATATAACATGTCAGCTCCATTGAAGATCTTTTGGGCCAGAAAGTGGGCCATTCGGTTAAAATTAGTCATTAACCCACTATATTATAAAGCTCAAATAGAACTTACAGAGAGTGGTGCAAAAGAAGTGGTACAGAGAGTGGTACAGGAGTGGCAGTCCTGTGGGTTGAAATGCCTTGTTGATGAAACCAGAGGAGAATGGCCAGACTGGTTCAAGCTGACAGGAAGGCTACAGTAACTCAAATATCCACTCTTTACAACTGTGGTAAGCAGAAAAGCATCTCAAAATGCACAGTAACTTCAGGTGGATGGCCCACCACAACAGAAGACCACATCAATTTCCAGTCCTGTCAGCCAACTGGAATCTCAGGCTACAGTGGGCACATGCTCACACACTGTGGTCAGTGTGTGTATAATTGTATTTGATGGCACATAAGCAAAATACCAAAATATGGCAAAAACAGGTCCCTGCTCACCACTCATCAGGAAGTTTTAAATATTCACTAAGATCTGGTTGGCGTATCAGATAAGATCTAAAGTGTTGAGAAGTCTCAGTAGGTTTGGGCTATTATCTATGACATGATCAAAAAGAACCACCAGAAGAACTGAGGCTTATCGGGACTTAATTAAAATGCTTTTAATCTTCCCCAGTTGCACACTTCTCTTCCTCCAGTGTTGCACTGATACCGAGACCGTTATTGTGTTATTCACAAAAGGCTTTTTCAAACAGCACAATTTCTTATCATGATCTATTTATTATTATCATTTTTGATTTTCTTTTACGTCTGCCTGTACCACAGTGTGCCAGTAACTGAAGGAACTCACACACTAACGCTTGTTAGATTCTATTAACTGATATTTCCTCTAATCTCCAAATATTTCTATGTAGGTCACTTCTATGTGGCATATAAATGAACCACACGTCTAAGGGTAAAGACTAGTGTGTGTGTGTGTGTGTGTGTGTGTGTGTGTGTGTGTGTATTTTTGAAACTTTTTTTTTTTTCAAAACACGTTTCCTATTGACAGATGAAAAGGAATAGGTATCACTGCAAATTGCACCCTTAGGGAGATTAGAGCAAGACTGTCCATAGCACAATCGAGGTATAACTCTGCTTCCCAGTACAAAATTGCACCTTTTTATTATTATTATTTTTATTATTATTATTATTATTATTATTATTATTATTTTTGTAATTTTCTTTCCAAGCTTCTGCAAATTAGTGGCAGTGCAGTCCCGCTTTAACACCACTTGCCCTCCGAAGTCTCCCTAGCCTCCTAGGGGATTCTTGCCAGCTGGCCTACAGTAAAGAGACTTCCCCTAAGCATATGTCAGGCAACTTAATCACTGCATCTGAACTCAGAATACTTCCGCAGAGATGCTATCATAGGGCAAGGTTAAGTCCTGTGGTGAATCATATGCTGGATCCTGACAGCACCATAAAGCTGAGGACATGCACTTTGATATGGGCTACTTGTCAGGGAAGTTCTGTGGCCTAGAAATGAAAGATGCCTGCGGAAAACGGATCCAGCAGGTGAGTCACAGGTTACTGGCAGCGAAGGGAAGACTGGAAAATGTCAGTACTTCTCAAAGTCCCTTTAAGACAAAAAAAAAATGGAAATGCCACTCTCATCTGCTGGAGAATTTTCTAACCCAATAGGACCACATTATTTTTGTTATGAACAGATAATATATTCTAAACAGATAGAAATATGGATAAAAATAGGAGGCACACTATGTGTTCTTGTCAGAAAGAATTACAGAGCATCTGGTTGAGACTAGAGGTGTTTATCTCTACTGGGGACGCAACAAAAAAGTAGCACAAGTGGGAGGTTTTTAGTTTCATATAGGTGCAAGCAAGCAGTCAGATATGAAGCCTGCAGGAAAAAAAAAATCACACATTTATACCTTTATCCTTAGTAACTACATGGTCAGGGTTACGGTGGTTTAAATTAGGCTACTATTGTGCTTATATCTTGGGAAATAGTACCAACTAAATTTGTTAGAAAATATCACAGACAGGTTCAAAAAATAATAACTGCGCAAATGAGATTAAAATTCCTGCACATATCTCTGGTTGAGACCAATTATGAACTGGAGTGATGTAGTTGAGGTTGAGGAACTGTCAGAGCCTGAATTCAAATACCTTGCTAACAGTTCTGGATTTTTTCCAGTGTTTTCGGTGGTATTGTGGTACAGTTTATACGTATATAATGTAAAAACAAACAAAGAAAAACTCTCTGGTTTAGGCCATGCTCACTAAGGGATTAAATCTGAATACAGAAAGGGCTATTTGGAGCTATAACAAGACACAGATACAGATAGTGACATTGTGTTACACCCTTAATACACAGTATGAGTGAGTTGAGTGCCACACTTCAATTATACATACATTTGCAAAACAATCCCCTTTAAAGTCCCCATGAAATCAAAATGTAAGTTTTGTGGCTTTTAGTATGAATATTTTAGCCTTAAGGTTATCAATAAGGTAGTGTGCACCAAAACAATGACAAAATTTGCATATCAAAGATATATGCATTCAAAATGTACAGTCTCTCTCTACAACCGATACGAATCATCAGATTTTCTGTCCAATCAAATGCTGTTTAGAATCTGAAGTATCCCGCCCTCAACATTATAAAAATCACCTTACTGAAGTCACTGTTGTTGAGGTGAGAGAAAACATATCAGCAAGCATGGGTCGTAAATGTCTTTGGCTGTTTTTTCATAGTACTAACTTTCAAGAACGGCTTTTGCACAGGCTTTGAGTTAAGCTAAACACTATTGGTTATTTAAAAAGGGCGAGGAGCCACTCAATATGTCCTGTTCTGAGCTCCTGTTTCAGTAGAAATCACGTCAACACACGTCCACAAAAAGCTATAAGATTTAAGAAAGCCACAAGATGGAACTTTAGTAGGACAGAATTTAAATTCAATTGATCTTAAGAAATATAAAAATGATGCTGAATCCACAATAAATCCAGGAGCTGCCAGGAATCCACAAATATCCTTCCATATAATGTTAACACTTACAGTACAGTATGTTGGGATTAATTACACCTCTGTGGCCAGGTGCACTGTAATGGGGGTGGGGGGTAGATGGGTGGTTGATTAGAATGATTCTAAGGGCTCTGGTCAGACAGAACCCTATAATTTCCTGTATGATTTTGGTATTTAAATGGCCTCTTTGCACAATAATCTATTAAGAAGCACACTACAGTGAATGCCCTGAGACTGTGCCAAGTGCATGTGTGTGTCCCCTTAAGATGTTCGCGAATTATTCAGAAACGTGGCACTTCACAGTTGTGAGTCGTTACATGCATCAGGTAGATATAAATCTGCTTTAATTATCCCGAGTGAGTTTATGAGAGAGGTATTGTAATGATATCTGATTCGTGAATGAATCGTTTGGTTCATTTCAATGAATTGGTGAATCATGTTGATAAAACCTGTCTGCATGATTCATTCACGAATAGAACCAATTTGATTTTCAAGTTAAATTCACTGATTCAATGATCCTGTAACTCTTTTAGCTAATTTCCGCATTTCTTTCTGGAGCTGCTGGTGTGTGAAACTTATTATTCACTCAATGTATAATAATAATAATAATAATAATAATAATAATAATAATAATAACAATAATAACAATAATAATAATAATAATAATAGTAATAAAGTTCATTGTTCTTGGTACTTGGGGAATAAGAAATTACAAGTTGACAGCTTACAAAGACATCCAGACAGAGTAAAATGGTGTTAAATACTTGTACTGTATATATAGTTACAAATGCATAATTTCAGTTAATTTAATCAACTGTTCAAATTTATTTATTTATAGTCTCTTATTGAATATGCAATAATTGTTATGCTTATTGATAATGATTGTTTTTACACGTGGCAATAAGAAAAGATCATTCGGGGGTGGGGGCTTGGGGCCCAGAGTACAAATTAGCCAGGGGGCCTAGAAACCCTAGTGGTGCCCCTGTCTGTGGCATCAACCAAAATTGGTTCTTCTATGGCATCACTACAAAGAACACTTCAAGCATCTTGATTTTTATGAATATGAGTGCTATATTTTCACCATTTTTTAAATTTCTTAAACTTGCAATAGTTCAAGAAGACACCGGTCTCCAAAATATAGGGTGTCTAAATGAATGCAAGTAACTCAACCTGTATCTCTAAAAAAGTCGAGTTTGTCTTGCTTTAATGAGTGTTATAAATCATGAGTGGTTGTGGTGAGATTATTATTATTATTACTGTTGTTGTTATTGTTGTTGTTGTTTATTATAATAACGTGCTAGTTGTAATACATTTTCATTTCCAATACAACAACTCATCTACATGGACTTAAATTTAATTTAAACATAATTTAAGGCTAATAAGAAACAAATTCTAAAAAAAACAAAAAAAAAAAAACCTGTTGCTATTGCAGAAAGAATTTTCTATTTAATATAATCATTGTTAATTATTGTTGAATTTTCTGTAAGGACAAGTTTATTTAACATTTCTGGAAGGAGTCTCCAGTGTCAGCACTTTGTAAACAGTCAGTTCTCCACCGCATTAAAGTCTTCAGAAAAGATGTTTCCAAAACATTAAATGTAACTATAAATGGCTAAAAAGTATGACTTTTTAAAATACGTTTAGAAAACATAATCATTGGAAAATTGCTGTCATATAAAGGGGAATAAATGACTTTGGGATGTGTTGTTATTGGTAAATAATTAGAATAACTTCAGGGCAGGAACAGCATCGCACCATTATTGACTGATTATTAGTGATCACTAGTTTGTTTTGCAGGCCTGTCTCTTTAACAGACTGAACTACTATAGAGTCAGAAATAATTCATAGATGTTGATTTGCTGCTGAATGCCTGAAGCAAATCTGTCTCCAAACTCTGCTTTTGTTCGGAAACAATTCGATGTGACTGTTTGCAACTACCATGCTGCACTGTCCACAAAACAAAATGTGCATCTGTAGTCGGTTCTCCATTCACCAGCGTTCTATTGATCTCAAAAATACCCGCAAGGCCTTTTAAGGCTAATTAGCGACTACTGCTATGCTAAGTGGGAAAATTATAAAAGTGAAGAAAATCTCCCTTAAAAGAGGAGTGAAACGTGACTAAATATCTTTCGTAGATGATATTACATACATGCTGTCAAACATGTAATGATCAAGCTTTGTTCAGTTAAGTGTGACTTTGATCTTTGCTTGCTGAGGGGAAAACAAAGCAGGAGAACGGGGGTGTTTTCTTCACAGAAATATACAGAGAAATGTTTGTCATGCTCATTATACTAATTAGATAAAGCAGTACAAGGTGTCATTGAATATGGAAGTGATCTTCGTGTCTGGGTTATAAAGATAAACACCATGTAATTATGATGAATAGATAGATTTGAAGACACTGACAAGTAACTGAATAATGCTCAAAATGGCTGGGGAAAAAGAAGTTTGCTTCATTTTCTACCCAGAATTTCAGGCTAGATCTTCTTTTTTTGTCACTATCTTCAATCTAACAGTTGATGTGATCATGTAAGCTAAGCTTTTCATCCATATGGTTTATAAGACCATACCAACAAGCCATCTGTTACAAAAACTCAACCCCAATGAATACCCTTGGACTTTCACCCGACATCAGTGCCCGACTTCACTAAGCTCTTATGGCTGAATGAGGGTGAATCCCCACAGCCACGCTTCAAGAGCTAGTGGAAAGCCTTCACAGAAGAGTGGATGATATTACAACAGCAAAGTGGGACTAAATAAAAGAGGAAAATGTCCGGGCTGATTCAAGATGACAGGAAGGATGATGAAGTAACTGAAATAACCACTCTTTACAACTGTGGTGAGCAGAAAAGCATCTCAGAACAAACAAAACATAGAAACTTTGATGTGGATGGGCTCCACTCCAGGTTCCACTTGTGTCAGCCAAGAACAAGACTCTGAGATTACAGTGGGCACAGGCTCACCAAAACTTTACAGTATAAGGCCAGATGATGTTTTTTTCCTATCTTGAACTGTCCAGTTTCAGTAATTTTGTGCCCACTATACTGTAACTCTTAGCACTCAGATATTAAATGAATATGAAATGGAGTAGGAATAAATAAAGAAACACAACTGGTGTTCTTATATGACTCTATTTTGTAGTTTATGCAAATGACCCACATAATGAATCTCCTAAGACACATCTTTCCAGTGTTTGCTTTGAGTTTTATTTTTTTTATGTGCATAGCAATAAATATGTATATATAATAGAGGACAAATGCTAGGATTAAAATAATAATAATAATAATAATAATAATAATAATAAAGGAGAATAATTAATATAACATAATGAATATAATGAAATGAAAATAATGAATTCTGTGCCAGTACTTGATGTCTCTAAAATCTCAACATATATGAGTCATGCATGTGGAGTCTTTAAGCTGGTTACACTGGGTTTTATGAGTACTCTAATTACTGATATAAAATCTGTACTGAGGGAAGGATTATGATTATTGACGGCTTTAGCACATAAAGATGCCCGCTGTCAGGAGCGTTGGGTAGATCGATAAATAAATGTAATCCAGCACTGAATACAAATGACATGCCTAAACTTGCAATCAGGGATGTAATCGTTTACGTTATATACAAGCATAATTAATTCTATTTGCAATTAAAGTTAGATTAACTTCTAATCTAACTGATTTATTTGGTTTCCATATACATTGCTATAAATTACTGACTGGCTGTTGGTTAGCAGACATAAATCTTTGTAACAATTGACAAATTATTATTACATTGTTATCATATTATATTATTATAGTACTATTATTTACTTTATGTTGTCTGTTTCCATGTACAGAAGATATAAAAATAAATAAATAAATAAATAAAGTCTCTACACCCTTGTTATAATTGTAGGTTTTTGTGATGTAAAAAAAAAATAATAATAATAAATTAAACCAATGTTATTATTATAGCAACCAATAGGATTGTGAAAAACAAATAGAAATAGTTTAAGGGGGAGGGAGGGGTTGACTTTTAAAACAACCTGACTGCACATGTGTGTACACCCTACTATACTGGGGCATGTGACTGTGCTCAGAATTAGCCAATAACATTTTAACTCATGTTCAAAAGTAATTAGCATACAGCTATCATCACTGAAGTGATTCTGATTAACCCTAAATAAAATCTGTGTCCACACCATGTTTTAATTACCATAATTACAAGATTCCAAATTGTAAAAAGCAATCATGTCCTCGTAGAACTTGTAATTACAACTCGAAATTACAAATTTTCTGAGGGCTCCAACTTCTACCACCTGACCACTGCAACGTCATGCAGAAACACTCAAAATGGTGACAGCTTCAACAGTGAAATGTAGTTAAGTAGTTATCTCATAATATTTCTCTGTAATAATACATAAAATTAACTATTATTAATGTCTTTGTAATGCAAGATTAATCTGAAAAATAGACAAAAGACATACAATATGATTTAATGTAGCTAGCACAAAGTTGGAGTTGTTGTTTAAGTTTGCAACAACACATTACCAACCCCCGCGGTATTAATAAACAAAATGTTATTGTTAGCTGATGCGCTTTCTGATCCTTCAATATTTAGCAATAGCATAAAAATGTGATTTAATGATGTAATTAGGTATTTTGCAGTTATCAACAACATCATCTCACACAGATACATTTTTGCATATAGAAACACATAATTCTGAGTCCGAGGATGTGAACAGCTCCGAGTAGAATGTCCAGGTTGTCATCTAGTAATTACGGTACTTCTGACTTGGCGTAAATGCAGCAAAAGACCAGCTGTTTCTGTAGGATTTTCTTGACATCTTCATGATTTCATTTGAGTTTATAAAGCATGTATGGGATCTCATTTTCAAAAGGTATCAATCTGGAGAATTTACAAAACATTAGATGTACCATAGAACACTGTGAAGTTAATTTTAAAAGTGAAGAAACTGGGGCACCACACTAACATTACCAGGAACAGGACGTCCCTCCAATATTGACGAAAGTATAAGAAGAAATCCCTGCTACAACAACTACGGGTCACATGGAATTACAAGACACACACCCTTTTAATATGTTGTAGATTTACATTAAATAAAGACCTCATGTTATTTTCCATAAGCTAATCCAGCTGCACCGTTCTGTAAATGCTTATATGAACTTATATCTTATATGATTAGTGGACTTGTTTAAAGTAGAATGTGTCATAATTAAACTGCTTGGTCATTTATATGTAAATATTGATAACTGATCAATTGATCAAAGTTATTTCCATTGTCTACATTGCCTTTCCATGAGCAAATCAATAAAACCTTTTTTGCATTAAATCCCTTCAATAAAAAAAACCTGGCTTTTTTTTTTTTTTTTTTTACTAACACTTCAAGCTTGGTACACTTTGAAATAGTTTTTTGGAAAACCTGGGCTGATTTGAAGGGCTCAGTATCCTGATTTCCTCTGATTAAGGTCAAAATTACCACAAAGGCAAACTGGAACAGCAACTTGCCAGCACTGAAGCCGGAGGAAGACACCAGTAGTCTGGAGAGATCAGTCCACGCAAATTCTCCTTAACAATCTCATTACCTCTTATTAGCAGGGAGGAGCAGAAAACAAGCCAAGCATGCAATCATCCATGCGCTGGCATGTATCCAACGAGAACAAAACAACAAAGATCATGAATTCAACAGACTTTCCACCCTGGCACTATTAGACACGTTCTAGAACCCTAGGTAGTTTAAAACTTGGAATAAAGTTCTGATTTACTAAGATCACAAATAACAAACATTAATTTGTGTATGCAGTGGGATTCTCAAGTTCCCACTTGCACGAATATTAAAAATGCTCGCTCCCAATAATTTTTTCATTGGGTCCCACAGGATCTCAGTCCTGATCCCCACCTCTACTGTGATCTTTGTGAGAAGATGCAATTTAAATGAAGTCTCTACACTGAATAGTTTGTAAATTATTAAGCAATACGTAAGACATGATCTTTCATAATTAATATTTTGTCATAAATTATTAACTTAGTCAATTTCTCAGATCAATGCCAAGTGCCAGATTACCAATTAGCAAATTCTAACAACTCTTATCATTTTTGATTAACACCGTTAGGATTTTTGGGTCAAGTATTCCTTTAAAAATTCCTGTTTCTATGCCCTTTGCTCTACTAGGGCAGCTTATGCCCCTTAACACACCATGTTATCCTCGCGACAGCAGCATGTGCCATCCCTCTTGTCGCACATTCGATCCCTTGATGTGTGGAAACTGGCTATCACACTGACAGGGTCTCTGGGCAGACCTACAAAGCAGAGGTGCTGATGGCAATGCCAGCTGTTGTGCAGCATGTCACTTCCTCTTCCAATCCTGAAATCAATCTTGCTGATCTCCAGAGTCTCTGCTAATCACAGCGCAGAGCTAAATGCATTATAATGTGATGTTAGCAATGCAATCGAACACAAGGTTCTGCAGCCTTCTTAGGTTTGAGTAACAATGTGCTGCAGTGAAGATGTGGAGAAGGAATTGTGTTGCATTGAATTGCATATTTTATATCAAACTATGGTAATGAGGCATTGTAGAGAAGTAAGATTAAGTATTAAGATTTACTGAGAACATCTTCCTTTATAGTTTCCTTTGTCTCACTTTTTCTCTACAATAATACTTTCCAGTATTATATAAAATAAGCAGCACTTCTAGGAAAATAAAACCACCCATAAAAAAAAGCAATTTAAGTATCTACTTTTTATCACTATTGGGGAAAAAAAGTGTCGTTATCTTAGCACTTTATCAACCTGCTTCCTGGATTTAGACACTGAAATACTTGTAAATATAAACTCTAGTTTTATTTAAGTCATGACCCTGATCAGGAGATTGCATGGGAAAAGGAAAAAGAATTCAGTGTTTTCTAGTATTTCTAAGGGTAGTGAACCATCAACACAACCATAATTGACCTCCTTCACAGGGCACAGTATGGACATGTCCAAATTGCTGCAAAATAGGAGGCAATACAGATTCTTTCCAGAAATTTCCCTCTAGAAGTTTCTTGGCATGATTGTCTATAATTAATATCATTGGTAATATACTGTAATTGCACTTGCTTGCTGAGATTCTAGGTTTCTTTTTGAATCCTAATTTTTGTGTCAAATATGATAGCGTCATTGCATTTTGGACTTACATAACAGTACTGATGCTCATGTGCCCACTGTAGGTGCTTTCGGTGGTGGACAGGGGTCACCATCTGACTCTGACTGTGATGCACTGTGTTTTGACACCTTTCTATCATAGCCAGCATTAACCTTTTCAGCAGTTTGTGCTACAGTAGCTCTTCTGTGGGATAGGACCAGATGGGCAAGCCTTCACTCCCTTCGCGCATCAATGTGCCTTGGGCACCATGTCCACCTGTCGCCGGTTCACCAGTTGTCCTTCATTGGACCACTTTTGGTAGGTACTGTACCTATCCACTGCATACCAGGAACACCCCACAAGACCTGTCGTTTTGGAGATGCTCTGACCCAGTCGTCTAGCCATTACAATTTTTCAGAGTCACTCAGATCTTTATGCTTACCCATTTTTCCTGATTCCAACACATCAACTTTGAGAACTTTTGAGACTGTTCACTTGCTGCCTAATATATCCCACCCCTTGACAGGTGCCACTGTAGCAAGATAATCTGTGTTATTCACTTCACATGTCAGTGGTTTTAATGTTATGGCTGTTTTCCCCAGCATTATCTAAAACAGTTACACAATAAAATAGCTTAAAAATACTAACAATACATGCTTTTAGTGATACATGCAATGTAGACTTGACAAAGTTAACTATATCTGCAATAATATGACATATCATTAAATGTGTAGTTCATTCATTCAGTAACCTTCAGAAAGCAATTTTTCCTGGTCAGGTTCATGGTGGATCCAGAGTCTACTCCAGGTTCACTGGGCATGAGACAGGGATACAACATGAATGGGAAGCCAGTCCATCAAAAGGGACCATGCACACATTCATACCTAGGGGCAATTGAGAGTAGCTAATCCACCTATTGGTATGTTTTTGGGAGGCAAGAGAAAACCAGAAGAACCCCATGCAGACATTAGGAGAACTCCACACACATGGTAACCCAAGAGCAGGATCAAACCGGAGACTCTGGAGCTGTGAGGAGGCAACACTACACGCCGCACCACCATGCCTTCCTAAAAGTGTAATTTTATTCCAAAATATTTTTGGAAAGCAATTTGTTAGCACTGAACCAAGGCTTTCAATCCAGGTGCACATTATACTGAGCTTGTATTTTTTTCGCGTGTTTAGATTCTTTCAGCCCTCTGATGAATAATCTTGAGTTTCACTTGAGATTCTCGCTGCGTATCGTGCTGTCAGACTCGTCCTACGCTAGGTTTTGTGGAAGTCAGTCAGCCTGAAATAGCAGCAATGGGTTGAGCAGTACTCATTATGTAATTGAGGGCTTTATTTCAAAGATGGAGCTGCTTTGTATTCAAATATGCATCTCTTGCAGGATAAAAGCAACGGACCTTGCACAGTTTTGATGCTTTTTTGATGGGGAGACAAAAAGCGGGAAACATTCAAGGGCCTTGCATTCTCTTGCGCAATTATCAGGGTTGACAGGCAGGCAAGAAATGATGTGAAGCATAGAGTGGATCTTCATGTTGTATACCAGGTTGCTAGTTTCTCATGATGTATTAGGTAGGGTTGAATGTAAAAGTTTTCATATCCTTTAGATAAAAAAGAAAAATATCATTTATATTAACCAGAAGATTTTTAATGTTTCACAGATGTTTCATGTTACAAAAACGGTTCAATTCTGTCTTTTAAGATATCAATAGTGTGGGTTAATGTGGGTTTCCTCTGGGTTCTCTAATTTCCTCCCACTTCCCAAGAATATGCCAATGGATTGTCTATGCTATATAGGTGTGAATGAGTGTGTGAATGTGTGTGTATATACACAGTCCCCTTCAGTGGACTGGTTTTCCAATCAAAGTGTATTCCCACCTCATGCTTAGTGTTTCCAAGAAAGGGTCCAGATCCACTCAACTGACCATCCCCTCTCACCATAGCGCACCACTCCATAAATCCTTCTTGACCAAGACTGAGATGCTCATGGTGTCTTTATTAATGGACTCCTAATATCACTTTTGAACAATTTGGCAACATGTTTTACTAAACTCCTGGATCTCCTGAATGATAGTCCTTTGTGTACTTGAAAAATCCTAAAGGTACAATAAAAAGTTCCAATAATAACTAAAAAATGTGTACTTTAATGAAATATATGCACATCACACATAGTAATATTTGGCCAGTGATGTGTTTGAATGCTCACTGTTCCTATGTCTAACACACTACTGTGACAAGACAGAGCTCATTTTCTAAACTAAATCTCATCAAGTACTAGGAGCAGCATAGGACAGGAGACACCATTTTTTTTTTGTAAGAGCCAAGAATTTGCACATGAATTTGGCATAATTGAGAGCTGTCAGCCAACGAGTGTTTCCACATATATTCCTGTAAACACTGGCTGATTGGTCCCGCCTCCGTTCACTGAAGATATAAAATTAAAACACCATCGACTTCTTTTACAGACATTCAGTTAAGTAGTGACAAACTGCTCCAAGTGGATAATTATTCGGGGCTAAAGAAGAGAAAATCTTTTTCTGCCAGGTTATGCCTCTGGCAGCTGCGTTAAAAGTGATTTATTTTAAAAATACATTTTACTTAATATTGTTTTCTTAACAATAAATTTGTAATGCAAGTAATGTAATTTTATTGACATCAGTAACTATAATCAAATTACATAAATTTAAAATGTAATTTAAATAATAACATTACTGCGATATCAGAAAAAGTCATTTGAATATTGTAACATGTTATACCCAACTCTGGTATTGAAATAATTTATGTTATTCACATCACCTGTCAGTGATTTTAATGTTATCGCTGATCGGTGTATACACATTGCAATGTTATGACATACTAAATAGGTGTATATACACATACATGTACAACATTTCCAGAATAATTGCTTTCACAGCAACAACTAGCAATGCTGGAAATGAGAAGTCCCTAAATCTGGTCATAGTGGATCTACTATTATATGAGAAACACATACAAGTGTGGGTCTCTATTCCATTTTGCACCTTAAACACCCTCAGAACTCGAAGGAATGTTGGTTATGAAATGTTATGATCTTCAATGAATTTGGAATATCAACTGTTTTCACCTCATACACAATCAATCAGTAGCACCTTAGTCCTACTATACACGGAGTAAGCGATATGTACCATACCTGTGCACTTTCTACTGGTGTCTTCTTTCTTGGATGAGCTCATGAGCTTGCAGTTGAAGTTCTCCTCCCAGTACTCTGCAAACCACACATTCCTTCTGTTGTTCTCCAGCGTACGGGATGTAAAGTAGGTGTCAAACCCTGAAACACAGCACAGACTCTGGTGATTCTATGACTGGTCCACTGATATTACATTTACAAATATGTATATAAAGTAAAAGGTAAAATACATTTTAAACATAGGCAAAGTGTTCTTCACAGAAACTTGTGGACATGTTTCAGATAAATAACTTAAAGTATTAATAAAGTAGCATTTGTGCCTGTCCCAACTCACTATAACTATAATAAAATACTTGTGTGAATCCATTTAACATTTTATAATTTAGGTCATCCTTTTCCATAAGTTGTAATAAAAAAATAAATAAACAATTTTAAAAAAAATGTTTTAGTGTCCACCAACATTCATTCAACCCTGTTACCTGAACTCATTCACCCTGTGACATATTTGGACTATTCCAAGTTCAACAGGAAGTTGATTCAAATTTCCTGAAGGTCACAAGAAAAAGGAAATCCTCAATTTTTTTCTCCCCTGTATTTTCAGTGAATTGTAATGTTGAATGATGACATCAACCATGTTAGAAAAAAGGAGATTGAAAATAAATATATGCATGTATTTTGAGTTTTCTAATTCTATACAAAAAATGGCTAAATGCATACTGTCTTAGATTCAAGGTAAAAAAAAAAATGGTACAAAACAAGGTTTAATTTTTAAGAGATACAAGGTCTAAATGGTACTCACCCAATTCCTCACCCATTCTATATTCTGAGTCTACATGTGAACTTCCTATAACCCCTGAAGCAGTTGAATGAAAAATCAAAACTTCTACATAAAATTTAAAAAAAAAAAAAAAACAGCACCATGACAAGCAGATTGCTAATCTTCATTATGCTTCTGCTCAGGTTTGCTAAAACATTTTACTGATGGCTTACTGTGCTACGCATACTTTTAAATTTATATGATTGCTTACTCATTTGCATGTCAAATAAACCCATTACCAAAAGTTTAAGCCTTCTAACTTTGTGACCGCACTTGTGTGACAGATAACACTGCAGTACTATTACATCATCAAGAAGCTGAATCTTGTCTCATCAGTTGCGTCACTGTATTGTCTATCAGACCCAAACCACATGTTTTGCACCCAGAGCATAAATTGCAAAGGCAGCAACCTCAGGCCCAGGTTGCTTCACTTTTGGAAAATAAATGTGGGGGAATTCAAAGCTGATATGGATTATCAGCAACACTGCTGCAACAGCAGTGCCCAGAGCTTGTCTCCAGCTTTAGTGAGGAAAAAAGCATGAGCCTGACCCTGTGCTACAGACTCGGAGCTGCACAATACCAGCGTATCAAGCACACCCACACAATGTGCCCCTAGCAGCTTCTGTTGAGGACATCAAACATCCTTTCCCTAGCAACAGTAAGCCTGTATCACTGAGATGCCTAGGCTTCACCCACACAGGGCAAATATTCAGTTACAAAAAGCAACCAAATCATTAAGATACACTGTAAATGGTAATGTTTAGTCAGGTATTACTAGGGCAGTTCACTCTTGACTCATTAAAATGACATTTTCTCTTTTACTTCTCATTGTAGAAGTGTTCTCTGCTGAAGTAACAAAAAACAAGTGGATGTATTTACTATATTACATGAGAAACTGAGCATGAGATAATTTACTTTTCTAGGTTTGCACATGCTGGTGGTTCTTAAACTTTTCATGGTCATGTACTGTTTTAACTATAAAGTAAATTCCATAGACTCCCTTTCTACATAATACAACTATTCAAATATTAGGCTCATGATTCAAATGTGTGCAATAATATTTTGCCTCTTTATTGGAGATTTTTATTCCCAAAATTTTCAGTAACACATTAGATCCAAAAGGTGCATGTTTTTGAGTTATTTAAGTTTGGATTAAAACCATTCAATACGAGGACTATAAAAATTAAATCATAAGATATATTTGATAATGGGGTGTTGTCATTTTGAGTACTGTAACAAAATAGTAATGTAAAAAAAACAAAAAAAAAACTTAAATTGAGTTATAAATAAATAAAAACATGAATAAATAAATAACAATCATGGACCTCTGGCTATGCTCCCGACATAATTTTAAATAAATAAATAAATAACCCACCTTGCAACCTAATTTACTAACAGCTTCTAGAGGTTTGCATCCTTCACATGACCTAAATAGATTGTCTTGTCCATTTTGCATGTTTGCTTTAATGAATATATAATTCAGGGCCTAAAATACAGGTCAGTGCAAATAGATGAATTTAAATCTGCAATTTGATTTACCAGACCTGAAAGTCATTTCTTTGGGAATGCTGATTGTGTATGTGCAAATTAATATGACTCAAAGACAGTATTTTATAATACATATTGCATCCGGAAAGTATTCACAGTGCTTCACTTTTTCCACATTTTGTTATGTTACAACCTTATTCCAAAATGGATTAAATTAATTATTTTCCTCAAAATTCTACAAACAATACCCCATAATGACAACGTGAAAG
>JANDJT010000114.1:14506079-14521284 GCA_024331685.1 Stegophilus panzeri | reverse complement strand
ATAACACCACTATGCTTTTCACCCTTTCAACTTGATTAGCATAAAATACTGATATTAATAACACAATATAATAGCTTAATATCATTAGTTAAACTAGCCAGCTACACAGAGCTGGGCTAAGTTTAATGTTCTTTTGAGTTGCCTTAGGTTAACCTCTAGAGAAGTAGATATCAGTATGTTATATTAGTTGTTAGTAGTTAGCAAAGTTTGCAACCAAGCTAATGTTAGACAGTTATTTTAGTTTGTAATGGGAAAAAAAAACAACAACATTAGCCAAGTTCACTATCAGGCTAGTTGACATTAGGTAACATTAAATATTACTGATAACAACTAAGTTGAGGGGAATAGGGCACAATAATTATTTTTCACCTGACTGTCAAGAAATTCCAGAATCAGATGACATTTCTGCCAATTTGTTTGCTTCATTCTGTTTCATCCTGTGGCTTGTAGAATCATTGGGAGCCATAGTCAGCTCAAGTCTCCTTCTATCAAGAGATAATAAACCTGGACTGTGTTTGATTCTCAGCCTCTGAGCTGAACTGTTAATGTTAAATACTACTTGGCTTAATTACTTGCTTACACTTTGATTGTCATTGATTCTAAATCGTCCAGCTGTTTTATATGATTCCGAGCACTGGTATTTGGCACATGAAGATTTTTATCTCCTGTCGCAGCAGTATCACGTTTTCTACAAGCATGGACTCAGAAAATTGGAAATGCAATAAAGCAAAATGCATAAAATAAGTCAGGCCATAAAAGTTTGGCCTGGCTCCTGCAGCATCTTGGATCTTTGGAGTTTGGCAGGACTCCCACACAGTCTTCCCAGCTAAAGTCTTTATTTTACACGCTCACGTTCCAATCACTCCAAATATTCATGGAGGAACTTCATTCTGCTCCAATTATATAGAATGGAAAGAGACCCCATGCATATTGGTCATCTTTTATTTATTTATTTTTTTGGAAGTTTGTGGGTGTCAATTCATTTTGTAATTCAAATACAACAAAGCTGTTGAAATGGAAATGGAGGGGAACTTATGGAGATTAAAGAAACACTAGAACACTGATGTAGAACTAACTGAAATGTTTTAATAACTGCTCTATAGAAAACTTAAGGTATTACTGGAAAGGAAGCACGGAGGTGGAAGCAGAGATCGTATAGTGTGGTGTTAGGCTAGTAGATTGTAAGTGCAGGAAGTAATATTAAAACAATCAGGTTACCATGACAGGAACTTCCAAAGATACATGACAATAAACATAAATCAGGTGGTACAATATAAAATCAGGTGGTAAAAATCATGTTTAAATACATGGCAGGTCTAAGGGTCACTGCATGATATCACATTAGCCTTACTGCTCTGAATAAAGACAAATGTGAGGAATTCCATCCCCTCAAACCCCACTATTATTAAATTGATCTGTCAACTAATGTTAACCGGCCAATCATATTCTTCCTGAAGCATGTCAGACAGTACTCTGCTTGACTAAATTGACATCGACAGGCCCTGCAGATAGCAATTATAATTAATCATGCAATGCTGCTGAATTCTTTCCATGACTCACTCTTGCAAAGCATTGTGCCTTGACAACATATGAAAAGGTGAGTCATCAAAGCAAATCGAGTGCGATTATCCACACAGGTGTGCAGAAAATAGATTAAAATTATTCTTTTTGTTGTATGTTTTAAATTTAGAAACAGTACAAAAGTTCAACTTTGGGTAGCTTTGAACTTATGGGTGGTGTTCATCTACATACGCTCTGAAAACGGACATAAACGCTTAATCCAACATCTCAGCTGTCTTAAAAACTGTTTTCATAAATTTTGATGCTAATGTAACACCTAAAGCAGCTGAATTATTCCATACTGATGTACATTACAGTCCGTACAGGATTTTGTGGCTTTTTTTTTTTTTTTGACGGCTTTTGCAATGATGTTTTAGCTGTTCTCATGTTCGATGCACATGAATCGAAGAGGGCTTTGACTTAATGTGCATTGTGATGATGTCACATGATACATCTTGTCCCAAATCTGAGGAAAATCTGTAGTAATTTTGAAAAATTGCAAGCTCCTCAGTGTACTACTGGTATGTCAAAATTGCATGATGTTGATGATGCATCATGTCAAACATGAAAATCCAAAACTCAAATATTCCCCTCTTTTTTTCCCTCTCTCATGAAGCTACGAAGACAAAAAAAAAACAAAAAAAAAAAACAGCTTTTTAAAATGATGTTGTATTTAAAAAAAAAAACTGAATTGACTTTAGAGTGATACATAACTGCTAAAAAAGTAGAAACCATTACAGAAATTCTAATATAATATAATATGCTACCAATAGAAGGGAATAAATTACCAGGTTAAAAGGTTTTTATGTCCGTGCTTTTTTTATTAACCTTACTTGACCAGCTATGACTCTTACATACCATAAATAAACTGACCTTGTCATGGTAGAACTACACTACCCATCAGCCCCTGCATGTCACATGATCTGGTCACATGTTTAATCACTCTCACCTGTATCTTATTATGCCTTGTTAGCACCACTGTTTAAGTTCTAGTTGTTCTGTCTCATTGTCAAGCTTTGTTGTAATTGGCATTTGGTGGTGCCATAGTCTCGCGTATAGTCTCGTGTATAGTCTCGCAGCATATCCATAGTTCCATGTCAGTGGTTCTTGTTTTTGCTGTTTTGTTTGTACTTTGGTTTAATGTCTTTCTAAATTATGGTACATTGGCCAGGAAAGTGTCGCGTCACTACCTCATGTGAAAATATAATTTATGTCACTTGACTCAGAGCTTATGTCAATTTAACACCAAATTTCAAGAAAGCATTCTGTTGTCATTTTACTAGAAGGAGCCCATTTTAAGTAGGTTTATGTCAGTTGTCATTAAGGATTAATGCAGGTGTCATGTAGCTCTATGAAAACTACCTTTATGTATCCTCACTAGTAAGAACCATATAGACATACATGATATATATTTCATGGAAAGACATTACAAAAAGATTCCCAGGGTTTTTTTTTTTCCCCTCATGAACTGTCCTGTATCGCTATCTTGATAACAATTCAGCCAGCAGATTCAAAACCGAAACATAATTTGTAATACAGGCACATGCACTGAATTAATCTGAAGCTCCTTTGATACAAGAAAGCCATATCCAGTCTTTAGACACTTTCACGGCTATCAATTTCCACTACATAAGAACGTGACCCGACAAAGTTAAAAGCTTTGGAAACAGCCGTCCGATATTTTACAGGGCCATTACCCCCTATTTATCTCCTTAATGCAGGGTGTCACCTAAGGGTTCTGGCTATTCATAGCAAGTGTAGTGACATGTCCTGGATTTAATTCCCAGTTCTACACTGTCTGAGATGACCACAATGATCCTACGTTTTAATCCTAGAATAAGAATAATGACTTGCTTTCTTTTCACAAACTCAATCCTCCAATAACATGACATTTATTTTAACATTAAGTATTGACCCCACTTGAATTTTCCACATTCGGTAACAGAATTGAAACGGACTTATTTGGGATTTTATATGATGAATCTACACAATACAACCCATAATATTGCAGTGGAGGGAAAAAATCTATATATGTAGCAAAATAATTTACAAATTTAAAAAAAGTGAAAATTATGATTGCATAAGTATTCAGTATATATATATATGCTTTGAAACCAATAAATTAGTTCTGGTGCAGCCAGTTATCATCAGAAGTCACCTGTTCCTAGAAGACCCAAGAGTTTGGTTACACATCTGAACAAAAAACATTATGAAATCCAAAAGATGAAACCAAACAAAGCCAGGACAATATTCTGGAAAAGTGTCAGAGATTGGTTATTAAATAAAAAATATTCCAAACTTGCAGAGCAACAAACATGCAGAATTATATTAAATATATTATTAGAAATTGGAAAGAATATGTCTAAAGGAGGCCATCCACCAAAAGTGACCAGCAAAAGATGGGATTAGTCAGAGATGCAATAATAACAATGGGCTATTTTGTGTAGATTCATGACATATAATACCAGTTAAATCCATTCAAGTTATTTTAACACTACAAAATGTGGAAAAGTTCAAGGGGGTGAATACTTATTTAAGCCTCTGTCAATGTTTATTATCTTGTATACAGGCCAGATGATCGTTACATCTCAAAACAACATCTTTTTGAAGCCCCGTTTACTTCTGGTGCGAAAAATGTGGTTGAATATGGAGATAGGAAGTCACCCGCGGTATAACAGTTCTTAAAGAAAACTGACAAATGTTGTTGGTGTCATTCTTAAGGAATATGTTTTGATAGCAATGTAAAGAAAATGGGAAGAAAAAAAACAGGCTGTAAGGAAAACAAAAAAAGCACTAAAGCCATGTCTGATTAATGGCAAGGCTAAAGTGCTTGTCACTTGCACACCTTTGTGTATTTGTCATATAGGGGTCAGCCATGTGTAAACAGCTTTAGTCTATGAAAGGTTGCTGCCATGCGCTCTTCTGGGAAAAATAACCGATGGGCCTAATTTAGTACCGCACTTAGAACAAGCAAAACTGTTTTGCTGGAACACAGTGAAATGTGATTTATTGAGAGACTTAGAATAACTTATGACAATAATCATCAGATATTTAGAAGTTAGCTTAAGTGCTTTGTGTCATTGCTATGTCCTGATTCATTACTATCGTCATCCAGTGATATGAAACATGGTGCAGTCTAATGTACTTCCTTCAAGCTTTGCAGAGATTGACACACACATAAAGACCACTGCTGATAACTCACCATTTGACTGTTTATCGAAATGAGACAGACTCGGCTGCTTCATAAATGCTATCTCTTCCGTGCAAAGCAATTCAAAGATTGTCAGGATTATCCTACCAAAAGAGATGAGTAGTTGATGGAATGGAAATGGAATGTACTCTAATTCAGACTCATGAAATTTCAATATTTGCATTTTTCCATTAATAAAAGCAGCCCATTTTGCGTAACCACAGATCTGAGGACAGCTTGGTGCAGTAATGTGAACTCCATCTGCCAAAGCTTGCTCTGTCTCTTTTTCCGCTTTCAGATGTGATCTCAAAATCTCATATAGAAAAGAGTCAAGCAGGTTTTAATACATAATTATGGAGTGCCTCCTAATTGGCCCTGTAGAGACTGTTGATGTATCGACTTCCCATCACCGGGCTTCGGGAGTGATCAGAGGCACTCAGTGAAATAAATGTTTGAAATCCGAAGCGCTTTCCATTATTATGGAAGTAGTTTATGCTTCGGGATTGCAGAGAGATCACTGCGCTTTAATGAAAACATAGGAATGAAGAGATGGCAGATGCATCTCCATGCATCACCAAGTGACATTCAGCTTTGCTATTTCAATACATGACAAAATTACATTATTCTGTTATTCTCAAAAAAAATACGCTAGTCCACATCAACTAGGCTCAATAAATGCTAATAATATTAGGGATAAATGAAGGGAGTCGAGTTTCACTGATAAAACCTTTCCATAAAAACCAATGTTTCACTTATATTCCTTTCTAATCACAAATAATTTAGCATTTTTAGACAGTACATGTACAGACAGGTGACAATTTAATGGAAAAAACAACACTGTCTTATTAAGGTGATGGGCCACCAGAACATTTTTTCTTGTCCCTTGGCATTGATTCTGTAAGTTTCTGGAGCTCTAAAAAAGGTATTCCCTCCGTTGGTGTTTTGATGATGGCACTGAAGTGCAACGTCTAACAAAAATCTCCAATGTGATTGGGATCTAGTGACTATGAAAGCCATAGCATATGACATACATCCCTTTGCATCCACATCAAATCATTCAGTGAGCCCTCGTGCCCTATAAATGGAGCTGTGGTTATCATGGAAGTGATCACTCCTGTCAGGATAGAAATATTACATCATATTATAAAGGTGATGAATCAGAAGACAATTGTATTGATTTGCAGTTCCTTCTAAGTGGACTTGTCCCATTCAGAAAACAGGTGTTCTCTAAGGTCTACTTTTCTGACCTTTCTTCATACTGGCAGACGTAGTTGGATGAGCTTGAGATAAAGCTTTTCAAGCATGGAGGTACCGATTTGATACTAAGTATCAGTATTTAGGCTGATACTAATCTGAATTACTGGCTAGATCAAATTTGACAAAACTAAATGACATATTTTACACAGTTGATAAGCGTGATGTTGAGTGACACACACAGATTCTGCGTTTAAACACAGGGCCCAAATTAAAGCATACCACCATGATGCCTGTGAAGTTTCTCATAACTATAGGGAATAAAAGCATTTTAGAGAGAGCGTCTGGCACACCATTTTGACATGCAGTGTAACATGTAATGACTCCTGCTTGCATAAGATCAGGAGATAAGACGTGGCTTTTGGGCTTTTTTATTCAAATCCGTCTACACAGCAAAATCACCAGTGTTGATTTAACACCCATAGTGTTGAATTCACACCCTACAGTGTTTATATAAGTCCATTGGACTCACATAAACACTCTGGGTGTTAATTCAACACTAGCGATTTTACTGTATAGTCTGCCTAGTCTTTCCATACTGTATCATTTTCTGGTAAAAAGCCGCTCCTCCGGGAGCCTGTTCAGGGTGCCACTGTTATACAGAAGGAACTGGATGAGCATCATATAAAGAGCCAGAGTTATTACTGCACTCGGCACCTCGCCCACTGACAGCTGCCCAAGGGTGAACCATCCAAATTTATCTGCATTATCCGTGACAAAACATTGATCTAGGCAATCATTTTTAGGTTAATCTATGGCCATTCCCGGGTCTGGCTAAATGGGCTGAAATACAGCTTCGTTCCCGTGTCTCTAAATCTAAAAATTACACATGCCGCGTCAAAACTTACAAGGTCAGCCCTGAGATACGAGCCCTGACTTGTCAGGCATGAACGATCTCAGTGGCTGCAGAAACTAAGTCACTGTTCCAAGGATGTAATTAAAATGGCAGGCCTGTTCTGCATGCAGATCAGATAGTGTTTCTCACGTCGGACTTCAAAATCCAGTGCCTTGAAAGCCATTAAGTTAGTTTGAACAAGAACATGCAAAATATAGTATGTAGTACAAGGTAAAACATTTCGGCATATACTTAGAGGAATACATAATATCACAGGCATATAACATACAGCTTTATAAAAGTGTAGTCAAACTAATAGTCATAGAGAATTTAATAAAAAGGTAAGGGATAAGTAGAAGACAGCTGAACATTTACAACAAATCAAAATGGGGAAAAAAAGCGTGATAAAATAGCTTATTTCCCATGAACACATTACAATTTCATGACTTAAATTTTTATCTGATGGCTTCATTATGTTTAGTGAACTCTATTTAAAAAAAAATGCAAAATAGGATGTGCTAGATAAAGTGCTATTTTAAGCTTTCAAATAATGAGTGGAATCCATATTGTTAAATAAAACCAAATTTGCACTGATTAATGTGATTACTTCTTGGACTTTTGTAGCAATACACTGGCAATATAGTAGAACTGTGTTAGATTTTTATTTATTTATTAGTATTTCAATGCTTGCCATATCATGTTTATGTTTTTAATTATATTTTTCATTTTTAAAACTTGCTTTTATGTTACATCGTATTACAGCTAACAAAGCAGAAAAAAAAAAAAAAACTTATTTATTTCCTTCTTCAGTCCACATTTTCTATCCCTGATTTTTTTCAACCTTAAAGACTATTGCTTGTGTTTAAAAGTGGTGATCTTGGTGTTATTTTAAAACCCGACATTGCCAACAATCTTGGAGGCATGATCTACAAACAGGTAATTTGGATAATATCCATGGCACACCCAGATAATCGACTTAAGTAGGTGCTTAACCAATCTCTGAAAACGCATATATGATCCTCTGTATATACTTTATTCGTCAACCTTGAATACAGCCAATTGAGCATAATGAATGAATCCTGTGCTGGGAATGTGGACCTTCACACAGTATATGATCTTGTTGTCAACATGCTTAATAGAAAAACAGGTGAATATATTGACATTTGTGACCTGCCGACTTTATGTAAAAAAGCTGATTTTCCTTAAAATATCCCCACATACAAAATAAACATTGCTACTAAACCTTCAATTTTCTGCCTATAGAGACGAGTGTGGGTGGGTTGAGTCGCATTATGGCATTGCTCTCTCCACAGCTGTTTAAATTACTGATGACGGTAGTGGAAAAGCTGACAGGAATGACAAGTAGGAATGTTTTCACAAAATGTTTGCTCATACTGAGTAAAAGCAGTACTGTTACTAACCTTAGAGGGCTGCTCTATATCAATGTTGGATGTTTCTAAAGAGATAACCATGATTAACACTGTTTAGAATATTCACATTAATAATAAATAACATCTGCATGATGTAAAAAAAAAATCAATTTAAAAGTTCAATATTGAATGAATATCAACTGAGTAAAAATTTTAAAATTGGAAAAAAAAAAAAAATACCACTGATTATTTTCTTACAAAAGTACAATTCAGCTATGATTAAATTTTAATTAATTCATTAATTAAATGACGTAATTTTTATTCATTTAATGACCTGAAACCTCCACGAAACAAGTTAGTTCCTGTTATCACTTATGTCATTCCAGAGACGTAACAGGACTCTCCTGTTTTTCAACAGTCAACCAGACTCTCCTGTTTTTCTTATGTGAAGAAAAAAAAAATGCTTGCCATATTACTGAGAAACCAGAAAGCTGAGGACTTTACCAGGGTTACAAAGCACTGACACTGGAGACTCCTTCAGTAAATGTTAAATAAGTGACTCACCATTTCAATGATTATACATGTTTCTCTGTTAAATAGCATGTTTTTTAATGCCTTCATTTTTAGCCTTAGATTATGTGTGTTCAACATGAATGAGCTGTTACTATAGAAACAATGATGTGTAAGAGCGAGTACATTCATTTGAATTGCAATTTGGATGGGATTTGAATTGAGGAAAGCACTAATGTCAGAGCTGCTGTTATAAGAAATTAATCAACACCTTCTGACAAATCGAGAATTCAACAGCACTGTGGTATAAATATGTAATAAATCCCTGCATCCTCTGAAATACAGCAGACAACCAATTAGCAGTTAATCCCTGCACTGTCAGATGCACATTGTTGCACTGAACATTATTTAGACTTTTGCCCCTTATAAGAATTTGATTATACAATAAAGTGAACTTCCAGTGCACTTCAAACGTGGTCTCGATGGGCATTGCTGTAACTTCGAGCTTGCTTATTAAAATCACTGAGAAGGGCAAAGCAGGCAGGCATATCGCCATGGAAAAGTCATTATGTGGAAGTGCTTTGTCCTAGTGCTACATTCATACCAGAGGAAATAATCAACATTACATGTTCTGTTCAGCTGTGGGTCTTTGAGAATCTTACCGCTGAGCAAATTCAATTTGTCAATCACGAGAGAAAATGGAGTAATCTAAAAATATAATAAAAAAGAGCAAGATATGGATTGATGTAGTGCTACACAAAGTCGGATCATCAGTCAAATCAATATTATTGTCATCCATATCACCTCTTCGTAAACAAATATATGCTATATACATTGTAGAACTTTTGAGCAAGACTACACAAATAAGTTATTGCTAAATTTGGCAGATCATAGTGATCTTTGACATCCAGTCTGGAAGAATAAAACTAATATACGTGTGTGTGTGTGTGTGTGTGTGTGTGTGTATGTATGTATATATATATATATATATATATATATATTCTAAGAGCTGTAATAACAATGTTTTACAAACTTCATAGCACTTGCATTAGCGATCGTTGATATCATATGCTTGGATATGTTTTGATGATTCATGAGGTTGACACTGGAAATAACTGTTTATAATTAAAACTAAATGATTAATAAATTAATACTTAGCTACCATATTTTCTACACAATCTGGAGTTTATGATGCATACCACTAAATTCTAATATACTATACACCAATCAGCCACAACATTAAAACCACCTGCCTAATATTGTGTCCTCCTTGTGTCGCCAAAACAGCTCTGACTATATAATAATGGATTCCACTAGAACTCTGAAGGTGTGCTGTGGTATCTGGCACCAAGACATTAGCAGCAGATCCTTTCTGTCATGTAAGTTGCAAGGTGCTTCATGGATCGCACTTGTTTGTCTAGCACATCCCTCAATTGGATGAGATATGGGGAATTTGGAGGCCACCACTACATACAGGGAACACCTTGCAAAACCTGCCATTTTGGAGATGCTCTGACCCAGTTGTCTAGCCATCACAATTTGGCCCTTGTCAAAGTTGCTCAGATCCTTACGCTTGCCTATTTTTCCCACTTCCAACACTGCAACTTCAAGAACTGACTGTTCACTTGCTGCCTAATATATCCCACCCCAGGTGCCAATGTAACGAGATAATCAATATTATTTACGTCAACTGTCAGTGGTTTTAATGTCAGTTCAATCGGTGTATATACTATATACTATACTATATATTTGCCTACAATTTGTCGATTTCGTCCTGCCACTTAAGTAAAGGGGTAAACTATTTGAAATAGCTACTATAAAGACACAAATGTTTTTATATATATATATATATATAATTTCATTTACATTAAAAGCCATACAGAGTCCTGCGGTAATGCAGAAAGTGATACTGTGACTGTAAAATCACAGTAATAAGTTAATGTGTAAAATGAACTAAAAAAAGTAGTAAAAGTAATTTTTAAAAAGCTGCAGATGTGTGAAAACATTCCAAAATAAACTGCAGCACACAAACTGACTTGAGGCGAAAAAACAGTCATGCAAGTCCACCAATTTGCTACTAAAATTCCAAGGCATGCCTCGAACAGGTTTTTTTTTTTTTTTTTTTTTTGTGCCCCTGTGTTGTCTTTCTTAACACGAACATTTGCAAACAGCAGACATTTCAATTCGGCAGCCCCGAACAAGCAGAGAATTGCATCAGTCGAGAGTAAGAACAACTGTCTATGGTGTTAAAAATGAAAAGGAGGTAAAGAGGGACGCCATACGTGTAGCAAATGAAGTCCGCTAGTGAAAGAGCTCCTGAGGGAAAACATGCATGGTCGGCTTTAAAACAAGATTCCTATACAATTCAACTGCCTTGTTTGGAACTTTTGTCTTTTTCTAAGGAGGTGACTGGAATGACAAAGACAAAGCATCAAGACAAATGTTGCCCAAAGATTAAACTCAATGGGAGGTTTAGGATTCTCTCGACAATGAGAATCTCTTGATAATCTCAAAATATTATGAAAATGGGGCGAAAAGTAAAGGAACATAAATTATATAAAATAATCACTGATGTGCTGCAAAGAAAAACTGAACTGGATGTTTGTTCACTATTTCGCTGATATATGTATGTAACCTGCTTTATTAGCACTCGTGCAAAGCCTGTGATGAACAAAATGTAGAAATTATGCTAATTGCTTTATGAATAGATAGGGACTGGTTTAGGAAGTATGTGTGGTGGTTTGGAATAACCCACTGGATGTCATTTCATAACAGCCAAAATTATGAAAAATTGGGTTCTGACTCAAATGCTCTCCAGCCAATAATAATACTTTGAAAGCACGAATATATCTTTTATTAAAATGACATGGGAATGTTTTATATAGTTTTGTTTAGTCTGCTATCTTATCTCGCGTTAATGTTTGCATACAACAATCATGTTGAGGAAGAAGTCACTTTAGCAAGTGGTAAAAACAGTCTGGATTAGGAGATATCTATATCCTTGTGCAATGAATGAACATCAGGCTTTGATCAAGTTGCTGGATGCCATAGCAAAATGGACATAAGCCTAATTAATTCAGTTTGCAATCAGATACCGGTTATCAAAATGTCTGCAATGTAACTGCGCCATCACCATTATCATCAAAACTCAGAAGAGCACCTATACATTCTGTACACATAAAGTTTTAAAATGTAAGATTAGTCGACAGAACTGAATTAATCAGCGATTACATCCCCACCGATGATTTGGTGAATAAAGAGATGACCATGAGGCTTGTGTTTAAATGACATAGATGACATTTACCTCGGGTGATGAGACAGAGACTGATGTGGATGATGTTGATGATGAATGTAAGATCTCATTTGCCATTGTAAACTTATAATTCTGTTAAATTATAGGTTATAAAAGTAGAGGTAAGCAGGGCATCTTTTCGTCAAATTGAAACTGAATCGTTAAATGCGAGTAAATGCAAATTTCTTCCTTTTCACTTTTGAAATACTTTTTTTTAAAAATGCAAGAACTTTTCTTTTGGTTGAGATACACGCAAATAAGAATCATATATTTCTGTTCAGGAAAGCGTGTAGTATTAAAACTAGCAGATAATGTCAAAATGTGACCATGTGAACAGTTTTCCCAGGCTGCCACAGATATGTCATGCCTATCCTTCACAAATCAGCCATATTCTATTATTGTTGCAATCACAAAAAGGAATATCAAACTAAGTAGATGTAAAACTCAAAGCTTTAGCCCTGAATACACAACTGACACTCATTATACCCAGTTTCCCATTATCACTGCTGTTGTTTCATTCCACACTGTCCAATATTCTGAAAATAAATTATGCCTTTGCTTTGGCTGTTTGTCGCATTATACTAATGATACCTGCTATCTATTTTTCCAGGGAGGAAACGAGAGCGAGCAGGGAATATCAGCAGCGACGGTATGACTCACAGGTTCCTTCTTGCAAAATGTCACATGATAAATAATCTGTTTCATGTCCTAGGACCATTTATTTGTGACAAATACTAGACTGTATGTCTTTGGATTACAGAGCCACTCATTCCCCAGCCTGGCTGTGCCGTTAAATCCCTTCTACGACTGATGTCAGTTTTTTTTTATGACAACAGCACACTGACCTTGGCACATAGCATCTGAGTCATAGGTCCCAAGGAAAGAGAGAAAAATTAACAGCATTGGGGGGTGGGAGGGAGGGGTGAGGTTGGTCTGTTTCCAGCAGATGAACATCAGGTCCAAATAGCAAAAGCAGGGCAGGGCAAATGACCAGACACTGGTCAAAGCCAAGGCTTTCCACGAATAGAGTTCTCGATTGCAGATGATGGAGTTTCACATGCAGGAAGGAGAGAAAGCCGACACGCAATTACACACAGTCCTTGGCAAAGGACAACTGGCCTCAACACTGAATCGTTCCATAGGGTTGTTCAATATTGGGAGTCTTATTGGAATTGAGTAATTATTTTCCTGTCAAAAATAATTAAATTAAAGAATATACTGCTGAAATTTTAATTTTGTCATTCACGAGTTGATGGAAAACAATAGCTTAATAAATTCTATACAGTATGGAGTGTGTTTGGACACTTGGACATCTGCAGAGCCATAGCCTGTCTGCCTGTCAGTCTTAATGATGGAGGCGTAGCCCATCAGTGCCAGCAAAGACAAATGGAGAGCTGTGGCCTCTCTGTTTGTTATTTCCAGTAAAAGAACTGTGTGTTTTTTTTGTTTTTTTGTGTGTGTGTGCCTGTCAATCCTAATAAAGGAGGTGTGGCTTCAGATCCTGTCAGAAAGAGGAGTGGCCTTTGTGCCTGACAGTCCAAATTAAAAAGCAGTCTTCTACTGAAACCTGTTTCCACAATAACAAAGCATAGTGTATTAAATATTTATACCACAGCACTGTTTAATTCATAATTGTGACTGGTCAGAAGTTGTTGATTAATTTTCTCTAACACTAGCTCTGAAATTAGTACCGGTTTATATTAATATGCTTGTTGTAATATGTTATCCTTTCTTGTATGGCAGAGACTTCATATTAAGCTTAGTCTAATAATAAATGGATATTATTAAAAAGAATAAATACATGTAATCATTGATATGGTGAAATTTTCTGTATGGAGATGTTTATTAAAATTTTTTGGAAGGAGTCTCCAGTGTTAGTACTTTGTAATAGTCAGAGTTCAAGCTGTTCCTTGAAGTTTTCTTCCATGGGCAAGTCTTCATGACAAAGAGCTTTGCACTTTGTGGTTTTTGTCAGCAAGATGCATTCATTTCTGTTTTATTAACTTCAAGAGAAAATGAGGGTGATGTTTATAGCTGTTATCACTTACATTATAACATCCACCCATCCATCCATTTTCCATACCACTTATCCTACACAGGTTCACAGGGGAGCCTTGAGCCTATCCTAAGGAACTCGGGGCACAGGGCGAGGGACACCCTGGATGGGGTGCCAACCCATCTCAGGGCACAACTGCAAACATATTCTCACACTACATTACACTACAGTCTACAAAGCAAGTCTTTGTACTTGGTGGAGGAAACTGGACTACCCAGAGCATGGGAAGAATGTGCAAACTCTGTGCACAGAGGGCAGAGGCGGGATTCAAATCCCAACCCTGGAGGTGTGAGGCAAATGTGCTAAAAAGACTATATCTAAGTATAAATGGGTAAAAAGCATGATACATTGTTCTATAATGAATGTAATTGTTGGCATATTTCTGTGCTATAAGAAAAATAAAACACAAACAATAATCCCCTGTCACATCAGGTTCATGATGTTTTATTCTTTTATTTACATTTACGGCATTTGGCAGACACCCTTATCCAGAGTGAATTACAATTATCAGAGTGTTTGTTTTTTCAATATATATTTTTTAATATTTAATATATATGCTTTTTAATATTTTTAATATATATGCTTTTTAATATTTAATATATATATATATATATATATATATATATATAAAACTGAGCAATTGAGGGTTAAGGGCCTTGCTCAAGGGCCCAGCAGTGGCAGCTTGGTGTTGCTGGTATTTGAACTCACGACCTTCCGATCAGAAGTCCAACATCCTAACCACTGTGCTACCAATTTTTTGTTACATTTATTTCTTACATATTGCACAACATCGAATCAGCTTACTGCAACAGATCTACATATGAATCATCATTGAGAGTCTTGCATTGGATCGCTGATTTTATCAACATGCACAGTGTATCACAGAAGACGCTGCTCTGTCATGTTCATCCACAACCTACAAAAATGGCGACAAGGACTACAACACCCAAATGTCTCATTTAATCTCTGTGTCTGAAATTGCGTAGTGTGACAGTACCTACTGTTTGGCCGTTGATACAGTACTTACTGATCAGTATGTGTGTGTAGTATGAATACAATCCGGACATACAGTATCTCACAAAAGTGAGTACACCCCTCACATTTTTGTAAATATTTGATTATATCTTTTCATGTGACA
>JANDJT010000114.1:14495796-14505979 GCA_024331685.1 Stegophilus panzeri | reverse complement strand
TCACATGAAAAGATATAATCAAATATTTACAAAAATGTGAGGGGTGTACTCACTTTTGTGAGATACTGTACTTCAGACGCCATCTTGGCATTGTCATGTGACCTATGATGTTATAATAACAGCAAAAACTTAATCTTTTTTTCTTGTTTAAACCTTCAAAAAGTTTACAGTTTACTCAGGTGTTTTTAAAGAAGTTTGGTTAACCACAAGGAACAACCTTTAATACTTAGCACTTACACTTAAAAAGAGCCGACGGACAGCTCTTCCGTGTCAGTTGCCTTATGGGATAGTGTACATTGGTTCCATACTGGAGAATCTCTGTAGAAGCAGTAGATCGTCCAGGTATTTGTCACTTACTGTTTTATGAATACTGAGAATTTGGGCATACTACTCCTTTTGGCATACTGCTTTTCGCCTACTATATAGTAGGGTTGTAGGGAAATTGGGACGCAGCTAATGTTACCAGATTACTGATTACACACTCACCTGGACTCAATTACCACACACCTATATACAAGCATACGCCATACTCTCACTCTTTGCACAGTATCTGCTCAGCTCAGTGTTTTTTACATCTGATGTACCAATCCTTCCTATCTGTTTTCTCAGCCATGGTTTTTGTTCTGGTCTGTTTTCCTGGTTTTTGTGAATTTGACTTTCCCTCTTGCTAGCCTGTTTGTGAATCGCTTGACCTACTGCCTGTCCTTGACCAAGTTTAAGCAAAGTATTTCTCGGATTTGCTTGTTATTTGCCAACTTTAATGAAAGCATTACCCTCAAGTGCAGCCGTCTTTGCCACCAGACATACTCAAGTTATGATATTGCACACTACTGTTTCTGTAGAGAACCATGTCCAACTAAAAATAAAGATACAGCGCCCTCCGAGATCAAAAGATTGATATGAGACAAGATCCAGATATGTTAAACAACATAAAACATCAAACCTTTTGTATAAGACCACCCAATTTTTAGGTGAACAAAAGTATAGGAACAGATAAGTCTTGAAGTAAATAACACTTAATATTTGGTTTCATATCTCTTACTTGCAATAACTACATCAAGCCTGCAACTCATTGAGATCCCCAAATTGTTGGTTTCTTCATTTGTGATATTTTTCCAGGCTTTTACCGCAGCCTCTTTCAATTGCTGTTTGTTTCAGGGATTTCTCCCTTCAGTCTCCTCTACAAGAGGTGAAATGCTGTAATTAAAAAAAAATCTAATTTTGATAATTGGAAATTTTACACATCAGTCATCAAACTAATAGGGAGTGGCACAAAACTGGGTGTTTTGGGATCTCATATTTGATGGTCACACTCAGCTGGGTTTTGCACATCCCCAAATCACCGGAGATGATTTACTTGATTTACATTTTTGACAAAGCTGGTTCTTTTCTCAGAATCAGTCAAGCATGCACAAAGCTAACTTAAGTAAAACGGTCTCCTTTTATTAAGTCTTGCACCATGGGGAGAAAATAATACATTAAAATGACACCAACAATGAGCCTTCAAATGCCGTAGGTTAATTCTGCAATTACACACTCTGAGCATGTCCTGATGGAATGATTATCAGTTTCAGGCATTCGGAGGCTTTAGAGAGCCAGAGGAGGTGTGGAGAGAACTGCAGGCTGATCTCAGGAAGGCCCTGCGGTGGGAGTGTCACAAATCGCTAGTTACGTCAGTTCCCTGAGCCTTAACACCGCAATCAGATCCTTGTTGCTTTCATCTGGAACAGTGTGTGTCAGGGAGGAGAAAAAAGGAAAGGAACAAATGTAGCAAGTCTCCACGACTGGCTAATAACTATACGAGACTACAGATCTCCTGTCGTCTCTCCCTTGAAGAAACACATTCGCGAGTATAATGACACCGCTAATTAGCCGACTGTACCAGTGCATTCAAAGCAGGTTCCGGCACATTCGGCGCAACAGCAGTTGATTTTAACTTTGAGTTGGCTAAATAAAATAACTAAAAGGCCAATAATAAGAGATATAAAATACACAGAGAATGTAAAGGGGTTTTTAAGGACTATTTAAAATGGATAAACACACTACAGATGGATATAAGTAGGAAAAGGAGTATTTAAGCCTCAGGAGAAAGAAGACTGTCATGATAATGCAACATGAGAATGAAAACATAAGTATGGACTAAAGATACTGAGAAATTTTTAGGTGGTTTTTACACTGGCCACATTTGCAGAGGTCTGAATCTGGTTGCAATTGATACCAGCGCCCCCAAAGCATTGGACTGGTTTCAGACTGACTTGATTGTATCGAACCCATCCTACGTCATCACAAACAAACATAGAGAACACAACATGACTCACCATATTTTTTTGTTTTTGCATTATTATGTGCTCTTATGTGCAGTCGATATTATGTGCAGCAGTGGACCTGTTCTGGGTCCCACAACCTTCCTCTGCCACTCATGGTACACATCAATCCATCCATTTCCTTATTCTACATAGGGTCACGGAGAGCCTGGAGCCTATCCCAGAGGACTTTTGCACAAGGTGGGGGACATCCTGGACATAGTGCCATCCCATCACAGGGCACATTTGCAAACACATTACGGACAATTTAGAGATGCCAATCAGCCTACAATGCATGTCTTTGGATCGGGGGAGGAAACCGGAGTACCCCGAGGAAACAAAGAACAAGAATACTCTGCGCACACAGAGCAAAGGCGGAAATAGGATAAGCCACCTTGTGGTACACATGTGTTGTGGAAACTAATGAAGTTGTCACGGGCTAAAACACATGCGCAGGTTACTTACATTTACATTTACAGTTATTCATTTAGCAGACGCTTTTATCCAAAGCGACTTACAAATGAGAAAATACAAGCAAGTGAACAAGTGACGACCTGAGTAGGAGTTGCGTTCACATTCACGTATCACAGCACAGTTCCATTGCAACTGAACTCAGACCATCTCCTATAGGAAGTCTTGGGTTTGGTACTTACAGGTCCACATGACCGTTTCACATTTACCAATTTTTCATGTCAGCTGTGCTCTGTTTTGGACTAAACTGCCAGTGTGAAAGCCCCCTTAGAGAACTATAAATGTTGTGAAAGGTGGCAGTTTCATTTTTGTTTTCTTTTTGTTTTTAAGGTTTCAGGAAATTTGGTTAGAATATGACAATCAACATAACAAATTTTCTAGAGGCACGTTATAAACTCCCTTCAGAAAGCACTAAACCAATCTGGCTTAACTTGTACAAAGACAATTACCATGAACTGTCATTACTTAATCATTACATTTGTAACACCTATTTAAATATTTAACACTGTATTCACATATTTAATTTTAAATATATATTTAAAACATTATTTCATCCTTTAAGCCCAGACTTTTGTCCATTTTTGGTATCAGATGATCATGTTTACAGCTATTTAATATACTATCACAGACAGTAGATGGTATACCTTATATTAAGCATACTGCAGTGACCATTATGATGATGTTTTTTCATCTATCCAGCATATCTGCATTCTTTTCAAACACTGACTCATTGCTGTATTAGAATTCAATAGGACTCATTTCTGACTGTATGCAGACTGCGTTCAATAAATTGATCTCAGCTCACAACAGATTGTCAGCTTGTTTAGAAAAGACCAAATTTGCAGCCGAAGAATAAACCTATACTGGATTAACAGGCTAACATCCATCCATCCATCTTCGACACCGCTTTATCCTTTTCAGGGTCACGGGGAAACCTGGAGCCTATCCCAGGGAGCATTGGGCACAAGGTAGGGTACACCCTGGACAGGGTGCCAATCCATTGCAGGGCACAGCTGCATACCCATTCATACACTACGTACACTTTGGACATGCCAATCAACCTACCATGTCTTTGGGGGAGGAAACCAGAGTACCCAGAGGAAACCCCCGCAGCAGATGGGGAGAACATGCAAACTCCGCACACACAGGGCCACAGTGGAAATCGAACCCCCGACCCTGGCGGTGTGAGGTGAACGTGCTAACCACTAAGCCACCGTGCGCCCATAGAGGAAGTTGAATAGAAAATAGAAAATGACCTCTCATATACCATACCTCTTGTATGCACATATACCAACCATGATTCTGGAATCCTACATCATAAAATGTCTTTCTGGTGTATGCTTTACTGCCTTAGGATCACATCCATTACAGTATCATGAAGATTCAAAGAAAATGCAGACCAGGAATGCTATGTGATAATAACGCAATATTTCCACAGTGCAAAGAGATCTATGGGCTTGCCCCATCCAGGAAATATTCAGTTCTAAAGTAAGGTGAGCTAGTTACTTGTAGTAAAAATCCACAGACAAGTTTGTTAGCAAACTAGATAAATTACGTAAGTTAATTTTCATGAAAACTAGTACGCAATTTAGCAAGAATGCTAGTAAATAATTATTATATTAATTATTATTATATTAATTACTATTATTTAAACAGTTTATTCAGAATCCAGGTTTACTAGCAGACTAGATGAAGTAAGGAGAGCTCATTTATTGCAGCCAGGTTTGGTAACAAACTACCTGGTAAGTTTACTGTGAACACTCTTCCCTTACTGTTCCCTTGTTAACACCTTTCCTTGTTGTTCCTAGTTAACACTTTTCCTTTATGTTCCTTTGTTAACACTTTTCCCTCTTTGTTCCTTTAACTCTTCCACCACTGCATGAAACCAGGCACGGACAGATAAAGACCATTTGTGCACATTCCTTTGTCTCCCCGAATACTATTTGCTCTCATTCCTATAACTTCCTGAATATCATATATGGTGTTGTTCCTCTGTTACATTGATATGCTTCCTGTTTTATGCAAATATGCCCTTCCACCTATCTAATCAATAGTGAACACATTGTCTCTGTTGTGTGTCAAGCACAATATATACTCTTTTTCTTTGAATTTTGTGCATCTGTGTGTAATTTGGCAACTCTCCCAAGCAGTTGATACAGGAGGTGTGTAACGGGGCGAGGGCGCCTTCATTTATCGTGTAATTTGCATTAGGTAAAACATTTTTGCTGGATTATTAAAACCATTAGCCAGCTTTGTTTTCCAGCTAGTCAAAGTTAGATAAAATGACTGTGGTAATGTCTCGTGAATTTTTAAACTGGTTGATCAAATGTAAAACCACATGGAAATCATTAGAAACTTTAAGGCCAACTAGCCATCAATGCATCTGAATAAAGTTGTATAGTCATGTCAGTACACATTACCCAGCCCATGTTCATGTATTAATAACTGTAATAGTAATTTGATCAGAGAAGGAAATCCTATGAAGTGCAGTCTGGCTTTTGAGCAGCACTTTTCCACAGGACTTTACTGCTGATGTTATTTTGCAATTACTGCCCAGCAGTAATAAATTTCCAGCCACAAACCCCTACGGCTCCCCGTCTCTCCACATGCAGCCTGGCATTAGTGCCATTAGAGCTTCATGGATCTGGCCATAAGAACGCCTGACAGGCTAATCAATTTTACAGGCTCCCATCTTTTATAGGCCTGTCTGCAGGAGAGCAATGTAATGAGTCCACAACGTTGAAGCGTAAGTTTACAGACAAGAGCATCGCAACGGAGGAGCCGTCCCAGCCATCCATTAGCAAATAATGGACTGGGGAGGAGAAAAGCAAGCAGAAACGATGGAATCACCACTGCTGCATGCAATTCACCATGTGTCTACAGATTGGAGAGGGTTGTGGTGAATCATCTCTGAAGGAAAATGGGGTGAAAGTGTGTCAGGACAAGTCAGACTTCATAAGTACAAGTAAAAGTGTACACTATTTTTCTCATTAGTAGCTGTCTGTGATACAGACATTGAATGTTATGATTTTAATGGAGAGATACCTGGTATTAACTGTATGATGTGTAATCTAGCTAGCTTTGTGAGGTAAAATTAATGTGTGTAAACTACTTATGGGTAATCAGTGCTACATTTTTACCCCACCTATAAAAAAACAAAAAAAACACAAAAAAAAAACAACATTCAAATGATTAAAACAAAGATTGTGCACAATAAACATCTATCAAAAGGCATTGTTAACGAGCCATTATTTTTCTTCAGAATTCTCAATTCTGGTGGCACGGTGGCTTAGTGGTTAACACCTCCGGGATTGAGGGTTTGAATCCTGCCTCCACCCTGTGTGCGCAGAGTTTGCATGTTCACCCTGTGCTTTGGGGGTTTCCTCCGGGTACTGGGGTTTCCTCCCCCAATCCAAAGACATGCATTGTCGGCTGACTGACATCTCCAAAAAACTGTCCGTAGTGTATGAAAGGGTGTGTGAATGTGTGTGTGATTGTGCGCTGCAATGGGTTGGCACCCCGTCCAGGGGTTCACCCAGTCTTGTGCCCTGAGTTCCCTGGGATAGGCTCCAGGCTCCCCACAGCCCTGTATAGGATAAGCGGTACAGAAACTGGATGGATGAATGGATGGGTGTCTATACTGTATAATGCTAGGATAAATATAAAACTTCTGCAACCTTGATCCAAGATCCAAGCCTACTTTTGAAGAAGTACACTTGAACATAATCTGGTGTAGCAACAAACACAAAGCAAAAGACACAAAGATCCAGAGAAACTTTGCAAGCATGAAACCCTTCACCTGTACAAACAACCTTCTGATACCGTAGGAGGTTTAATAGCTGTAGTCAAAACGTTTATTTCATGGGGTTTCAAAGTTCTGGACCAAGGCCAGAAAGATAGTGTAGGACCTCAGCCATCTGAACAATGGACTCTTCTGTCTCTTGCAGCCAAAGAAGAACTTCCGCTCTCTGAAGGCAAACACAGAGAGAATGAGGAGGAGCTTCATCCCACAGGCCATTTGTACCCTCAACCAGGACAACACCAAGGACTAGAGCTTGGACTTGCTTAACACCCACACCACCTACATTCATTTAATACAACTTTATCCTGTATTACCCTTTATTTATAAATATTTATTATATACAGTATGTGGGCAATTTCAGTAACTACCTCAGTTTAATGTTGCACAGCATTTTATTGCACAACAACTGCACATATCTTCACATCATCCCAATTATAGCCTGTTGACTGTAGACTGTTACTCCCTCCAATCTTTAAATCCCTACATTATATTTTTATAACTTTTAAAAATATTATTTCTTTTTCTAACTGTATACAATTAATTTTTGGTCTATTTTATGTCACGGACAGTCGTAAAAAGCATTTCACTACACATCGTACTGTGTATGGTTGTGTGTGTGGCAAATAAAATTTGAATTAGAATTTTCTGAGAGTGTAGATGAGCACTTTCTTTCTATGTTTCCTCACTTCATTGCTGTTAAAGTATCTCGCTGCTGGAAATCACTCTGATGGTATGAAGGTGCTTTATAAAACGATCAGCCAGTCTCCTCTTGGTTGCTTGTCATATATTCTAACTCACTTATTTGCGATTCTATATGTTGCCTTATGAAGACATGATTCCTTAGTTCATCAGTGGATGAGCCATTAATTTTGCATGGGATTTTAATGGACATGAATATACAGTAGTCCATTTTCCATGGCTCATTTGACAAGCTGTATCATTAATGTTACTCTTTGTCAGAAAACATAAACATGGCTTTTTTATTGCCATTTTTCCACATTCACCATTCACACCCCACTCATATCTAATATGAATTCAGGGAATTGTTTGACTGCATATGGTGCACTGGGTCCACAAATGAATGCCATCTGAACACCTGCTTCAATAGAAGAGATTAGGCATGAGGAAAATCTGACCTTTTGTACAAAGCGGTTAACATGATCAATATCACAAATTTATTTACATTTAAATAGAGATCCCCCCCCCCACACACCCCCCACATGCAGTCCACTGGCATCCCATTCTACTAGTGAAATGAAAATTGACTTATTGGACATTTTCAATCAGTATAAACAAATGAATTTAATTATCTCCCTACGCCTGTTATATAATTAGTCTGGACACTGTTTGGTTTCTGTGTGTAGAGTATCATGACTCATATTGTGTGTTAACTGCTGCTGAGCAGTGTGATGGGAAAGGTTTGCAAGATTGCAAGCTCCTCCCAATATTGCGTAGTTTCCTTGATTTTGCATTAACTTCTGTGATCGCAAAATCCTGGAGGGACTGCTTAATAAAAGAAGTCTTTAATACAGTTGGAGTCAGTTGGTGAAAAAAGCCTTTACAGAAGTTTATATAGCTTTATGTCACTTGTCATAAATGATTACGATAGTTGTAATGAATACCGAATTCGTAATTGTTACAATCAAAAAATATTGGTTGCAATGTGTAGAGCACATTTGGTACAATATGCTGTAGTATTTTGTTATTTAAACAAAATACTATGGCTTTTATAAGATCTTATAAAATAAATATAATTTCTACCGGCTTTTTGTAAGTTTGTGTTAAATCAAGAACACGGTTTAGCCCGGCACTTTATTTCCGTGATGTACATGCTCTAAATAGCTTGAAAACTGGAACACACGGAGAGTGTGATATTACAAATTTCTCTTCAGCATATTCTAAAATCAGCCACATAATGGAGCAGTGGGGGGAAGGTGGCCCGGAATCGTCCCATGGTATTATTGCACATCTTTTAAGAATTCTATTTGAGCCGGTGAAGAGCTCCTCTCAGGGCCTCAGCATGTGGTCAGATTTGAAGCGTTTCTGTTACAGCTGTGTCTCTCTCTCTCTTTCTCTCTCTCACTCTCTCTCTCTCTCTGGGTCTGTCAGTTGAATCATAGAAGCGTGGCAGAGAATGCAGTTTACAGAGGTGCCAGCATTGCTAATGAGAAAATCCTAGCAGGCAGAGAGACAAAAAACAGAATTTAACCTCCAAATAAAACCCTAGTGCATGTCAGTGGATGGGCCAGCTCCATGTTAACAGAATAAATGATAAATCATGTATTGGTCAAACTGATCTTGAACTGTGGTATGAAAAATGTTTGGATTTCTAAGCAAGCATGCAGAGCATATGTGTTTAATGTATACAGTTATTACAAAATGAACATATGTACATGTCTAGATTCTATAGCATGTAATAATAAACCTTAAATACAACTGCAGTAGAGGTGTGTATCTAGACTAGGATCCTCTGGGAACCAATTTGCATGAGTAAGTGGATTTTACTTTCATACTACATTCTCTAAAATAAAGTGCCAGCCTAAAACATGCTCTTGATTTAACAAAGGCTTACAACTGAGTAAAGCTGGTCGTTAAAATATGAAGCTTGGAGGACAAAAAAAGGCCATGTTCATTAACATGAGAGTGTATTATATGCTTGTATGGAGTGTTTTATCCTTCTTATACCACAGCAATTTGCCAATCCTATCAAATTCTTTATTTTTATTTACACATTGTACTTTTTATCACTTTAATGTTGTGGAAAATCCATGAAACAAGATAGTTCCTATTCTAAGCAGTCCCTTACCTGTCTGCCTGTCTTCTTTCTCTCTTTTGAAGTTCATAAGGCAAAAAATGCAGTCTCATGTTACAGTACTAAGAAACCACAAAGCGCTCTGTCCTGAAGAATTTCCCATGTCTGAAAACTTAATAGGAACCACTTTTTTAATTATTCTCTAAATTGTTTTTTCAAATCCTCTTGGTTATAGCTGCCAGATCATTGTTCCTGACATCTCTTCTCTCACTTGGACAAAATGTTTCTTTTTCTGCTTCTTCTTCTTATTTGACATAGTGTAGCCTGTATCTTCATACATGACCTTTTTACAAGTATTTGTGTAGATTTTACCTTCTATCATGATTTTTATTTTTTTTTTAATCCATTCAAAAGCCAAAATTCTGTGCTCACATGTAGATGAATTGGTCGTTTAAAAAAGTAATGCAATGCTTGTCATTTGTCATGAGTTTCTGAATTATTCAGCAAGAAGAGCACTAAGATAGCAACTGCCTTTATTTCATAAATTGCAAAAAAAAAAAAAAAATGCCATTGATAATTTAATGAAAATAAATTTAAATGCTGATCCATTTGAATTGTCCAGCCCAAAAAGATTTGAGAATTTGTCAGTGAATACATTTTTAAATACAAGGTTTTTGTGGAACTGCAAAACAATTTGCAATACAATTACAGCTAAATAAGTAAATAAACTATTAGACCTATTATGGCATGGTGGCTTAGTGCTTAGCATACTTGCCTCACACCTCTGGGGTTGGAGGTTAGAGTCCTGCCTTTGTTTTGCATGTTCTCCTCATGCTTCAGACATTTTCTCTGGGT
>JANDJT010000114.1:14475377-14487905 GCA_024331685.1 Stegophilus panzeri | reverse complement strand
AGAACTGAGATATGACATCCAGTTCTATATGGAGAAAAGGCATGGACAGTTTTGCTGAGGTTTACTGTTATATCGAATGCTATAATATAGGAACATAGGGTGTTACCAGCTACTTTTTTCTGTCAGGGAAAAAAAACTATGTGTCAAAGCTTTGTATAAGTAACCTACAAATATAATAAATGGCATGTTTGTTATTACAAAACTAGTTGAAAGAAAACTCTAATTTCTTCCCTGAGGAGATATAAGAAACTGGTCCAGGTCACAGAATTAAAACCAAAAGAAGGCTAAATACATTAGTCGTAAACAAGCAAAGAGACAGGAACAACATCAGATAGCAAGGTCCTGTTGATGCCTCCATCACTGAGGGAAATAAGCCAGCATATAATGTGATAAACTTAATGGGTAAGATCTATAGGTCCTAAGAGAGCTTATCTCATTTTTATCCGTACAAGGCTAATTACCATAAATAAGCTTTCACAAGATATGTGCCAAGACCCACCCTCCCACCACCTTGCTTTTCTCTTTGTACAAAGTTTTCAATATACTGTACATACAGTACTTCCATTAATTCACATAAACACTACTCCAGCTATCTATCATTCAAACACCCACAATCACAATGCTCATAAAGTCAAAACCCTGCAACATTAGTAAAGACTGAAATCATTAGCCCTTGGGAAGTCATTAACTTTGACAATTTGTACAATATCAAAACCTTTTCGCATTTTAGTCACAGCCAGTGTTGGAGGTATGAAAAATCTCTAAAGTCCCATGCTTTGCTGATTGCATCAGTGCATTTGCAGAAGATTGCTAAGTGCTTGACTGCCATCCATTTATATACAGTAGATACCAACTGACTGACAAATCGCTGTGCATTAGTGGCCATTCAAATGTCATCCTTCCCTTGCAAAGAGAGAGGTGGCATTTGAACGACCTTTGGACAAGTTTACTCAAGGTCACAATCAAAGTTTTTCACATATAACCAAGCGATGTTTTGAAGAAAAAACACCTCTGAATGAACAAGTTAGACTTTCAGGAACATTTTCACATTCTATATCAACAGACAAATAACATTTTAAAACTAAATTAAAGAGACATGTAAGACATTATAGACATGGCTCCATTTGGCTAGACAAGCAAAAATGTAAGCAATGTAATTATTTTGAGTGCAAAATCTCAAAATACATTTAAATCATAGTGTCTTCCTTATACCAGCAAGATGTATCCCAAAACCAGAAGTTTCTATAAAGCTGGATAAGATGAGAATGGTCCCTTATGAAGCCCAAGGGAACCCTATGGACCCCAACATAACAAGTGGTGTGGGACATGGGTCCCATTGCATGAACTTGTATGGGGCCCAAAATCTGTACTGGTGCACATGTCCCACAAAAACTCAAAAGACCTTACAATCTGTAAGTGAGTACCTCGCATGTACCGCATGATGTATTGCCAAATCAGGAGTTGCTTAAGGATCAGGATGATTACTTAAGGGGCTCAAGGGATGAAAATTCTAGGGACAAGAAAGTCCAAGAAAGCAAGAAGTCATGGGCATACAGCCATGTTCACTGATTTATCTAGGTGCCCAAAATATGTTGTGGTGCACCTGCCCTACAGGACCTCATCTTTCAGTAATCAAATTAGTGCATCGCATATGCCACCAAGATGTGCCATCAAACCATGGGTTGCCATAAGGCTGTACAAGGTGAGGATTATTCTAAGGGGCCCAAAACTTTAGGGAACCAAACAGAATAATAATTCTGGAGCAGGGGACCCAGTGCATTAATTTGTCTGGGGGCCCAAACTTTGTACTGATGAACCAACCACAACCATAGTGAGTGCCTTATTACCAACCTGAACCTGTCAAACCTAAGAACCTTTGCACTTCACTTGAGATATTTATGATCACACCTGATGATGAAGATAATTCAATATCAAAAGCTATCTTCAAATCAACAGGTATAGATGGGTTCAAGAGTCCTGAAGGGCACAATGGCATTATATTGAACCAAAAATATCCACGAGCATGAGAATTTTCAAAGGGACAAATATTTTTACCTTTACTCCTGTTCTAACCATAAGACAAGGCTTATACAGTACTTATCCAATAAGTAGAGTGTCTTGTCACTAACCGGAACATGTAAAATCAATGAGAGCAATAAACAGATGAGGATTTGGCATTCACATGTAGGATAATGCAATCAGCAAATTAAGGTCCTCAATATCAGGCACATCTGTTTAATCCGGATGAGGCCATAATGACTCAATAAACAAATATACTAATATTGGTTCCACACTAGGAGCCAAGCCTATCTCTGGCAAGCAAAGTTAAGATGACAAATACTGGCTGACAAATACCTGGATGCAATGCTAGGTATGGATAATATGTCGGGGACGACAGACTTGGCATGCCACAACAGATAACATGCTTGTCAAATTTATCACTGAAAATGACATTGTGGATAAAGCTGGAGTCAACAATCTCATTTGGAACCTGCAAGTTTGAAGCTGTAGCATAATATTCACAGGTTAGGTTCCAACCAAGATAACTAGCTGGAAATTAAGTCATATAAAGTATATTTGGTTTTATTTTGAGTCCATTTCAAATTTGGTCCATTTCTGCATAGGTAAATGAACTCCTATTTGAATTACTGTGCAACTGAGTCCAACTTGAATTTAGCCTAGGGCTCTGGTACACATGCATCAAAACTATGAGCTATGATTCAGGTGTCAAAATGATACTGCATCTCTTCACTTCACTAGGTATCCTCTTATGTTGTTGAATGACTGAAAAATGTCTTCTGGCAGTTCTTCTCAGAGTTTTTCCACCCACAATGGCTGCTCTGTCAGTTCATTTGAAAGTGCACAATGTCTGCTTAATACTGCCCCTCAGAGCTAACTGCCACCTCTGACACATTAGTTGGTACATTCAACTTGTTAAAAGTAAGAGAAAGACCAACAGGAATCCAGACAGGCAATGGGTACAATTTAAAGTGGTAAAAAGGCCTCATGACTTGGAAAAAGGTAGGATAAAAAATTTGCCTAAGGTAAGCTCCCTGCTGTGATGGTAATCAGTATATATACACATTCTTCCTCCTTCATAAGTTAAACAGAGTAGATCTAATTAAGAAAATGTGCTGAGCATTGAAGATTGTCAAACTTAAGAGGAACACAGTAGATGATCAATATGCCCCCAAAGAATTCATTAAAATTGCACTAACTACTATATTTTCAGCAGAGAAAAAAAATGCATTACCAGTGTATTGACTGTAAAAACTTTGGCTGGAGAATTAATTGAAGGCCATTTTGTCTGTGCAGCCATCTCCTCAATTCATTAAACATGGGCATAAGACCCAAAATATGCTTATTAGGGTTGTATTAAAAGTCCTTCCACATATGGTTTCTATATTAATGTGGAGTTTTAAAGAACCACTCATGGAAGCTCAATTTTGGAAAGACATCAGTGCTTTATAACATACTTAACTAACTTACGCAGTCTTATTTTTGTTGTAATTTGTAAATGAAATGAGTTTGACAGCACCATTGTGGATAATTTGTGATGAATACAATATAGCTTCATGTTTGCCTAATCTGAGCCATACTATTCTTGAATAATGTAAACGTTACTAATTGATCCAGCTTCTATGAAGAAATGTGAACAAGTTATTAACTTGACTTTTTATTAGGGCTGGGCGATACAGCTAAAAATGTATCACGATATAATATAGCATAGCATTCTGTATCAATAAATATTAATAAATTTTAATCTTTTTTTAAACAAAGACCAATAGAAAAAAAGGTTTGAATTTAACCACTGTATTTTTAATTTACCCACTTTATTAAGGCAATCAACAAATAATTTTAGTTTTAACAGTCAAAAACAAAATGGAATTTAAACAAATATCTTCTCTTATATCTTTACGAAGATTAAATAAATAAGTGTTAAAGAAACTCTTGAACTTAATAAATAAAATGTTGCAAAATGTTTGCAACGTAAAAGTGTAAACATAGAACAATCAAGGCAAACTTTGAGGTAAATCAATATCGTATTATAGCGCAGAATGTGACTCATGGTGTTTTGTTTTGTGCTCAGCCTGTTAGCATAGGTACAGATGTGGCCTTTAAGAATATGCAGTTTCACGCGATTCCGTCACCTGTGATCACATGGTACATGGATCTAAGAATTTAAATTAATTTGTTGTGCTTTCCACAATAACCACCAGGTGGCGATGGAACAACATACTCTAGCTGAACACAGTATAATAAAAAATGGACTGTGTGGTCGAATGGTTCACATACAAATATTGTTTCTCATCAAAACTTATGATAAACCTAATTTAAACAAGTTTCTAATTACAAGATTAAAGTATATAAAGTGAGTGTGATCAAGTCTCCTAGTACAGGTGCAATAACTATAGTATTTCTACCAGCGACCGGGGTTCAAGCCTCAGCTCAGTTTAGTGTTTTTTTTTGTTTTTTTTTAAAAGAGTGTGTGGACTTCTGTGTTCACTTTAAACCAGTTTTTAAATTGTAAAACATTTAATCTAGGAAAAGAACAAAAGTTTTCATTGGCAAGAAAGGAGAAGATGGCATTCATGCAATGTTTCTACAGTGAAAAAAACCCCCTCTCATTTAAAAACACTAAACTTAGCTGAGGTTCAAATGCTGGTCGCTGGCCTACTAAAAGCTGTATGTTACCACTGCGCTATTCTAGTACACATACTATAGCCACATTAATTTACCTCAGTTACCTATACTACGTGACATGACCATGCTCACTCTTGTAATTAGAAACTTGTTTAATTTAGGTTTATCATAAGTGTTGATGAGAAACTGAATATTTTTATTTAAACCATACATAATATTTTTTCTTAAATATAACTGACCACACAATCCATTTTTTTCAGGCTCGACAAGGTTTAATGTGCTCTACTGCCTGTTGCAAAACGGTTCAGAGAGAGGTTCACAGATCCGCGGGCCAGCACAAGCAGATCATAGGCTTCAGTACAAGAAACAGCACCGTTTGGTTGGTAAAAGAATATATGTGTATACAGTATATGTCCAGGCTGAACTACTGTATCTACTAGCAAGCCACATTTATTCAATTGAAACATGACTGCCCCCTACTGGTCTTGTATTTCCTGTGCCCGAAGCATGCGTGTGGTTCTGGGTGATACTGCATGAAATCGTAGGATCCCGTTTCCTTTGAGGTGCATTTTTAATGGCCACACCTGTAGCCTAGCCTCGTATAAAACTTCCACTTTAACACTTCCTTCCGGAAAACACTGTGCTGAGGTTCGCATCTGACGTGTCGAGCTCCTGCTCTGAGGACACTCACTGTCCTCCCCAGAGCCGACATTTTAACAGAAAACACAAAAAGCGGCAAAATGTCACTTTCTTCCTTGCGCGCTGTTCAGAGTCACACGCACTTCACATGTGCGGAGCACTGCACATGCACACTACAAGTCTCTCGCAGCTTGTTTCTCCGTACTTGGCCAGGACATTTTTTTTGCAAAGCTTACATACAATGGTGTTCTGATGTTGGCAGACAAAAAGAAACCAAAAAACTGCCACACTGGCAAGCTGACATGTCCTTTTTTATTCACAATCCCCCCGGCAGGCACAGCACTCATTTTTGCATGTTTGTGTGTTCTGATGTCACATGGCGATGGCACAACCGAATCCCACAGATACGCAACTTGTTATTGGAAGTTTTGTTTGTCACTAGTAGCACACTACTTTTTCAAAGCATACGATAGGCTGTTTATAATCCATGGATGGTGCACACTTGAGGGTTGTTCATACAACCAAACTTCATGTCTATTTACATTTTATCAAGTATTATATTGAAAAAAAATTCTATCGTTACTGATAAGGTTGTACCATCGATAAATACAGATACCGTCTTATCGCCCAGCCCTACATTTTATTGGCTTTAATTCTAATTTCTCTTAACTTTAATACGTTCATTTACTTCATTATTGGCAGGGCGTCAATTCTGCAAACATGCTACAGCCTTGTTAAAATCTGAACTTTAATTAAAGTATCCAAATGAATTTGTTCTTATGTTGGCCATGATCAGGGGCTGTGAAATCTTACTGAATCCATCAGATGCAATGTGTTGTATATTTTTAATGCTCTGACTCTGTTTCTGATGGTCAGCACTGCTGTAGCCAAGACTGTAAGATGCTCAAGAATAACAGCCTTAATAATACACTCCATATGGTTGCAAGCGCAACAAGGTTCAATATAGCCATTGTAGGTTGGGGAGCAAAAGAAGAAAAGAAATACTGTAAGGTTATAATGATCTGCCTTATGGGAGATGAAGATGTATGTATGCATGTATGGTGAATATAAAAACACAGCACACTTCTTGGAGTAAGCATAATATTAACAATAACAACTATTATTATTTCTATTCATGAGCATTAAGGATTAACTCAAAGGACAGTAGCATGCTGTCAAATATAAAATTGATTTATTTCACCGGCAAAGAGTCCCACAGTCTCTGTCCTCCAAACATAATAGGGATAATCAGAAGGTAATTTCATCTTACTCGTTTCTCCACACAAGTTGTTGACGTTATTGTTGCCCACGGCTGTTGCAATGAACATAATTCAAACTAAATGTTTGCCTCCACTAATGATTTATGCTTCGGGTTTTGATTACATGGCAGAAAATAAAGTGTGGTAGCATACTGTAGACAAAAAATAAAAGAATGCACCTTGAGATTGTCGGTGGAGAATCACTCATTTAAGACCAATAAAATGTGCCAAAACAGCTCAGTCTTACAAGCAAGGAAGCTGATATGGCACTGTTGCCAATAAATGCTAGTTCAGATCCAACAAAAGAATCTCTATGGGTGTATCACAAATCATTTGGTGAGAAAAACAACTAGCAGGAACTTTTGATTCATGTGATGTCTGTGAAAATTACATCAAGGTCAGGGATAGACTAATCGGCATCTGGTACAAGCACAACAGCCCATGACGACGCCTCGCTTTTATTTTTTTGCTCTCTATTTAAGGACATGTACAGCTGCAATCAAAATTATTCAACCCCCATTGCAAATCAGGTTTATTGTCAAAATTTATAGACTTTCAGCTGTTGGCAATTAACAAATCAGAGAAAAGCAATTGAAATAGTTCAACACAATGAATGCTTCAAGTGGCTTCCCCAAATTCAACTGAAAATGCAACTTATACAATGATGATTTATCCAGTTTCAAAATTATTAACCCCCTGAATAGAATCCCTCACAACAGAACAAATGTGTAAAACAGGTGTTATGTCAAGCACACCTGATGCAACTAATCAAGGGCTTCATTAGTTGCATCAGGTGTGCTTGAGCTGGAATACATGAAATACCTGAGCTGGCTAGGAGCAGAAAATTTATGAAATACCTGGACGGGGGAGAAAAAGGAAGCTATCAATGGCTGCAATCAGATTTCTGAGAAGGCAGGTTGTGAAAAACCCTCGAGTGACTGCACAAGACCTGCAGCAAGACTTGGTGGAAACAGGCACTGGGGTTTCACAGTAAGGCGCGTACTAAACACAGAAGGTTTCCATGCCAGCACTCCAAGACGTACACCACTACTGACCCAAAAGAAAATTCAGCTCCAAATCATATGAATAAGCCACATAAGTTTTGGGATTCTGTTCTGTGGAGCGATGAAAAAAAAAAAGAAACTTTTCGGGCATGAGGGATCAGCGGTATGTCTGGAGGAACAAGAATGAAGAAAGAACATTTTATCCACAGTCAAGCATGGTGGTGGCTCGGTGATGCTCGGGCACTGCTTTGCATCCTCTGGCACTGCAGCATGTGGAAGGAGAAGATGGATTCTTTGAAGTATCAGGAAATCCTAGGAGAAAACATCATGGTGTCTGTGAGGACGCTGAAGTTTGGGCATCATTGGACCTTCCAACAGGACGATGATCCCAAGCATACCTGAAATTCCACCAAGGCTTGGTTGCAGAAGAAGTCCTGAAAGGCCATCATAGTCACCTGACTTGAACCCCATAGAAAATCGCTGGTGGGATTTGAAGAAGACGGTTGCAGCACACAAACCCAAAAATATTACTGAACTGAAGGCCATTGCTCATAAGGAATGGGCTAAGATTCCTCAGGAATGCTGCAAGACGCTACGGCTCTCTTTGCAGCAGGTCATAACAGCAAAACAGTGCTCTAATAAGTACTAAAGATGCTTGCCATGAAGGGGTTGAATAATTTTGAGACTGGAGAAATCATTATAAGTTGCATTTTCAGTTGAATTTTGGGAAACCACTTGAAGCATTCATTGTGTTTAACTATTTCAGTTGCTTTTGTTTGATTTGTTCATTGCAAACAGCTGAAAGTCTTGCCATTCACTTGAGTTGTGTATGATTCTGTTGAGTTGTGTATGATTCTGTGAGTTTCTCTGATTGACTATTCTGTGCTTTGACCATTTTTGCTATGCCATTTTGCTTTCTTTGGATTATTGTTTTGATATGATGTTTGATTTTTTTTATTTTTAATATTGTGTTTAAACAAGTTTGATTTTGGATTGTGATTTGCAGAGCCACTCTTCTACCAATTTTGGTTAAAAGGCTTGTTAGAGTTCATAATGGCAGACGAGTATGTTCAACAACCAGAAAAAAAAGAAAAAAACAGAACTTTCTACTTACTGACATTTGCAAACCAAACATTTTCTTTGGTATGTAACTACAATATGTATAGTGCAAAGCTTTTTGTTTCATGTTCTACCACCTGATGCAACACATACCTATACCTGGGTGCCTGTATCTCAGGGGGTAGAGGGCTCAGGCCCACTAAATGTAGTGTTGGCCATTTAATCCCCGGCCCACGTGCCTCCACGTGCCGAAGTGTCCTTGGGCAAGACACTGAGCCCCATGTTGCTCTTGATGGCAAGTTACCCATTGGTGTGTATGTGTGTGTGTGAATGTGTAAAGTGCTTTGTAGAAGCACTAAGGTTAAAAGGCACTATGAGTGCATAGCATTTACGATATAGGCAAAGTAATCAATTAATTTCAATGTTTTGTAATTAGTATTAGAGATCTGCCTTTACCCCTTCAATGTCTTCATGGCATTTAGAAGCTTGGAATGTAATTTATGCCCTAAAAGCAGCATGTTAAGTCTCAACCATTAGCTGTCTTCACTAATGATGGTGTGGGGTGAAATTATCCCTAGGGTGTGTAGCACTTTGTTTGGTATGACATTTGAGTGACTGAACACATTACATCCAAGACCTTTCAGACAAAGCTTTATCTCAATTACTGACATCAGTGACTCTTAAATCCACTCCCATATTTTTGTATCTGACAGTCACGTTTCAGGAAAAGCAGCAATAACACCCAGTATTATAAAGTTACACATAATATTGTGATAAAAAAATAATAAAAAAAATACCCTGTGTGATTAATACAGACTAAACTAATTACTTTCCCATACTGTATTGTAAATTTTACTGCAGAGCTATGAAGAATATATATATATATATTCTGTATCCTAATACAAGCTGAAGTAAGGTTAGATATGAGGTGAATCTACAATATGTTACCAAATCTCTTACATGAGCTGGTGTTCACTGTAATTTAATTCAGAATCTTTATTTATTTATTTATTTTTTCTGTTTATTTGTGTGCAATGTGTCTACATGTTTGTTATTTAATGATATCCAATTTTTTTTTTTTTTTTTTTTTTTTTTTTTTTTTTTAAGGGAAAGCTGCTAGATTCAGTAGAGACTGGTATGTATTTATTAGGGGATTTTATTCTTTATATACAGTAGAAACTCTTATTTTAGAGTAATTTAGTAGTTAAGATGATTACAGCAAGGATAGCACACATATAATATCTGAATTGATGCTACTGTACAGAACAGAACTACAGCATGTTGTTTAACTTTATTGCCAGCAATTTACTCTTTTATTTCAAAATGAAGAATAATCTGAACCATATTCCAGATGTTTTAATAGCCTTTATTTCATGGCTTTAGTGTTGTTTGAATTTAAATTACCTGTTTGTTTGTTTGTTTTTTTTTTTTTGTTCTATGCAGTATAATGGAAAATTATTGTTTTTTCCTATATTACCTCAATTTTTTGAAATGTACTTTTCTACTAAATGTTCATCATTCAAAGTTTATTACTGAGATAAAGATAAGATATTGGGTCCTTTAAAACAAAATTCCCTCTGCATTTCTAGAAAATGAAAACACATAGACTTCGTCAATGGAGCATCATTTCCTGCTAAGAAAGGGCAAGTGGTAGGAAAACATGCTTAGGTGGCTCACCGGCTTCTCGTGAGATCTGCATGAAGGCCTCCACTCCCTTCTCTCCATAGCTGCCTTCTGAGGCTATAGTCGAGATATAATTCCATCCCATAGCCTTCACAATGTCCACCATGGCCTGGGCCTGGAATGAGTCCGGTGGAACCACACGTGAGAAGAAGTCATAGCGGCGATCATCACTCAACTCTGGAGCTGTAGAGGCATAGCTGATCTGAGGAATCTAAAAAAAAGTAAACACACACATGGAGGACAAAGGAAATGAGAAAAAAAAAAAAAAAAAAACAGAACTAAACCAGAACTAGAGCAAGTCTACCAATAAAATTTCACCCCAATAACCAAGTCAAATTTACTCCAATGTGCAAGGCTATTGTTTCTACGCCCACCAATAATATAGTACCCAAGAATGCAAGAATATGTAATTGTAAACTATTAAAAAGAATCTATTTTCAATAATATTTTTCAATCAACTTGCTCACTGTTTACACTGTCATTTCTTACCATTTCTCTACAGCTGAACAACATTCACTGTAGATAGCCAGTCATTAGCCAACCAGCTAAGCTCATAATCCTACTAAACTAGCTCATATCTATCACAGACCAACACACGCAGTATTTTTTTAACAACTGTTTTGTAAATTAACATTAGTTACTGTTACTGATTAGCAGATGGGTTCTCTAGGTATTCGTTTCTGTTTACTACAGGATCCTTTCATAAATTTCCTATCCAATGTTCGATCATTCATTCATTCATCTGTTCATTCATTAATTTATTCATTCATTCTTTCATCTTCAGTAATTACTTATCACATGGGTTCAAAGTCACTGAGCCTATTTTGTGACATTTCAACCTGTTGGGTTGTTTAAAGTTTTGTTCAACAAACCATGTTGTAATAACTCCTGAGAAGCATTCATCTTCATTTTTCTGACTTCCTGAAGTGTTGATTCTGGTATCAGATTCTGGGTTTTCCCCTGCTTCAACAGAAATTCAAAAATAGCTTTTTTTTTAATGAAAAATGTCAAGGAGAATAAAAATTGTATAGGCCAAACAATATATAGGGTAAGGATGATGAAAAAAGAAAAGCAGAAGATAGACCTGGGCCACAATATGGTCGAAATGTGGCAGAAGCAAGAGCACTAGTATCGTATGTAATCACAGGAATGCATGTATTATGTGGGAACGGCTGCTTATTGCACCATTGTTTTGTGAGTTAGATAATGAAATTGTGAGTGATGTATTTAAGTGTGTCATCTCAGCAGGAGCCATGCTGCAATGTGAACACACAGCCTCCAAATGTTCACAAAATATTGCATAACTCTGCTTTATTCATATTCTGCACACAGAGTTTGAAGCATAGCAGCAGATCTGCTCTGCGTGTCTCCGGCTTTAAGTCAAAGAGGGACAGAAGGCCACAGAAGCCTGAACCTCGTCACAAAAGCTTTCAAATGAAGTTTTAATAACGTGGCTGGTAGAGATGTAAGATGTCTAATCAATGCAGAAGTATCCCCTGGCTATTCTTTCCTAATGTGTTCAATAATCACTCACCTTGAGCTATAGATTCAATATAGGGGTGACACAGGGACGCATTCTGTCAGATGTAATCATTCCAAGTTGAGAAAGGAAATGAAAGAGGTTAAGAGTCATGGCACTCCAGAAGACAGGGTAGCAAATGACGCCAACAATATATAAGGAGCTTTGGGAATGTGATTTTTTTTTAAATAAAAAAATTAAGCTTTCTAAATCATGACACACTTTTAAAATTCCACTTTGGAATACTTCTTTATCCTGGTCAGGGTTCCCAGAGCTTATCCTGGGGAACACATGAGCACACACATAGGCCAAATTCCCTTAGTCATTCATAACCATGGGTAAGACCAAGGAATTTAGCTATGATGTGCGGCAAAAGGTTGTTGGGCTTCACAAAATGGGAAGTGGCTATAAGAATATAGCACAAGCATTGAAAATGTTCATTTCCACCCTCATGGCAATAATTAAGAAGTTCCAGTCAACTGGAAATGTTATGAATCAACCTGGAATTGGATGTGTGTCTATATCATCTCAACACACTGTGAAGAGGATGGTTTGAGTGGCCAAAAAATCTCCAAGGATCACAGTTGGAGAATTGCAGAAGTTAGTTGCGTCTTGAGGTCAGAAAGTCTCCAAAACTACAATCTGAAGTCCCCTACATCACCACAAGTTGTTTGGAAGGGTTTCAAGAAAAAAGCCTCTACTCTCATCCAAAAACAAACTC
>JANDJT010000114.1:14425013-14446489 GCA_024331685.1 Stegophilus panzeri | reverse complement strand
TTCAGGGCCTGGGCAACTTGCAATAATTGAGGGAAACATGAATTCTGCTCTCTACCAGAAAATCCTAAAGGAGAATGGTCTTCGGTCCATAAGTTGAAACTCAAGAGCAACTGGATTATGCAGTGAAATAATCAGCCAAAGCATAGGCGTAAGTCCTAGTCCTAGAAGAAAGTGAAAGACTGATCTCCAGTTTTGGAAGTGTTTGATTGCAGTTATTGATGCTAAAATTGGCACAACCAGATTTTAAGTTTAAGGGAGCAATTATTCTTTCACATGGGTGATAGGTGTTGGATAACTTTTTTGCTTCGATAAAAAAAATAAAAACTGTATTGCGGGTTTACTCAGGTTGCCTTTGTTTTATGTTGTATTTTGTTTGAAGATCTAAAACTTTTTATTATGAGATGTACACAAAAACAGAAGAAATCAAATACTTTTTCACAGCACTGTAAATCATTATAAATGTGCTTATAAATAAACTCTAATAATGCCTTATAAATGTCTAATAATGTGCTATAAATAATTCCTTGATTTATTTTTAGTCATATGATAATTTAAGTCTGTGCTACATGTCACTTTTGGATGTCTAAAAAAACACCCATAATGTGTTGCAATAGTAATGTGCCTTTATTATTTGTTCTCCATTTTCTCCCCAATTTCATCATCTGTCAATTTCCACACACCAGTCAGTTCTCCCCTATCATTTGACAGCTACCAGTTGGGGAGAATGAAGGTTAACACATGCTTCCTGTGAGACACTTGAAACCAGTCCCTCATCTTTTCAAACTGCTGCTCATGTTACTTCACATGCCAGCATAATACACTCAGATGAAACCGCTATCCACCTGCTATCAACCCTCTTCAGCATGCATGAACTCATGAAAGACGCCCATGGAAGGCTAGTGTCACTGTGACTGTCAGGGTTCGATCTCTTATTGATAGGGTAAACACTTTTCTGTTGTACTACTTACCTTTACTATTTCAGTATTTCAATATCACAAAATCAAAGTTAGCTTACTCATAATGAGGAATAATTTAACATATCACTCACTTTACCTTAAGTTCTTAATGATGACAATTTTGAATTTTAATAATGTTTTATAATTGTTAATATATATTACAGTTGCTTTATAATTATTTACACACAACATACATAGTTATAAAGTTTGTGTTGTACACAACATGGGATTATAATAACTAGTGACACTTTCATTACAACATGATGATAAAGACTTTATGCTTTATGAGGCATTATTAAAGATGATAAATTTGCTTACAAGGAATTATTAACTTACAATACATACTAAGCAGAGTTATAATGACTTATGAAGCTAACATGATGGCACCCCACATCTTATCTATCAAGCTTTTACTTTCTTTTTTTTTTTTTTTTTAATGTTTGTCGTAGTTAGACTCATTTCTGAGCTTATTTCACTTCATTAGAAGATCTGGGATATGGACCAGCCCATTGCGTAACTCATCAAATGTGGCATTTAACATATAATTCAACATTATAACTAAAACCCCACAAACCATGTTTGGCAGGCTTAATCACATGTATCCTTCTCTCTGCCAACAACGCTTTTGTTTCCCTCCAATTCGTGTGCCACAGAAAAGCAGTTTATTTCTCCCAGCTTAGCTCTTAGCTCCCCAAGGCACCATTTCAATGTCCTCCTACGAACACCAAGCCTCACACTTAGGAATAAAAGCTCATCACGGTTTGACTTCCATCTGCAGTGGTTTTTGGTTAATCTAAGCCTACACATGCCCCGAATCAAGCAAAATCTATAGGGATAAAATGCAAATGGATTTTATTCTAATAAACAAACCCGCTATTATGTAATTGTCAATGGGGGACATTTGTTACTGAGTCATCATTATAAATCTTCAATGGCTCTAATCTTTCTCTTGAGAACAGAAGACAAAGTTGGTGTTTAGCTGACAGAGGAGGGGAGCCATAACCTAGACTTTTGACAAGCTAGAGTAATCTGGGTTAATTATGTTTCCATAACTGAGGTTGCTCCTGCAGAGCTTAATGCCAAGCCAAGTTGATGCAAAGTAGTTGTACATAATTTTTATTCTGCTGTCACAGATCACTAACATCTTTAATGGGGTGACTGAAAATCTTGACATTTTATTTAGGAAGACTTCCCTTAAGAAGCATGTACATACTGCTACAAGAACCATATACAATCCCTTTATGACAACTTACATAAAATGATATGAAGGCTTAATTCGACAAGGTGTAATCTGTAATTAAGGCTGCATTCAGGAATCAGCTGAGTAACATGACATAGACTTTGTTGACCAAAGGTTTTATAGTGATACTTTATATTAGACTTGCATTACGAAGTCATGGCAACTGACTGGGTTGTGTATTTTTGGGGGGGATTTTTTGGTTCCTAAGTACAGTGTCAGATTCCTAACAATTTACATGAAGTTACATAAACAGTTCCAAAGGCATAATATCATAATGACATAGTTATATCCTTCTTATACCACACGCTCGTGAATTCTCAATTCTGATTGGTCAGAAGTTGTTGATTAATTTAGAACTGTAGCTCTTCTCCTCCGCCTTGTGCATCGAGTCTTCTGGGATAGGATCCAGGCTCTCCGCGACCCTGCATAGGAAGTGGGATGGATAGATGGATGGATGGATATTTATATGGTAATGTTTAAGGAAGGAGTCTCCAGTGTCAGTCAGTTTTCTGCTAGCGTGTCACTTTCTATTTTCTTAAGAAGCTGTCTTTTGTCTTATTACAAGATTACTATAAGAAAGAAAGAATATAGAACAATACAGATGCTAAATACCTTGTTAACCTCAAATAAATGAAGGAATTGTGAACAGCATTTTGCACATATTTAATTTACATAGCCCTACAGCGTGCAGCACTGCACTAGATACAACAGTTATTACCTCAGACCCTCAAGGACGAAATTATGTTCAAATCTGCTGAGAGGAATGGGATGGTTTTGCAGTCAAGAACTGCTCTAAAAACACATTATTTCTGTGAAATACACACCCCTGGGTATTCTCAACTGCAACAAATTAACAGTAATGAGTGTGAAACATTATTAACAGAGACACTACATCTAGTTTAAGATGTGACAAAAGGTGGACTCTTTATACCTACAACATTAAATATATTTTCTGTATTCGTGTACAACCAATACAAGCATTTAATACAAACATTATTTCTGTCCTATAATATGATTTGTAGTGATTAATTTTTATTTAGGGACACGTTTAAATATCCCCACATTTTTAGCTGTTCTGTTGCAGATGCTATTAATTGTATTATAAAGGGAAATGAGTGGGGTCAACCTTCATATTATGTTGGAAATTAGATTGATTAAAATGAATGCAGTACTACCATATGGAAATATGAATGAACTACTGAAGTAATGCATGTATAACTGCTGTGCAGCAAAGCAATATTTATGCAACCATGTTGCTTATAATTGTGTTAAAAACTTCATGTTGTGTCATTGATCAATGGTGAATGTTTATAATGAGTATAAAAACTCATGAATCACTGAGACTACATATGAATCAGACGGGGCGTTAGCTGAACTGTTAATCATCCGGGGCTGAGCCCAGATTCTTCTAGATGCATTTCTTCCAGCTCAGCTAGTAGTCTAAATTTTGTTTTATGGAAACTAAGGTAATTTAGCTGTCAATGTAGGACATGATCAGAAAAAATTGGATTTATCATAAAACTTGCCTCGGGTGTTGTCACTGTTTGTAGGACAACCAGACCAATAAAACTTTTCTAACTATGCTAGTTTGGTGTCGCTAGCCAATGGGAGGCACAAGTCAGCTATGGATTTAGCCGTTACAGTGCTACGCAAAGCATATTATCTGTCCTTTTGCTCAGCTAATAACATGTTCACATAAACTGGATCTAAATATAAATATTTAAACACCTTGTTTTCCTGCTCAGCATCAGACGATGTTACTGTTTCAGTTTAAAACCCTTTACTGGTTTAAAAAAATGGCGTATATCCATTTTTCCTCACACTGACTGTGTGAGCTAGTGTTTGGCAGAATTGAGAGCTGTCACACAATAAGACACAAATATTTCCAGAAGAATTCAACAACCAAAGAGCACCAAAGATCAGTAAATTTTTACAGGTTGGTAACAAAAAAAAAAGCTCTTGGAGAGATTGCTTCGGCTGGCTTGGATGGTGTACCGCTTACCAGATGGTAACAGGCAGATGAGACTATGGTTGAGGTCAGTAGGATCTTTGATTATTCTGTATGCACTTCTTTTACAACGCTGGGGGTAGATCTCTGATAAAAGAGGACGGCAGTACTTCAATAATATTCTGAGCATGCTTGATGATTCAGTGCAGGGCCGTTTAATCTGAAGAGTTGCTGTTATGTGGTGCACTGTAGTTGTAGAGTTTTTTGAGTATCCCTAGTGATGGCTTAGATATTTTCAACCTCCCGAGATAGTGTAGGTGTTGCTGGACTTTCTTGACCTGGAAGGATGTATGTATATGTGGTCCATGTATATGAGGTCTTCAGAGATTTGAATGCCCAGGCATTCAAAGGCAGCCTATAGCTGTGTTTCAAAAAAAAAAAAAAAACTGGAGATGGTAAGTTCTATTTGGTACAGCTTCTATTTTCTGTCTTGTGAAGTCAACAATAAGTTCCTTCATATTGCTTTTGGCAGGTTGCAAGGCAAGGTGGCAAGGTCCACCTCTTTGTAAGCTATTTCATCTCTACCAGAGCATAACTTGCTTTCAACCTCCCCAAGTTCCCTCCACTGGCTACTTGTAGCTGCCTACATCAGATTTAAAACACTGAAAGCCAACCTACCTGGACCCCACACCTACCTGAAGTTAGTTCTCAAACCCCTGCTCAGCACTACTTCTTTGCATTTCAAGCCTCTAGAATGGACTGACTCAACCTCCTATCTGGCAAGGCACAACTCTGATCCTGGAGAACCCCCTGTCCTACACATTTTAGTGTTTTCCCTGTTCTACTACACTTACTTCAACTTAGGAAGGGCTGTTAGGTAGCTTATTAATTCAATCAATTGTGTTTGGAGCAGAGAAAACAGTAAATGTGCAGGACAGGGGGTAGTATAGGATCAGGGTTGGGAACCTGTGCCTCAAATTACAAGATGTACATCAGGACTTTTTCATTTTGGCACTCAACTGGTGGAATTAACTTTCCCTAGCTGTCCAAACAGCTCAGTACAAGAGAAAGCTGAGGGTACTGAGGGTACATCCCTGTAGGGCTCCAGTGCTGGTGATGGTGGGCTGAGACATCATCTCAACAAGCGATAGTTTGCAGTGGCTTGTGAGAAAGTCTGGCATCCATTTTTAACCCTTTCATGCATAGTGGCCACTACATCCACTGTTGCTATTCAAAAGCTATTTTCTGGCTATTGCAAGGATTTCAATAGAACAACTACATAACAGCCACTAGAGTGGACACTAATTCTTCGTTTGAACGGAAGCAGTCCACTGGAGTGGACACTTCAATAACTTTTTGAAAAATATATGTAACAGTAAAATGAAGGTAATTTTTTTTATGCCTAAAGAAGAGTAAAAGCACACAGAGAAAAAAAAAAATCATTGATAAGGATTTCATAATTCATGCATGAAAGGGTTAAATTGCTCACATTCTGTCATAAATTTATAATCCCCAGTTTGTCAATATAGACTAGGCAGTGGTGATTCAGAGTTTAGGACTCTGGACTATTGATAGGAAGATTATGTGTTTGAATCCTGGTTCTGCCAAGCTATCACTGTAGTATCCCTCTTAACCTTCATCTGATTTGCTCAGTTTCTTTAGATAAAAGCATCTGCCAAATGAGTAAATGTTGTTGAGAAAATGAATAGCTCTGATTCTTTGTGCATTGCTCATGTTTTTGTTTAGTATATTGAGATTTGGAACAAAGTATGGAGCAATGATTTAGACATTTTGGAATCTGTTGGCTTTGGTTAGTGAGAGCCAATCTGAGAATCTTACTTAGAAGTTTGTTTGTTTGTTTGTTTGTTTGTTTGTTTGTTTGTTTGTTTGTTTTAATTGGCTCAGATCATTGCATTACAATAAGACTGGTTGGTTGTGTGGTAATATGGCCTACAATACTACAAGTTTTATTCAAGTGAATCTATTTATCATTTGTAAAGTAGTATGTTTAGTTACTAAAGTGAAGCCCTTTGATATAATTCCCTGTTTTGCAAACTCAACATTCATTATAATGAAAGTCTAAGTGCAGTCACTGAATTCCATCAAATAAGCTCAAATGAACAGCATTTGCACTTCTGCAGTTTCTTCAGTTTTGCAAGCACTGAGCACTAAGACACGTCAAGATGCAATTGCCCTCATTTTTAAATAACATGATGTCCCTGGTAATATATACTAACTAGAGTATTCATTTCAGGTATCTTTTTGTAACAAAAAACATGCACTCATACTTTGTCTGAAAATGAAATGGTATCGCTGCATCTATGTTTATTTGAATAACGTGATGTTTACTTTGTTTTTTTTAGGTCTAGAACAGTCACAATTCTTGCCTCTGGTATTTATGCTATAGACTTGGTAATTAGAGATTAAAAATTCTAGAGTTTTATTTTAATGCGCGTTAATGCACATTCTATAAATGTTTACTCAATTGCTCTTTTTATGAATTTACCCTCATCACTCAATGAGATGAGTCAATTACAGATCTGCATTTATCCATATTTCCAGCTTCAATAGATCAATCAGCTTTTACATCACATCCTCTTTCACAAGACCCTGCAGAGTTGATCTCCTCCCTTTTTATTAAACGCTACAATAGAGTTGATCTCACTTTTTTTCAAATGTGCATGTGGATGTCAAGGAGATTGCCAACCGTGTGTGCTTAAAACAAACTATTTTATAGTCCAACAGCAACCTGTCAGCTAGGTGTTTGATCAACAAGAGATGAAAGTGTTTCTTCTTTTTTTAAGGAAAGTAGTTAGTAGATGTGTGCACTCAGACACTAGCCTGTCATCCTCGCAAATTCAAAATTAAGGATGTGTCATGGTTTTGAAAAAAGGCTCACACAAAGCTATACTATATACCAATGATTTGTGGACACCTGACTATCACACCCATATGTGGTTCTTCTCCAAACTGTTGGCACAAAGTTGGAAGCACACAGTTGTATAGAATGTCTTTGTATGCTGTAGCTTTACAATTTCCCTTCAATGTAACTAAGAAGCCCAAACCCAATTTTAGGGGTTACCCTTACCTTAACCCTAGTGGAAAGCTTTCCCAGAAGAGTGGAGGTTATTATAACAGCAAAGGGGGACTAAATATGGAATGGGATGATCAGAAAACATATATGGGTGTGATGGTGAGGTGTGGGTGATATATGGGTGTGATATACTTCTGGCCATATAGTGTACTTGTGGCCTAGCTGTGATTTAACCTGCAGCATTGGATCTAAGCTCGATCCACAGATTCTCTGCTTGGAGTCAGTGCAGTGCTTTTAGTAAGAAAATGTGATCAGGAGCTGAAGTTTTATAAGAGCTTATAAAGTTATGGCACTCAGTGGAGATAGTCACATTATTATACCACTGTACTTCTCTTGTACTTTATAAAATTATAATACAAAAAAGCTGTAAGAGTGAGAGCATTTCTTCAATCTACTTTTGAGAGAATATTGTTTACAAAACCATTTTTCATCGCACGAACATGAGTCATGGAGGCAACAAAACCTTACTGTGCATATTTAATATAATAGTGGAGGGAACTTTGGATAAATTGCAAACCACCATCTTAAATTTCAGGGGGTTTTTTTTCCCCATATGAAATTTTCCTGAATTCCAACCACATCACTCTCGCTCACGCGGAGCCATACAAACAATAAACATTTAGTACTGACACTGTTACACAATTGGTGGTCTAGATTACTATTTTGTCATAGTATTTAGTGCATTGTGAATGCTGATAACTTACTGGACATCTTGAGGTGTAAATATTAACATTAGCTTCAGCCTCCACACTAATTTTGTCAATTAACAGCCATAAACATTCATCAACATGTTGGTTTATATTGGTTATTGTGGATTTAATTTTGGTGGTATGAACATTTTATTAATGCAGGTGTTGATCATTTGCCTTATTTAGTTTTAAATACATTTGTTAGTTAATGTTGTTAATGTTACTGATTATGTATTAATTCTGAAGTACATGGTTTATTCAATTATGAATAAACGACATAATTAAATGACACAATTACGTTCGTTAATAATGTGTTAAATAATGTCAGTTAAGGGAACCTTAATGTAAAGCCATACCATGAATCAGGAAACTGGAATTTGGCTTTGATTACCAGGTTCCACTGTCTCTGAGCTATAACTACAGCCACCATGTTTGTAGTGACAAGCTTTTCAATAGTGCACACAGTCACTAATTAAAATTAGTCTTGATAAATCAGAATAGTTGGTTTATTATAATAATCTCCACCCGGTAATTTGTGCTTTGAGAAGGATACTCATGATCACATGAATTAAGATGAATATACGAAACAATTTGTTTGACCTAAAAGCCTACTAAATTGTGGCAATTTTTAGGGCTTGGCAATGGTACATTACTAATAAATATACCTCTTAATCTATAATAGCAGCAACATTTCAGATCTCCGCACTAAAATGTCACATGGATAAAATGTCACCTGAATAATAAGCGTTCTCTAATGTGCAATTTTCCTAAAACCACCCAATGCCTGGTTTCACGTCGTGACTACAAGAATTGAATGTAATAAATGGATTACATCGCTGTGTGTAATTAGTCAGAATGATCGATAAATATCGCCTGACAAGAATCCCGTCATTAATATGGCTTTAATTCAAGACAGTGTAATACACAGAGATAAGCGGCTGGAGATGTGGCTCAGGTGGTAGAGCGGGTTGTCCACTAATCGTAGGGTTGGCGGTTTGATTCCTGGCCCACGTGACTCCACATGCCAAAATGTGCTTGGGCAAGACACTGAACCCCAAGTTGGGGTTTCTCCATTGGTGTTTGAGTGTGTGTACGAATGGGTGAATGAGAAACAGTGTAAAGTGCTTTGTAGAACCACTAAGGTTAAAAAAGTGCTATATAAGTGCAGACCATTTACACAGAGATAAGAAAAGCAATATGAAAGTGCACTGTGCAGCCGGTGTTATGTATCAAGATGGAGCATGACAAAGTAAATATGTGCTTGATGTTTGTAACTTGCACAGAAAGAGGCAAGGATGGTCCTGTGATACAAAATCCATACAACACAGGCCATTTTTTTTTATTCCCTGTGGACTTTCCTTTGTGCTGTCATATCAACAGATACCCCTTTGAACATGAACGTGGATGAGTCTTTCATATTCTGCCATCTACTGAAGGTTTCATGCACTGATCCTGGCAAGTCAAAATTTAGACAATTTTTTAAAAATATTTTTGTCTTTGTCATTTTAACATTTTAATTCTACGTTCACAATAGCAAGTGTCACTTAAAGTATCTTCTGGATGTGTACCATCCACTACTACTGTCACTTGTGGCTGTCCAGCTTTTTTTTCAGTTCAGATGAGAAACGGTTTAGACTTCATTGGCAGGTTAGCAAAGCAAAGCTCACTATCCTAGCTATTTACACCCAACAGAGGCACTAAAAATGTCTGCTACTGTACCTCATTCCAAACTTCCAAACTAATAGAGTGCTGCAGGAATGAATCCTAAAACCCAGAAATGCATTAGCATTTTAGCACTTCCAGTTCCATCATCCAAAAGTCAATGTTTTTTTTGGTTTTTTTTAATGGGTTTTTGGTTAAATGTCTGAAATAAGGTTAATACAAGCTCAAGATATTTTCATGTTCTATTCTACGACATAAAATACATCAGTAATACCCCACTTGTGATGTTTTTTAAAAGCTTTTACATATCTTTCAAAAAGGTGGTTGCTAACAAGTGGCTAAATGGGACTACAGAGGGATATTAAACATCATCATGTCAATTTATAGTATTTCCCAATTGTAGAAAGTGATTTACCAGAGCAGAAGCTCCAAGAAGAATGTGATCATCAGTATGAACCAAGAATGTCCGGTGGGGTTGCCTGGTTGTACAAGTTAGGGTTCTTGCATTCCCAAAAGAGCTGTACTTTGAACCTTTATTGTTGTAGGGTTCCCCCAGAAGTACAATGGAAGAATCCATAAGAGTCTATACTTGACTTTTCAAAAACAAAACAGTTATATGGTATTACATAGCAGTTCCACTGGATTCTGAATGGTAAATTCAAAGTGATGACTCAGTGGTAGCAGATACATTTCTGATTTCTGGTTCAGTAACTGAAAGTTTGTGAGTTAAAATTTCAGATGTCAGACAGACAGGGTCTTTGAGCGAGATCTTTAAACCTGTTTTATGATTTGATTCTGGCTCACTTTTCAGTAGCATACAAGCATCAATCTTGTCATCTACACACCAGGCAGAGGTCAGGGAGAGGTGAGAGAGTAGGCTGAGAGAAAAACCAGGAAAAAAAAAACTACACAGCTCAGACTTGCAGACCTCACTGATGCAGGAGAGCAAAATGTTTAATCACTTTCTATTTATTTGTAAAATTGTACATTTGGCATTTAATTGTAGGCCCATTTAATAATTATGTTTATTTTATTTTATTTTTTTTCAAAAATCTTGAACATGAACATACTGTATATTTCAACTGGTTTTATCTTCTACAGCTTAAGAAGCAAGACCCTTCACTTTGTCTACACAGATGATGGTGAAGGACTTTTTTTTTTTTTTTCCTTTCGAAAATAATATAAAGTTAATTGAAACCAATTAAATTGTGTGTGCATACAAATAACAAAAACTAGTGCAGGTTCTGCTGGAAAAGCTTGCAAATAACTAAGCTGAAATTAATACACAGACCAGTATAAATATATTTTAAAAAATGAACTGCCTTTAGCTCAATAGGCAAAAATAAATAAATAAATTGTGACCAGGCATAATTGAAACTCAAAATTCATGGCACAATAATAAAGTGCGAGCACTGGGCTGACTGAAAGGCTAATTATACTTTGGCAGAAGAAGAAGAAGCAGGCCAAGAAGTGCCAAGCCCACAGGGTCGTGACACACATTAGGATGAAATGTGCCGCCTTCATTACTTCATGATAAGAAAAACTGAAATAATTTAAATAGTGTTGCTACACTGCCAATCCTAGTTTAGACAATGATACAATAATCTTTTCAAATATTCTTTAAAATAAAAAAAAAAATAAAATAAAAAATACAATCTTCCTAAATCAGGTTATCCTAAGAATGAACATATCATGTAAAATATTCTAGAAGTCTGCAGTAATTTTGAAAAATTGCAAGCTTCTCCGAATACCGTGGAGTTTGCTTGATTTTTGTGTTAATTTCTGTGATCGCAAAATCACCGAAATCCTGGAGGATGTAAATGAAACATTTATAAAAATGATGTATTTCATTTCCTGACACTGAACATGCTCTGGCAGTGATGAGTAAAATTGTGGTATTGGGTGTATGACTCATCTGGGCCCTTGAGGAGGGCAATTTATTTATTTTTTTGGAAAAAGTACTGTAAGTTGTAGAGTAAGGTGCTTTCACATATGCAGCTTTTAGTCTGTTTGAATTGAACCCTGATATGTTTTTATCTTCGGTTTGATTTGTTTAGGCAGGTAAGAACACAGCAGTCATGCTCAGGTGACGAACAAAACATCCTGAGAGAGGTGGTCTTGGTCTGCTTCTTACAGAACTCTTGATTCATTTGGTTGCAGTGAGGAAGCGATTTAATCGATTCCTGACTGCAGGAAGTGAACCAAACATTTTGTGTATTTTTCTTTTTTCTTCATTTTATTTATTTTATAGATAGTTGCTAAGCTGAGTCAAAGGATAGAGCTGTAGTACTACAGAAATGCCAGGTGTTCTGGATATTTGAGCCAAGGAACAAAAAAAATAAAATAAAAACTGCATTTAAATGAAAAAAAAAAAAAAAGTTAGAACGTTATTTATACGATTATCTAATAATTTATTGACTGAATGCTCCTGTTCCCTGGGCTCAAATTTTCAGCCATACATAACCCTCAGCCAGTGCATTTTTGTGACAATGCCATAAGTTGTACACAAACCTGTGTAGGATCAAGCAAACAGGTAGCCCGAAAACCCACAAAATAGAACCATAAAACCATGGTTTATGGAGTTAATTACTGTCTGCCTAATTTCAGCTATCCTGAGAACCTCACTTAGTTTGTCACAGAAACCTCTGTCAAACTCACTGATTTAGGCCACTGGCCGAGACCAGATGGCTGGCCTAATTGATTATTAGTAGTGTGTTAACAGCAGCCAATAAATGTCTTGTTTGGTATGTGTGTGTTATGTATATTAACAGTTGGGACTAAAAGTTTGATCTACACTCTATCAAATAAGAAAGAAAAGGTGAAAATTACGTGACTACAAAGACAATCGACTCAGTAAAGTTATGAGTGGAGAACGTAGCTACACCCCGCCCTAACATCATGCTGATTGGAGCAAACACTTCACTGTCAGCCCAGCTAGAAAGGGTTAAACCCATGGACACAAAGAAAACTGAGAGTCCTCATCAACTAACAGCAACAGCAAGAGTTCCTGTCAACCAAGAGCTTCAGAAGTTCTAGCCCATCTTCAGCCAAGTAATGATTGGTTCCTGCAAAGCCTCCCGACTCCAGTCACAACTGCTCCCTTCTAGAACGGCATAACGAGCAGAATCCCCAACTAGAACAACAACTCAAATGCCAGATTCTCGTTGAACTGGTGCCTTTTATACACCGTTTAAAGCTGATCTGCTAGTCTGTCTTACATATAATGTTGGAGAATACAGGTAACGTAATCTAAAATAGCTAATTTCCCTTACACATTTTTTTTTTTAAGTGACACTTAATGTCTTCTCCTTAAGCAAACTGCACTTTACCTACATCAATATTACAGCTAGTGAGTCTTATTGCATGTAACAGTCAATGCAATATCAGATATACAGTACAGTCTCCTACGTGCTTCATCAAACAGTTTGACATGTACTTCTGTTTCAATCACAAAAAGCAATAAAATCGATTTTTGAAAGCTGTAAAACTGAATGCCGGTGATAAAAATGAATTACCTGCATTCGACATTGAAGTATCATGAAAGATAAGCGTTTCAACTCCCACCACAAGTGTGCATGCTCTCCCTGCTGGGCCATTTACTCTCATTTCCATTTACAAAAGCATCCATTTACGACCCAGTGCCCCAAAATCGAATCATGCGAGCACTCGACATGCTAAAACACAGTGTGTCATCCCTTCTCGCTTTTAAAAAGCATGGAGGCTTTTTTTTGGTTTCTCTCAATGAGAAAACTTCCAAAGTTAAATCACATTAATCACCAGTTTTAGCTGAAAATGGGATTTACATAATGACTAGTGTCACAAACAGGTGGGACAGTAATGGAGTAATCATGACTGTAGTGCAAATGAAGGTGTGTGTGTGTGTGTGTATCAGTATAGCTACAGTGTGATTGACTGAACCAATCTACATAAAACAACAATCAATATATAAGTGAAATCACTAGTTAATCAGTAGAATTAATAACCACGCCGTTATGTATGGCGTAAAGCACAGTTGTCACGGCTAGCAGAAATCACCAAATTGTATTTATGGATGTTTTAATTACCATGATGTATTCCGAAAAATGCAGTCATTAATACAATTAATACAAAGCAACACATTTAGTCTGCTTTCACACTAACTATTTTTATCTCAGCCTCAAGCACAAGTTTTATATGTAATCCTATGGGAAGGGGACACAAGACCAGCGGAATGAGGACGCTTTAAAAAAAAGAAAAAGTGCTGCTGTTTGCATTTTGTTCGTCACAGCAGAGTGCTTTCAAAAGTTTCAAAAGTTAAACTTTTAAAAGAAAAAAATAAAGCTCAGATTGTCCCCAAGAACACACAGAGTGCCAGTAAAATGATGTATAGTCATTGGGAGATTGTTGAGTTGAGTTGCCACAACCTGATGATGCCACAGGCTAGAGAGCAAAAATTGGCCTCTCTGGGTGCGACGGATATTATACATTCTCTCGCCTGTCAATCAAAGTGAAAATAGCCAATCGTTGGCATCTGTGAGGTCATGTAGTGTATGTGGAAGAGGGCAGACAGTGGTCTCCTCTGAGTGTGTTTTTGTAACACTGTTTTTATTACCTAATCAACACAAGCTAAATACTGATACATCAAATATAAAAATAGCAATGTATCAGATATGATCAGATTTAGATTGACAGTGAAGGCTAAACAGATGGAAGCAGATTAAGATGTGTTTCAATAAGATTGTTATAGTATTATTTGAAGCCCTGTGTTATGTCCCAGATGGTAATTTCCAGCTTATAGAATTAATGGTTATTACAGGATATACAGGGATAGTAAGTGCATAGCGTGCTTTGTGACTGAGACTAATTGGCACTGGAACAAATTAAGGCTTGCGTAATTATATTTTTAATGTTATAGCCACTGGACTTTGCGCTGCCGTTCAACTGAATTTATATTTCGATTATTTTGCGTTACCCTGAGGAACTTTGTGTTCGCTCGCAACTTTTGTGTTCGCTCGTAAAACATTTGTGACCTCCTATGTTTTTCCAAAGAATACTTCCTTAATTTCTCACTGACAGCAGGGCAGTGGTTCAGACATACATTAACATGTTCACAATGGAGCAGTTCATATAGTTTTATTTTGAGGTTGATCTCAAGTATAAAAAAATAAAGTCATTGCCACATTTTCTTGTAGTGGGACACTATGCTGTTTTTTCTTTTATTTCCCCTTTTATATAATTTATTTATATACCACAGGATTTGATAAAATATTAATATACATTATATTATACATGATATATATATGATATATATACACATTATATACATTATAGACAGTATATTACCTGGGGTTATTTCTACGAGTGTCTGTATTTATTTCAGACTAGTTCTATTTCAGACTGATGTCATGCCACTTTAGAGATCACACCACGGCCTACAAACACTGCCGCCATGGACTACAATCCCACTGCATCACTCCAGCAATCACACACACACCCTATATATACACAGGCTCTCACTAAGATTATGTGCGAAGTAACACTCAGTGTTTACCTGACTTACCAAGTCTTGCATATTGTGTCTCATTATTCTGGTTATTATTATATATTATTATATCTTGCCTTATTGCTAAGTTTTTGGATTTGCCTACGTTATTCTGTTTGCTCATCGCCTGACTTACTGCCCATCCCTGTTTATGGTTTTTGCTTTACATTTTGGAATTGTGTGCCAGTGCCTTTTTAATACAAAAGCGAACCTGCAAGTGCATCCGTCTACGAGTCGGTCACATGACAGTGGGACTAAAATCCCCAAAGATACTCTGGTAATAATTATTTTACCCCATCACCACTTGTCACACTAATCCAATCCAAATAGGGCTTTACTAAACTGTTTGTATTGCTGTCCAAATTTGGAATATTATGCTGAAGTTAAAATAATTTTATAAAAGTGTTAGGGTTTGTTTGATTGTACATTCGGTCACCTGGTGTCTTATAACTTTCTTTTTAAAAATTTGTTATTGGTCCATTAGGTACTGTAATTCCTTTTTGCTGTTTATTTTGGTTTTGGTTCTGGTTCCTGATATATATTATGTGATTATGAGGCCCACAAGGCTGTATAATTAGTGCCTTGTAGTGGGTAGGTTGCACTCCACAGACTGTCCCAGTTTATTTTAATGTATTTGCCAATACTGGTGTAATTGTATTTTCTGGTTGTTGATGATTATGAGATTTATATATAATAAAATGGGTTTTTTTATGTTCTGTTCTAATTAGTTCCCGCAGGATCAGGTGGTGGCAGATTTACAGCCTGGGTGCTGGATAGTAGTTCCCTTCATTGTGCTGCATGTGTAGTGGTAGATCTGGACACTTTCTCATGTGTAGTACTGTATGTGTGCACAGTATGAGCATAAATAATGTGTGTTGAACTGGTTCCCAGTGAATTCTGCCTGACCTTTTTTTTTTTTTTTGCATTGCATTGCATTTTAAAGCGTATTTTAAAACGTTTATTTTATTTTTTTTAAAAGAAAAAAAAAAGTAGGTCTTTCTACCATCTATGGAAATTGTTTTTTTTTATCTTTTGTTAATAATAAATAAACAGGTTTGTTTTTGCTTTTAAAAGTTGAAGTCCATTCATTACAAAATTATCTGTATTTGTGGAAACTGTTTAATAATACGGTAATCTGGGTGCTAATATTTAAAACCATTTCTTAGTCCCTAGGTGGCATAGTCCTGCACATTAGGTCTATGCAATGTATCCATGTCAACATCATTACATAACAGTTTTATAGGTGTAAATTTGTATGTTATCACATTCTTTCTAGTGCTTATCCCCACTGTGAATGGCAATGAATGAAATGAAATGCATTCATGCACCAATGAAGTGGCTGCAGTGTACAAAAATAATTAAATGTGAGAAGAATAAATAGCACCTTTGTACGCATACTTTAGCACCAATTGTATAATAGTAGCTTATTGCTATGTGAAGCATTGTTTGCTAAATACAATAACATAAATGAGTCTGTCATGATGTCATCATTCAGTCATGAGTGATATCAAGCAAAACATATTGTAATAATGCTAGGTAGCCATAATATAAGCGAGAAGTGTTGTTAGTGGAGTTCTCCTAGATAGATATTCTGGGAATTTTTAGAAATGTTACACAGTACTCTAGACTGTACATTTTGAGATGAGGTTGCAATTATGACAATAAAAACACATTATAAGTCCTATATGAGCTTTTCTATAGTAGCAGGAGATTCATTTGGACCCTGCAAAATAATGTCTTTCATTATTAAAGCCGAGCATTTTTGTGAGCAGTTTGTGTAATATTTACTGATATTAATTAATTTACATGTTCCAATTTGTATAGGGCATCATTTAATTCAGTACCGTCTCATTTAGAATTCAGCTTCATCAATTCTTAGTCAAATTAGTCAGATAGATAAGTAAAGGTAGTTAGCAAGGTACATACACTGACTAGCCACCTGCTCATTCATGCAATTATTCAATCAGCCTGTCGTATTGCAGCAGTGCAATGCACAGCTCATGAGCTTCAGAGAATGTTGACATCAAACATCAGAATAGGGAAAAATGTGAGTACAGTGGGGGTACACTGTACAGTGTACAGTATATAGCCTGTCCAATCAAATGCAGTGCTGACAATATGGTAACAGCAACAAAAGCAATTCATGGATTTATTGAGATTCCTGTGAATTATGAATGCGCCACTTGACGGGAGACAATACACGTTGTGCATAAATACCTCTCAAAACAAAGAAAGTGCCAAAAAAAAAAATGGTCGAACCGTCTGAATTTGAATTTGCATTCCTATACACACATAAATGCATATTGACTGGCACATGATAAGGCCACTGGTGAACAACTCCCTAAGATGAGGATGCACGCTCCAGTAAAAAGGGGTCAAGGCAACAGGACAAACAGATGAGCGGTGCAATGCATTTTCTATTGGCTGATCAAGCATGAAGGGCCTCTGGAAAACACAGAAATGTCAAGACTAGCTTGTCAGAGGCCATTCCTTAGCCAAGTCAAAAAAAAGGACAAGTTACCTTGACACAATATCAACATGGCTACTTCAGACACCAAAACAGAGCTATGAATAGGGAACACTGTTTATTACCTCGAGGCTCTGATAATACATTCATGCTAAGGCTTTTGCAGACACGTTATCTGAATAAATTTTGGGAAAGCAAAAAAGGAAGGAAGATAATGCCTTGCAGTTTTGCATGTATAGACAGCAGATGTTTGAATATGCCAACCTTCTCATCTTATTAAACAAATAGGTGTATGATTGCATTGTTGGATTGTTGCTACAAAACCCTGGTGTTGCTGCAAGCATTAGAAATTAATTACTTTGAAAATTAATTACTTTTCAGAAGAAAGAAAAGTAATAGTTTTTTGTTTTGTTTTGTTTTTTTTTTTTTTTTTTTAAAGAAATACAGAGCTGCCTACATTGTTAACATTAAAATCCCGACAGGCAATGAGACAAAAACAAGATTTTACTGCGTAAACCCTAGCATGCTGAACAAGCCATCTAATTTTGTCCTGCCTTCTTGTTTTCTTTTGGCTCATGAGATGGAGACTCATGAATTCACAGGACAAAATTCAACTAGATAAAGTCAGCACAAAGTGAACGTAACCGCTACCAGAAGCAAATGCATCTTCCACATCCTGTGTCCTTTCCCCTTCAGTATCCTGTCCCCTTCAGTGAACTACCTTTTTCTGCCACCTGAAATGTATTTACCTTTGGTCTGGCAGCTTTTTATCTCGAAAAGCGTAAAAGCACAGTTTTCATGTGTGTTGCGTATCAGTGTAGTAATGAGTGAATAAATGTAAATGCTACAGCCAAACTGGAAATGTTGGAACGGGTAGTCCATATAAGTAAAAAAAAAACTGTGATTGACAATGGGTTGAGACTTTAGTGCAAGTCTTTTAATTCTGACTTTCAATACCACCAGCTAAAAACACAAAAGATGCATTTCAGAGCCTTTACGTGAAACCACCGTAAAATAACAAAAAAGAGGACCAATAAAAACAATCCAACAATTCAACCAAAAAAAATAATAAATCCGACAGCCAGTTAGAGGACTAATTATCATTATTATATCTGGTTATTTAGGGATAATGATTTGCAAACCAACCACTAAGAAAATAATAACCTGATTATGCAAGAATGGGAAAAAAATGCAAAATGTCACAAAACAATGGGGGAAAAACAGAGTCAATGCTAAAAGTGGTTTTAAATATTAATAATAATAATAATAATAATAATAATAATAATAATAATAATAATAATAATAATAATAATCATCATCATCATCATTGAAAACAATTATTGAAAAATTGGTACAAGTAGTGAAAATTAAATTATAAAAAATTATGTAATAGAATTCACAAGATAAAATAAAAGATTAAGTGAACATATAAATACAGAAATATGCTTAGTGTCAAAAACAGAAAACAGAAAACTGCAGCAGTTCTGCAGCCAGAAACACCTTGTTGATGAGAGAGAGAGAGAGGTCAGAGGAGAGTTAACAAGAAGGCTCCAGTAACTTAAATATCCACTCTGTACAACCGTGTTGAGCAGAAAAGCATCTCAGAATGCTCTGCAGACAGTAGATCAGCAGTTTCTGAAATACTCAAACCAGTAAAGTGAACATTAACTGAAGCTCTGGACCTCTTAATTAGATAATAGGATGAATGAGAAGGTGTACTGTACATGTGCTCATAATAAAGTGGTCAGTGAGTGTCTATGAATAGAATAAAGTTAAAAAAAAAAAAAAAAAAAAACATTTAACATAGTTTTTAAATAATTAAATAAAAATAAAAATGAAACTATAAATAGCAATACAGAGGTAGTTCTTTCCATTAAATGCCAAATGAAAGAAACCATTTCAAGTGCTTTTAATGATGAGTTCTGATTTGAATCATACTGTATTCCCTTATTGAACTGAACTATGTTTAATCTATTGAAAGAAAATGTATGACCAAACTCACCTGGACTTTCTTTGCCACTGCAGCACTATAACAGATTTAATTTCTGTTTTAATGAACACATGATACCATGGCTATACATGTTAAACTCACTGACATTCTGTCTGAATATAAAGGCACTGATCAGTTGTACATAAAATGCCTCACTGCGTAACTTACAGCCAGCTAATAATTAGGCTCTTGGTCACTCAGTGATGTATAGTATTTTGACCTTTCAGAAGTGCTGAAGTGAGATTTTTGAAACAAAATAGAAATCAGTACTTGATAACATTGGTGATTAACAATCAGAGGTGTCTAGCCTTCTGTTCAGTTCTGGAAAGCTTGGGTGAGCTAGCTGAAATGTAATGAAATTAAATAAACATTCATTAATAAAATTAACCATTTTATTGCCAAACAAAAATATAACACCAAAATTACACTATTATCACAATACTCTTGAAGATTGAAGTCAAGCCCTATTCATCCATCCACCCATCAATCCATCTCAAAGAACGCACGGCCACCCTAGATGGGGTGCCAACCCATCGCAAAGCACAATCGCACACACATTCACAAAATGCCAATCAGCCTAAAGTGCATTTCTTTGGACTCGGGGAGAAAACTGGAGTTTTCTGAAGGAAACCCCCAAAGCACAGGGAGAACATGCAAACTCCACACACAAGGCGGAGGCGGGAATCAAACCCCCAACCCCGATGGTGCAAGGCAAACATGCTAACCACTAAGCTACCATGCCAAAATAACATTTCCACACAGGGATTAGAAATGTTACAAGGAATGAAAACAAAAACATACAAAAATTTCACTGAACTTAATCCGAAATAAGAACAAAATCACCTTAATTTGTTCCAGAGTGAAAACATTATTTTAAAAGTGCTTACCCGGTAAATAATGTTATTTTTCTGTTCCAATGTGATTTCAAGAAAGTAAAGCTTAAACCTAAATATTTTCCAATAGCTATAAATTCCTGTCCAGAATCCATCACTTCCTGTACATTCAGCTACAGCAAAACATGGTGTATAGAACGTTGTAGGATTTTTTTTCTCGACAATTCTGCAAGCAACTAAGAAAATAACAGGCAAATCAAATAAGGGGCCCAATGACTGGAGTCTACACAACACTTGCATAATAAGTGTGTAAAATGTCTCTTTAATCAAGCTACAATTTGTAGATTATGATGGTTAATCGCAGTGGTGTACTGCATGTGATAACAGCTCAAATCGAGTGGACTGTGGCTGCGAAGCTAAAAGAGAATCATGATCATTTTAAGCTCCTCATACATCTCATTCAGCTCATTTTAATTTGCTGGGAAAATGAAGATCTCCCACTCTCCCCATTCAAGTCTAGCATTGCCATGGAAACACATCTTCATGTCCAATGTTAATCGCAGCGTGTGACCACACTGCAGGTGTGTAGGCATAACAACATGACTTTACCTTCGTTAAATGTGTCACATGGGAAAAACTGTGATCCTGTGTCCTGCCAAGCTTGCATAAAATTATCACTTTTGTTAAAATATCACAAAATATTGCTGTCATGTAACACAGTTTCTTGAATATAGGTATGTATGTTGGGATAATGACATCTTGATAATTGGGGAGAGAATTCACTATACAAAATATGATATCGTTACACATATTCCACGTAGGAATTACGAATTGTTTAGTTCAAATGTTCAAATATAATAAGTAAGCAATAAACACTTGTGGGTGTGCAGTTATAGGAAAACAATCAATGACAGGATAGTGAGATGCAGCCTGATGTAAAATAGAGTTTCTGAAACCACCCTGAAGTTGATTAATTTTCAATAACTGCTCCTCCTGACATGTTTTATTCCCCAAATACAGAGATTCTCAACCTTTTGCAACTAAAGCCCCCCCAAGCCTTCCCTATCATGTGGCAT
>JANDJT010000114.1:14411546-14424913 GCA_024331685.1 Stegophilus panzeri | reverse complement strand
TAATCTGTTTTTGATAGATAGATAGATAGATAGATAGATAGATAGATTTTTTTTGCTTTTGTGTTTTTGTACTTTTTTAATTACTTTTCATAACTTGTGATTTTTTAAAATGACTTTAATGACTTTTATAAAACTATAAAATGGACAGGTATGGAACATGAATGATCAATAATGTTTCTGAACACTGTAACTACTTTGAGCAAGAGAACTAGGCTGTAATAACGTGGATTATTTTATATGTAAAACATGTTGCATTCCATTCGTCTTGCATTCTAAAAACATTTGCATGTGAATGATGTAAATTGGGACGAAGGGTGCGTCTCGTTATCCATGACATTGTTAAATCTCTGGCTCTCAGCCCCTCACTGAACAGAGCAGACACAGAGAAAGGTGTGAATGCAGCAGGAAAGCAGGACCTCGCACTTGCAGGACAGTACTGGTGATATTTGGAAAGTTGCTAAGATTTGTCCAAAAAGTTACTAGGCGCTTTTTTTGCAAAAAAAAGCCTCTAAAGGGGTCTGAAAAGTCGCTAAGTTGGCAACACTGGACTGCATTGACAGCTACATAAAAGGCCGCTAAGCTCTGCCTCTCCCCAGCAAAAAAAAAAATACAGAAGGAGAAGGAATGCAGAGTTTTTCAATTTATGCACATTCTATTTGAAAAGCAATAAAGGACCCAAATGATTCAATGTCTGTGAATTCTAAAAAAAAAATTTGCGCCCCCTTCCGATCTCTCCATGCCCCCCTGGTTGAGAACCACTAATACAACCCTAATACAACAGCAATTTACCAAATATTACAATTCTATATTAATTAAACAACAACACGTCATACTTTTTTATATCAGGTAATTGTTACTGTACATTTTATGTTAATGTTGTGGAATGTCCATGAAGTTAATTCCTATTAACACTTACATTACTACACTGATCAGCCATAATATAAAAACCACCTGCCTAATATTGTGTAGGTCCCCCTTGTGTTGCGAAAACAACTCTGACCCATCAAGGCATGGATTCCACAAGTCCTCTGAAGGTGTGCTGTGGTATTTGGCACCAAGACATTAGCAGCAGATCCTTTAAGTCCTGTAAGTTGCAAGGTAGGGCCTCCATGCATCTGACTTTTTGTTCAGCACATCCCACAGATGCTCGCTTGGATTGAGGTCTGGGGAATTTGGGGGCCAAGTCAACAGGCCTGAACTCTTTGTCATGTTCCTCAAACCATTCCTGAACAATTGTCGCAGTGTGGCAGGGTGCATTGTCCTGCTGAAAGAGGCCACTGACATTAGGGAATACTGTTGCCATGAAGGGGTGTACATGGTCTGCAACAATGTATCGGTAGGTGGTACGTGTCAAAGTAATATCCAAATGGATGGCAGGACCCAAGGTTTCCCAGCAGAACATTCTCTACCCCAGGTAAGTGACACTCACGCACCTAGCCATCCACATGATGTAAAAGAAAACGTGATTCATCAGACCAGGCCACCTTCATCCATTGCTCCATAGTCCAGTTCGAATACCTACATGCCCATTGTAGGTGCTTTCAGTGATGAACATGGATCAGCATGGGCACTCTGATCGGTCTGCAGCTATGCAGCCTCATACATAGCAAGCTGTGATGCACTGTGTGTTACGACACATTTCTATCATAGCCAGCATTAACTTTTTCAGCAATTTGTTCTGCAGTAGCTCTTCTAAGGAATCAGACCAGACAGGCTAGCCTTCACTCCCCACATGCATCAGTGAGCCTTGGGTGAATACCCATGACCCTGTCGCTACTTCACCGTTTTTCCTTCCTTGGACTGCTTTCGGTAGATACAGACCACTGCATACTGGGAACACCCCACAAGACCAGCAATTCAGAAAGAAGAGTTCAGCTCATTACATGTGTCTCAGAGGAAGCACGTTAGCTCTCACCCACCCTGTTTGGTAGCTGGCGTATAATGGGGAGAGCTGGCTGGTGGGTGTGAATTGGCAGGTGGCCAAATTGAGAAGAAAATTGGAAGAAAATAGTAAATGGGGAATGACATGCTCTTTAGGGGAGCATTGAAGACTAACAAATTGTGGCAGCTAGTTCAACTGCTGAACTCACTGAAGCCTGCAGTGTTTGGGGAAATCTGTACCAACCACTCAACTGCCTCAAGTGACTCCAAGTATTAAAGTTGCATTCAAGTGTCATTCTGTATACAGTACAGGTTCCACAGAATCCACAAAGGCACATTAAGACCAAGTATGACCATGTGAAGGCACACGTTATTGGGTGAATATCTCATTTAAATACACTCATGGCTGATATTTGTTACCCATGGGTTCAGATTAATAAATTATTCCTTGCACATCATGTGCTTGCACAATATTAGCTGTATTATTATATCAACCCCCTGTATATAGGATGTTTTTACTTTCATTACCCCTAATAATAAATATTCCACGCAACACACATAAAGAAATTTTTTAAAAAATCCAGTCTATAGGACATTGCATGGCTGGGGCACAACACGATTGCCCATGCAAAGTGCTCATCTAGATTAGACATCTCATCTTGATGTTGCAGACCTAGAACACCTAGGGATGTAGCAATCTGCTCGCCTCGGCCTTGGCCTGTCATACCGCACTTTCCGCTCGACTTCCTCACCCTCAGATATCAAATTCTCATGAAAGGAGCTTCCTCCTATCCACCTGAGGCAACTTCACTGCCTCAGCTACACCATGTACAATTTAAAAATGCCTGTGATTTCTATATCGCCACCTTTCACAATGCTAATTCTGCTTGCAAATAAATTTATTTCTAGAGCTATAGATTGTTTAAAAAAAACAGAAAAGAAAAAAAAAAAAAAAAAAAAAAGATATGTCTTACTAATTTTGATCCTAAGAAGGTAGACATTTGCAACATAATCTTTAGCAAATGTACAAGTCAGGAATGCTGACGAAAGGTAGCCAGAACTAGCATGATCAAGCTAGCAAGCAAACAAATACATTAATTAGCTAACATTAGCTGACACATTGTTGATTAAGTCATTATGAAGTTATGTTAAACAATGAGCTAATCAAGCTAAACATTTCTCCTGTAAACAGTGGTGGATAATTTAGTCTAGTCAATAAAACCTTACTTACTAGATAAATGTAAGCTTTCATTCCTGATTTTTGAAAACATAATGCAACTGCTATAAGTTTTTTTTTTTTGTTTTTTTTTTCTCTCTCTCTTTTGAGATTTCATGATAGCTAAGTTTAGCTAGGACCTGCCTGAGAACTTGTTACATAAAAAATCTACCAACAGTGACGTATGCTAGCGCTGTTGAATTCCCAAATAAGAAGGTGTGGATTATTATTTTATTTTATATATATTGGTCCACCAACAAGGTTTGTATGAATGCAGACTTTTAATATGCTATCATTGCTAAAGTAACATCTTACACAAGATGTTATATGACAGTATCTGCACATAAACATATCACAGCATGCACCAAAGTGTTTTATTCCTTACAGAGTATATACATTTCCAATTTTGTACAGGTACAAATAGCATCTCCCGTAATGTAAAGTTTAAGTCCTGATAATGAGTGTGAGCTCAATGCAAATGCTAACAGATGCAACATATTCAGACATCTGACCTCAGCTGTGCTCACCACCTTAATACAGAAGGGAAACTAATTAGCTAAATCCGGTGTTTTAATACTCAGGTTTTCAAACACTGGACATAAATAGATATGAAAGAAAAGATGGGAAGCAAGAAGATAGGATGCATGACTTACAAGAAAGGAATCTCCATCTGCTTAGGCTGATACTAGATTGATACTTGGCTTATGAATATCTAAGGGAGAGCAAAATCTCTATCTGAAACAGAGACACGTACGAAGTTGCTGTTTTTTAATAGACAAAAGGACATTATGATAATAGGAGACCTTTAGATGTTCCAGTAAAACCGTACACTGAAAAAGATGGAATATGTGGTTGGTCAGATTTAAGCATATTACATATAGTTTATGTAAAAATATTATGTTTCTCGTCAAAATTTGATTTCCGTGCTTATACTAAACTTAATTTAAACAAGTTTCCAATCACTAGATTGAATTATGTAGAGAGGGCATGATCAATTCACATAGTATTAACATAACTATAGCATGAAATTAACTTGAAAAAGTGTGTGGCAAAATATAACCTATCTGATGCACCGTCTCTGCTTCAAGTTCAAAACAGACATGGGACATTGGGTAAAAAAAAAGCAGTGAGAGTGGACAGTTTTTACTTCAATAGAGTAAGTTAGAAATGAAGCTTCTGGGACAAAGAAAGGCCACATTCATGAACTCAAATAGAATAATTGCAGGATTGAGGGTGATTTGTTAAATTTTGGCTTAAAATGGGATTAAAACAACAGTCACAGTTTCTACATTTACACACTCATCCTGTAGGTGTTACGACATGAGACTCAGGATCAGAAGCAAGTGCAGATGAAAGTCTTCATTTACAAACAAAAATCAATAAACATGAAACGCTGTCTAAACCGGACGATATAATCGAGGTCTAAACATGAAACTAAATTCGAGGCATGGAACAAGAACAGGACACGAAAACACGACCGATTAGCATCAAGGTAGCTAACACATACATGGCATACTAAACCGTATCTACATCTAATACTGCGCGAAGTGCACAGCAACACGAGGGGTTTAAATAACAAACATAATCACGCTTGAATACAGAAGCTGGAACCAATAATGACACACCCTCGGACATCAACCAATACTTGAACAGGAGGATAACATAAACCAAACAGTCTTCATTACGTAATCTCGTGCATGCGCGCGCCCTCCGGCTCTCCGTGCATGTCGCAGCCGCAGCGCCATCTGCAGGGGAGATCGTGACAGTAGGGGCTATTAGCATAGCCAATCCACCTACCATCATGTTTTTTGCTGGTGGGAAGTAATCAGAGAACATGCAAAACTCTACACAGACAGCATGCCAAGTTCAGGATCAAACCCGGGACTCTGAAGCTTTGAAGAGGCAATACTAACCACTGCGCTACTAATCATTCAGTCATGTTAGTTGCTTACCCACTCCTTTCTTACATAAAAAGGAATGTTATGTAACTGGACCTTTACACATTTTAGTTAAATACCCCTTTACAATTTTTAGTTAAATAACATTCTATTCATTTGTACTGGATCTAGGGCTCATATTTGGAAACCCCAAATTGGGTGAAAAAAAAATGTGAATACTTGGCACTAGCACCTCTTTTCCAATGCTGATAGACTTTCTGCAAATGAGTTTTTAAAAGTGTAATCAGTAGCATTTGGTTAGTTTCTGGGCCCCATATTACTCGAGAATTGCTGGCACCATGTCTTGTGATGGCAGTAGAAAGTGCCATCTGCTACCAAACCAGCCTGAGCTACAAAAAAAACAAAGAAATATTCTCTTGATTGATACATTTTATTACACATAAAATGTAGCGTATACTGTAGGTACAGTGTGAGTGTTTACGAAGGGCATGTTGAGATTTTTCATCATGAAAATGGCTTGAGTGGGAGGAAATGTTATATTAACAGTACTCTCATATACTGTTTAGTGTAGTGATGTGCAATTTGGGATTAGTGCCTCTGTACAGTACCTACTGAGAGTAATGGGTTTGTTTGTACATTTAGAAGTAGGCTATTGCCCTATAAATTCTTCTCTCCCCAAACCTGATCAGGTTTCATGGGAAATTGTTATTATTGCCCCCTTTAAAGCCAGCTGTGATCTAATTGGTACTACAAAGTGTTCACTTTATCCCCTACAAATAAATGAGATACCTAGCAGAGAGGAGAATGATTGCACTTAAGGGAAAGAAGAAAATGCTTTTTGCCATGCCACAGAAATCAAGGTAATAGATATGAAAATGAAATATATAAATGTATAATATCGCCCCTCTCTCTCGTTTCCTCTGCTTATTACTACGAGTCAAACACAGGATACAGGAGACAGGGTGCAGAAAGCAGCTAGATGACACATGGATCGTTTTGTGCAGTCTCTGTTGTTGTTTTATATTCTGTGTACGTTTGGGAATGTGAAAATAGACCGTCTGGGGTGATCCAACTTTAAATAAGTGACAAATATCAGCTAATGGCTATCAAAACTACTGCACATTATTTATTATAAGCATCTGTTTTGGAATATAAATCTTACGACCTGTAAAAGTTCAATGTAAATTATCTTTGCTAAATTTTTCATTGCAAGATGACTAGATATATATTATAACTGGAATATTTTGTGACTTTATAATATAACAAATTGCCATTTTATACAGTAAAAGCTCTTGCAAATGTGGCTGCTGCATATTGTACAGTGACAGTTTGCAAAAATAACATACTGTTAGTACAGTGCCCTCCTCTAATATTGGCACCCTTGGTAAATGTGAGCAAAGAAGGCTGTGAAAATTTGGCGTTATTGTTTAAATTTTTGATATTTTGTTTAAAAAAATCACAAAAGTACTCTATGCTCATGGATATCAAACAACACAACACAGGTTTATTTAAAAAATGTTAAATATATGTGTGCAACAATTATTGGCACCCCTATGAATTCATATGAGAAAAATATATTTGAAGTATATTCCCATTCTTATTTTACATTTTTTTAGTACACCTGGGTGAGTAAGAACCAAGGAATATAGCTGTGATGTGTGGCAAAAGGTTGTTGAGCTTCACAAAATTGGAAGTGGCTATAAGAAAATAGCACAACCGGTATAGTCTACTGGTGTGGACCTCAAAATCGGAAGAGATTCTGTATGAAGGAATGGTCTCAGATCCCTTGCCATTTATTCTCCAACCTCATCAGGCATTATAGGAGAAGACTCAGAGCTGTTTTCTTGGCAAAGGGAGGTAGCACAAAGTAATGACTAAAAGGGTGCCAATAATTGTTGCACACCTATATTTAACAAAGATTTTTTTTTTTTTGATAAACCTGTTTTTTTTGCAATTGTTTGATATCCATGAGAGCAGAGAATTTTTGTGAATTTTTTGAACAAAAGATCAAAAGTTTAAACAATAAAGTAAATTTTCACAGCCTTCTTTGCTCATATTTACCAAGGGTGCCAATATTAGTGGAGGGCACTGAATATGCTTTAATGCAGAATACATCTCGTGCAATTATTTATTCTCTTGCTTACAACCAGTGATATTAGAAACTAAAATCTATTATCTATCAGTAGCTCAACAATGAAACTATTAGGGTCGGGTAATGCATTATATCAAGTCTCATTGATGATATAATAGTAATGATGTCAGGAAAACTCTCACACACAATTAAAAAGACAAATAGGCAGCTGCAGTCATGTAATAGTTTTAAGTGTTTTAAGTTTCTGAGTTCATGCTATGTTTCCACTATAGTCTATTGCGACTTGTTACTGATGCCTCAAGGTGAAAAAAATATCAGCCCAAATGGAGATCAATTCTAAGAGGTGTTTCACTCTGTGGAATCATCTGCCAAGGCTGTCACTGACAGGCTGCATGAATCTACAGTCTGGGCTAGAAAGAAATCAGCCCCAGCCTCGCTTCTCACTTATTCATACCATTTTATGTGTTTTTCTTACAACTGTTGGTAGTGCTTGGTAAATAATCTGCCTTAATTCTAGCAAATAATCTCATGTGGATGCCAAAAACAAAACCTTACAGTATATTGATGTATTTTTGTGTCTGAATAATTATGTTTGAAAAGCCCTAGCCAATTTAAACCAACTGTCCACTTTGTAAGTGTGTACACTACTACAGTATGTGACTTTATGGTGTACACTATATAGCCAAAAGTTTACGGACACCTCACCAATCACACTCATACAGTATGTGCTAGATTTTAGAGTGTGGCTGTGGGGATTTGAGCTCATTCAGCCAGAAGAGCATGAGTGAGGTCAGGCACTGATGTTGAACGAAGAGGCCTGGTGCACAGGCTCCAGTTCTTCCACACCAATCTTGGAAAACCTTCTTCATGGACCTTGTGCAAAGGACTGTTGTCAAGCTGGAATATGTTTGAGGGCCTCTTAATTCCAATGAATGGAAATTGTAATGCTACAGCATACAAAGACACAAAGACATTCTGGCAATTGTGTGTTTCCAACAGTTTGGGGACGAACCACATATGGCTATGATAATCAAGTGTGCACATACCTTTGCCCATATAGTGTACCATAATCTAAGAAAAAAACACAACATCCATTCTCTACTTTGCTAAAACTACTTCAGAGTTTATCCCCAGGCCCAATTTGTACTCTTTCTTTTTCTCAATCAATGAGCATCCTCAGTCTAATTACACTCTTCCATCTAATTTAGCCAGTTGCTATTACAAAACATGCTCCTGGCAATCTCATCTTATTCTTTTGTTGAATCCCAGTTAGTTATGTTACACCACTGGATCGCTCCACTGGAAAGCTGTTTAACTTTGCTGCCTACAAACCCTTGGCCTGTCACTTCATCCTCATTATAAACACTTAAATCAAGCCGAGCATGACCCACTACTCATAACTGCCTTCATGAATGAATTACCCGTGTGTTTATAAACACAGATTTAGCTTTGATGGGGCTAAACTAATTAGCTTCTGGTTTAAATGTGCAACTTAATTACAGTCTACCTAATATTCCAGCCAAACCCATGGCTATAAACGGATGAATCTGCACCATAATTAACTATAAACTGAAGGGAAATGGTATGTATGAAATTAAGTATGAAATTTGCAGCTAATGATATGAAATGTCCGCAGTCTCAAACAAGACAGAGTAAAGACATTGTAGTAACATGTTCTATGAAATCCACATATATGATAATCAATGAATATGTTCATAACATAGTATAATGGATTTATAAGCCATTTTGTACCATGTTACAGTCAAGCTGTAAGTAAAGTCATAAGTTGTTTATTATTATTATTATTATTATTATTATTATTATTATTATTATTGTTATCGTTGTTGTTGCTGTTGCATTTCCAATGTTATTTTGTTTAATTTATAATGCTTTATGTTGAAAATGTTGCTAAAAAGTGTAGCATATTTTTATAAATAACTATAACAATGTGTCAATTGATTTATAAATGCATTTTAACATGTTGTGAATGTGTTCATTATTCTCCTACTGTGCTAAGAATGAATAACTCTGGTCAACATATTCAGACCTGGCTAAATGTGACACCATAAGGTCACCTTCTAAAGATAACCTTAACAAATTTCCATTCATCCACTGATCCATTTTCCAAACCGCTTATCCTACATAGGGTCATGGGGAAGTCTGGAGCCACTCCCAGGGAACTCACAGGGCACAATCGCACACATATTCACACACCCATTCACACACTACGGACAATCTGAAAATGCCAATCAGCCACATGTCTTTGGTCAGGTTATGTTGCCTAGCTATACAGAACAATTTGCAATTAAAGAACATGACTTTCTGTTTACGTTACCACTCAGTGTGATTTGGGCTTGTGAAGAAAATGGGCTTGCATAAATTCCTCACGTACTTCAAAATTAGCTGTTTTCTATCCATGAACATTTCTTTTATGTTTTGCAATTGCTACTACCATATTTCTAGCTGTCCTGTGAGTTTTGGTTGCTTTGGATAAATTTATACGAGCATCATAACAATGATCAGAAATTTTAATTAAAATTTGTTCACACTACCTGACCTTTTTCAGCAGGTGTATTTGGCCGCAATGGCACTAGAGATCTGTGGTGCATGTCACATTTTAGCTGTGGTGCATGCCACATTTTGCCTTCTATACAGAATCAAGATTTAATACACAAATTACTGCTAGCAGCCAGAATAGAATATTTGAGCAAGTAATGTGTTTTTACTAATCCGCTGCTTAATCTCAAATCAGGGGAAAATAGTGAACCAGCCATTTAAAGTACACTTTTTTTATAGGTGCTCGCTGAAATTGTGGATGATAACACCCTTGACTCCATGACTTCAAGGTACATGGGTCTACTGATGTATTAAAATAGCTGGAATGCATAATTGCTATTAGTGCTGCAATAATAATGTATAAATTACAAGATTACTGCTATTATTACAACACCTCATACTATATTATAATAATATGCTTTGGTACATGGACGAATGGCTTAATTTAGAAATATACTCCTAATAATTGGGAGAGGGATTTACTAGTGAGTTAGTTACAGTTAAATTTATATAGTGGTTTTCAAGACACTCAAAGTGCTTTACAATGTATGGGGGGAATCTCCACAACCACCACCAGTGTGTAGCATCCACCTGGATGATGGCCATAGTGCTCCAGAACGCCCACCACACACCAGCTATTAGTGGAGAGGAGAGAGTGATGTAGCCAATTCATGGATGGAGATTATTAGGGGCCATGATAGATAAGGACCAGTGGGGGAATTTCACCAGGACACCAGGGTTATACCCCTACTCTTAGATGTGTCCTGGGATTTTTACTGACCACAGTGAGTCAGGACAGAGAGTCAGTTTAACATCTCATCCTAAAGACGGTGCTGTTTTTACAGTATAGTGTCCCTGTCCCTATACTGGGGCATTAGGCCCCACACAGACAACAGGTTGAGCAGACCCTGCTGGCCTCCCTAATACCACTTCCAGCAACAACCTTCGTTTTCTCCAGGAGATCTCCCATTCAGGTACTGGCCAGGCTCAACCCTGCTTAGCAGTGGGACACCAGGCAGGAACTGTAGCTTGATATGGCTCTGGAAAAGGAAGCAGACTTTCAAGTGAAGAATGCTAGACTAGACTCCTTCTGAGGTCTTGATGGACAAGTGCAGGAGAACATTGAAAGATATTGGGCTTGGCTTAAATGCCTCAGGCAAACCCAATATAACATACATTACAGGGCTAATGAACAGTGAGTGCAAGCGAGTGAGTGAATAGAGTGAGTGAATGAAGAAGGGAGGAAAGGAGTGAGTAAATATATGACTAAGGAGGACAGAAAGGGAGGGAGGAAGTACATGGGTTAGAAAAGTGAGGAAATTAGTTCATAAATTTAAGACGGGATAATGAATAAGCAAGTGAGGGAGTGACGAAATGAATTAGAAATAGTCAGTGAGTAAGGCAGAGGGAGTGGGAGTGATTCATCAATACACCATCTGTACTGCCCTCATCAATACAGCAATGTGATTGACCCTTCAAGCTCGTCCTTTTGTCATTCAAAGCAACCAAAAACTGTTTAATATCATTCTCTACTTTTTTGTGTGTTTGCTAGCTAAGGACTAGCTATAATCTGTTGTTTTATGCCTTTATCTGGTGATACCCAGAAGAGCATGGATTCCATTTTGAGTTGAGGCCGCTTCCTGATGTAGTCTCAAGGAGTATTTTCTTGCCACTGGCTTGCTCATTATGAATCTAGATCTACATCCAGATTTCTAAAGCTGCTTAGAGACAATTCTTCTGTTCCTTATGGTAAGCTTTCATTTAGATACCTTAATAATCGTAAGACTGATGTAAATGCAGCTGGCCTCCAAGGCTGTTTAGGCTAAATAACTTTTATTTAAGTATTACAGACATGACAAAATGTGAATGTGTCCTGGTTCACTGGTTTGTTAGCAAATGTCTTGGGAACTGAGAAAATATTATATTCTTTTTTTCAGCCATGACAACTCCCTGAGTCAAATTGTGAGCTTTTATAGATAAAGATGGAGCGTAAATAGGTTTGGTCTTGGCGGACTAGATTTGCTACACTGCTGCTGTGCGAGTACGAATACTTGTTCTGATAGACACAGACAGTCTGGATTATAAAGGGTTATGTGGATGGGGAAGCATAGTTGAAAGGCTAATGCGCGGCATCGATGGAACCAATCAGTACTCGGACAGAGGCTCATGGCTGAACTGGGCACTAGTAGTTGCCTATTTTCCTATTTCTAATGACCACTGTCACATGTAGGTATGCACTTTTTTTGTGTGTAGATGAGAAACAGTAGTATTGCCTACAGCCCAATGCAATTTTTACACACCACTTTTGTATAAGCTAACTGTACTACCTGTGTACACTCACCAACGATCTCTGCTACATCCCTCCAAGGTCTACATTTTCTTCCTAATATCTCTATACACATATAATGAGGTCATATATGATAGGATAAGATAAAACCATGGTTATATGTTTTGGTGAATTTGGTGTATCAAATTGGGGCCTCTTGACAGCAAATTCCCAGGCTGCTTTTTGTTGCCAGTCCACCCCTGGAGAATAGAATGAAAAATAGACCCCCAAAAAAGTCTATCCTTAATGAATCACCATATTCACCAATTTAAAACAAATTCAGTGAGTCTGATGTGCTTTTCAGCATTACAATGCTCCAAAAAATAGAAACACAAATGAAATATTTCTGCATAGTATTCAAATCATCAGAATTATGCAATATTCACCCACTAAAAAGATATAAAGGGTGAAAAAAAGGATGAAGGACCCAATGACCTTAATCTTTTCTCTCATTTATTTGGAGTGGACAATAAAATCGTTTCAGCCTTGGGCATTTGTCAGTGTGCAGCTCTTTTAGAAGACCTAGGAAGACTGCTTTCACACACCTGGGCTGATGAAAGAAATATTACTCAAGTTGGTGAACAGCATGTGTCCTACTTTTTGTTTCCTTTTTTACCACCTGTGACGAAAGGGGTGCAACGAAAACAAACAATATTAATGGAACTGTACCTGGGGATGGGGATGTGGCAGTATTTGTATCAACAGTAACTCTTATACCAAGTAAGTCTTATACCAAGCTGTGGATTTATTAAGCATTGAAAAGGGAAATGTAGGTGTATTTATAAAGTATAACTTAATAAAAGAAGGCCATCAAAATATTTTATAAATAAAAAATATATAAATATTTTTTGTTTTAAAAAAAATCACTAAATATACAGTACAGTACTGTGCAAATGTCTTGCACATGCAAAGAAATGCTGTAGAGCAAAGATGCCATCCAAAATAATTAAATTAAACAATTCTAAATGAGTTTTTTTGATCAGTAAACAGTAATAAATGAACAAAGTGATGTGATGACTTTTCTAAAAAATAAATAAATACAAATAGTCTCCTGTGCAATTTGTGCAGTTTTATAAGGAAATGAGCTGGTAAGTTTTACTGAGCACCTTCCTGAACCAGCCACACTTGTTCTGGACACTGTTGCATTTCCTTTTTATTTTTGCAGCAAAACCCAGCAGCCATATGTTCTTTTGACACTTTTTGTCTGAGAAAAAAAAAAATTGATTTTGCACTTGAAAAATAATGTTTGGAAATCTAAAATGTTTTTGTACTGACTCGATAATGTAGACGTCATAAAATAATATATATATATATAATATTTATATATACAGTATCTCACAAAAGTGAGTACATCCCTCACATTTTTGTAAATATTTGATTATATCTTTTCATGTGACA
>JANDJT010000114.1:14377086-14403852 GCA_024331685.1 Stegophilus panzeri | reverse complement strand
CACAGCCTTCTTTGTTCATATTTACCAAGGGTGCTAATATTAGTGGAAGGCCCTGTAAAGTGGATTGAATAAATGCTAGGCAATATTTCCAGAATGAGGAATACAAAGGGAAACCATGACAAACCTGAGTAAAGTACAGCAGAGCAGAAAAATAACGTTTGATAATACTAATACTAGCACAACATGTAGTCACCTCACATTTAATAGCTTTATCAAGGGAAAATAAAGGTGCTAATATGATTTAAATATCATCTTTACCTGTGAAGAGAAGACACCACAGCTCATAGCCGAAACTCTGGCTACATGAAGTCATCCCTTTCAGAGATTTAAGTAGTCGCTTATTTTCCACAGTGTGTATTAATGCACATAGTTAGCTCTTTGAGTTAAATTACGTTAGCTCACACTTTTTAGCCTAGTTAATTGGATTTATAGACATGCACAACAAGGGACTTGGCAGCACATTGGATATTTCACTTGTATGGTGGTCTAACTAATGAATTTCTCATATATCCACCTCTGTGTTTGTAATAAATTATATTCAGTCCCATTCAGTCTACAAATGCACCAACAATATCATAATTCCCAGGATGGAATCAAAACCAACCATAGATTAGTACTCCTACTCTGAGTTTAATGCATACAACCTCAGGTCCCAGTGCTCCAAATCCATTTATCATGCCTGAACAAAGTTCTAGAGGTGAAACTGAAATGTGGGTTATGTTCTCAGAAATGGAGGCAAATGATTTTCGCTCCCTCTGTATACCCACTAAAACAGCCACGCACCACACAGGAAGCTGGCCAACTAAAGGCACCAAGCTAAAAATATCAACCCAGATGCTCATAAACAACCTATTTCATGGCGGTTTAATGGAATGATGGGTTGTAGCTTTCTAAATGACAGAAAGAGTGCAGCTCTAGTTTATAATTTTGAGTAATTAGTGTCTGAGGCACCTGAATTAATCAACAGTGAGATTGCATTAGAAAATTGACTTTTTCATTCTTTTGTCTGTTTTTCAAAGGTATTATATTGACTGAGTCAACATCCACATTCATCTCACATGCTTCATAAAGCACATATCCAGCACTAGACTATTGGTAAATCAATGTTTCACCACATCTCGTAAAGAATATATGTTGTCAATATCCTCACTATTGTTGTCTAATTCATATTAAGCCCTGAAACCAAAATGTCCATCGTGTATCAGCACCATTAAATGTAGCTAGTTACACACAATAACAAATGCTTCTTACTGAAACAATTGGTAATGCTAAAGAGAAATGATCCAGTGATCTGAATCAAGAAATATAGAAACCCTTTTGGAATTAGAGATTCTCTTTCCTGAAGTGCAGCTTATCACAGTAATGGCAGAAATGTACAAGCCGCCAAAGGATGACCTTTTTACTCGTGAAATACATCTTCAGCAGCAAAGAATTAACCCTTCTCCTTCTGCCCTTTCTGCTTTTTAAAGAAAGTAAGATTGCAAAATGGAGTGTTAACCATGTCTCAGCTGATTTCATTTCTAAAAATAAAAATAAAATAAAAATACATAACAAAATAAACTTGAGAATAATTTAAGTTAATTGTTTGGAACATGGAATAAGAATTCTAAGCTAAAATTGAATAACTTAGTCCTGTTGATCAAAAATAATGAGATAATCATTCAAAATAAGCTCAAAAATATTAGAAGTTAAGTTAAAATAATGACATGCTATCATGAATTTCAAATATTATGACAAAAATAATGACAATAAATTGAGTTAATGAGGTATATAAAAAGATTGAGACATGGGTGGCAGTAGGGGGGTGGGGGCTGGGGGGCTGAGCAGGTGCTTCAACATCCCCATGAAAGTCCACAGCATCCCCATAGCACCCCTAAAACATTTTTATCTGGAAGCAATCATATACAAGATGGATTCTAATTAATAAACGAGTTAATAATTTAAAACAGCAAATAAAATAAAATAAAAACATTTGAATCATTACGCGTGCATAACTCATGCAATGTCACGTGATGTGAATTGCAGCTACGACTGTCACACTTTTCATACTATCATAACGGTCTCCGTTAAGTGGGTCTTTACTATAATTCATCCACATTTCTATTTGGTAAACATGTTATCTTGCTAGAAAAGACACATTCAAACACCATATTTAGCATTTAGCACTGATTCTACAGTATGACACTTGGTGCATCTTAGTCTGTCAATGTCTTTCCCTGGTGTAAAATTATTTCTACTTTATTTATTTATTTTAGATATCCAGACGAGAAAAGAGTTTGCCTGGATTTTATCGCTTATCCTTTATTCATCCTGTACAACATAGTGGGCTATATGTTAGTATGTTAGTAGCCAGGGTAATTAGCTAACAGCTTCTTGCTTGAAACTGAGAATTGCTATTTTAATTGAAAGTAAACTGATTTGGTAAACATCTCATTTGAGCTCTTCTCAGAAATCTTGTCAAGTCAGACAGAGTTGACCAGTTGGCGAAGCAAGCTAAGACAGTATAAGAGGTTTCTATACTACAATTCCAGTCTACTGTATATTATTTGAATGACACAGCTGACAGCTTCAAGGTCCACGCTTCCAGCCTTCCAGAGTTTTGGTTACTGGCACATTTGGCACATTTGCCTCGCACCTCCGGGGTTGGAGGTTCTATTCCCGCCTCCACCTTGATTGCATGGCATTTGCAGGTTCTCGGCATGTTTCCGGGGTTTTCTCCAGGTACTCCAGTTTCCTCCCCCAGTCAAAAGACATGTGTTGTATGCTGATTTGTATCTCTAAAATTGTCCATGGTGTGCAATTGTGCCCTGCAATGGGTTGGCACCCTGTCCAGGGTGTCCCCTGCCTTGTCCCACAAGTCCCCTGGGACAGGCTCCAGGCTCCACACAACCCTGTGTAGGATAAGTGCTACAGAAAATGGATGGATAGATGAATTTTAGTGAACCATTATCTTGGAAATGACCAATTGCAAATTAGAAAAATAAAGCACTACAGTTTTAATCTCCTGCATCTTTCATGGTCTTCAGTCTGCACCGCACATTCTCAAAAACAGACATAATGTATCTCTAGCTAATACTTGAACAAAATGCCCAGAATGCTCATGTTTAGCCTGTCAAATTTTAACCTGTAAAATATCCAAACAGCAAGCTTTGCTTGGCCAAGTAGAAAATCTGCCAAAGTGCATTTAGGCCACTGATTCTGAGGAGACCTGCAGCCCGAAATAAATATTCATTATAAATCAAATATTCATATGCAGAAACCACAAACATATCTAAGAACCCCAGCCAGGAGTTCAAAGAAAGTTACAGACCTAGGACAATCACCAAGATCATAGGACATAGAAAAAAAATGGAAAGTCAAATCTTGAAACATTGACATTACTGTTTCTTTCAGTAAGCTGTAACACGCTATGTGATACAATTCAGTCCTTCCAGTAGCTCATAAATCTTCATGCAATCTCATGCAAATCCTTAAAATAAGAAAATAAGAAGTGTCCTCTGAGTATGTTTTGCTATGAACAAGGTGTGGGCCTTGAGACAGAAGCATATGAATGTCACAGCATCTGACTGGACCAGTGGGACATCATTAGCTTTATTTACTTCCAATGTAGGGCAGGGATAATGCTGGATAATCCCCTCGCATCATTATCAGAAACTACATAGGGGAGTTGCCATTTTATTTGTGTCATGTGACTGAGCAAAGACTGGAGAAAAAGCAACAGGCTGAAATTATTGCTGATGCTAAATGTCAGCATGCATATTAGCATACACTGGCTGGCAGCTAGACTCTAGCAGCCTGTACTTCATGCCACGCAAAAGTGCTTGAAGCTGAAAATACTGTAAGCAAATATAATAAATGTGCCTTATGTATTATGTATCTTGTACATGTGCTAACATATTGCAAAGCATTGTAAGATATTATAAGAAGCTACAAAATGGAAATCCCCCCCACCAAAAAAAAGCACAATATGGCGAATGAGCTGTGATTTGGACATACTGTAGGAAAGGAACTGATGCTAGATAATCAATAGAAAGCATGTCCATATGACAATAAGTCATTTCTTAACCTCTTATTAAAACATAGTTTTAACCCAGTATTCATACTGATATAGTAAATACTATTAAATACACTTTGCTAGTTCGTTTAACATTAGAATTCTCTTTGATTTCATGAGAAACTTCTGTGAGATACAGTCCCAGTGAAGTGAACAACTGTTCCTTGAGATCAACCTTCCTGCAAGTTTCATCTCCAACCAAAATCTAACACAACTGTTTTAGTTTATCAATTACAATAAATGATTAGATGGTCAGGTGGGTACAATTATGGCTGGAGCTAAAGTCTTCAGAAAGGTAGATCTCCTGGAACAGGATTGGTGACCACTGATATAGGGGAACTCTTAGAGGTTCTACCGTATGAAGGACTAAAAGTAAGATCCTTTCAGAAAGGACCTAGAACTGGTAAGCCTTTGATGAACACCTGAGGTATTTTTTTCTATGAATGTACTAACATGCCCAATACTAAGCAGCCACAGAAATAAAGGTACCAAACTGTACTTTGTCAATATTTCTTATGTGTGTGTAAAGTGCATATCTTTGACCAGAGGGTACCTTTAATTAGCTTTATGAATAAAGCTTAGAAGTTAATGATGTGTCTTAAATTATTTGAAGGGGGAGGGGGGTGGTTACGGAACCTTAGCTGTTCTTTTAGCATCACAAGGCGCTCGCGGAAAATAAATAAATAAATAAATAAATAAAAATAAACCCCTCCTGGAGGCGCGAGCGCTCGGTGCGCGATTGATCAGCAGGGTGCAGCTCGGTCACATCACATTAGGAACGCGACTGGAAATGTATGCCACGTGTCAAGTCTTAAACCGCTGAGTGCCATGGGTATTGCAATTACGCAATGCATACATAATCGTGGTGCTGGATGGCCAGAGATCAGCACTGTTTCGTGATTTGCATGCATAACATAAACACACCTGTTTTAACTGGTGAGGTTTAGCAGGTGTGTGTGTGTGTGTGTGTGATTCTGGACTTCAAACACAATACAGGACCACAGGTGTCGAGCATAAATTAAACAATACATGATTAGTATGTGTAGTAGGTTATAGTAGGTTTGATTGCACTTAACAGCTAAAGTCACGTGCATAACCACCTTATACACCAAGGCGGCGCGCGCTTTACCTGGAAAAGGCGCAGTATGTTGGCCACCATGATGGACACGGAGCTCGCGGAAGCTCCGATTACCCCGACCACTTTCTCAGGCTTGACGAACACCGGCGGCTCGCCGTTCGTGCACCGGACGTCCGACGTGTCCTTTTGTACGAGGGCCTGCACGAACGTCAGCGACTGCTCCAGCGCGTAGGTGTCGCGCGAGCACGTGTCCAAAACGCGCGCGCCCAGCGTGATGTTGGGCAGCAGCTCTTCGTCGCTGTTGATCTGGTCCAGCGCGTAGAGCATGGCCTCGAGCCGGTGGATGCCGTTTTCCTTCTTGACGTCGCCGCACGGCTCGCCGGCAACGCCGCGCGCGTGCACAGGGAAGAGGCCGCCCAGGGTCAGGTCTCCCTCGAGTCGGATCGAGTGCGGCGCGTAGGTTTCCTGGGACAGCGCCAGGTCCGTCAGGGCGCTCATCATCCACAACATTTTCCAGGGAAAGTAAAGCCCGCTCATGATCTCCCTCTCAACTTCGGTTTTAGGTTGAAAAAAAAAAAAAAAAGAACGCACAAACGTACTTATGAAACGACTTTCGTGCCAGGGAAGTTAAAACGCGTCGAAGTCATAGGCATCATAGGCATTTCCATTTTTAAAGAAAGGGCTGTTTTTAAGAATTTCAGCGCGCAAACAGACAGAGGCGTCGCTCACGCGGAATGTGCGCGCGAACAGCCTCTCAGCATCTCACCGCGTCGCTTGTTGCTTGCTCACATCACCATTCTCTCACCAGATCTCCACTCTTCTCGAATACAAAGCAGCTTTCGTTACCTTTTTTTTCCACCACGGCGTGTTCGGGAAAGCAACGCACAAGTGCGCATCCAATAAACGCTCAAAAGCGCGCGGTTGTTCCACACGGAGCTGAATCCTCAACTGCGCTGCTGTCACGCTGACGCATAGAAACAGCTTACGGAATTAATGATGCACCTGCGTAATCCCAGTAAACGCAATCATAAAAAAAAAAACATTCAGGAAAAATAAAATAAAATAAAATAAAATAAAAAAATACTAACACGAGAGCGACGCGTCACGGACCGCGGTAAAGACCTCAGCGGGACATGGAACCCTGGCATCCGCGCGGGCTGCACTTCTTCACTGTGGCAGCTTGCATCAAGTGCTACATCCCACTGAAAGAACGGCGCCGGTCTTGTTCGTGCCTCCCGATCTCGCAACAAAAAAAATAATTAATAAAATACAAAACCCCGAGAAGAAGGAGGAGTAGCGAAGACAGTGAGAGCGAGAGTCTCTCCGCCAGCTCAGATTGTCGGAATGACGCCTCCTCTCCCACCCAGCATCAAATATGCATCATGCACACAACCGGAGGCGTGATCGATCCGCTCGTGAGGAATCCTAACGATTTCGGTGTCTGTGCGATTTCAACGTTTGGCCTCAATTACACGCGTGGCGTCACGCATTAGAAAGTCGTTCCATAAGTTGGTCTTCTTCTTCTTCTTCCTTTTCTTCTTCTCTAAAACTAAAACAAAAAAAAATATGAGCGCTCAAAATGAGCTACTTGTTTCTTCTTCGTCGTCGTCTTCTCCTCCCCCCTATTATTATAATAATTATTATTTGTTTTTATTATTATTGTTGGTGTCCTTTCTTCTTCTAAACATGATCTGCTTCTCTCTCTCTCTCTCTCTCTCTCATTAAAATTTCTAAACCAAAATATTATTATTAGAGAACTACAAATCGTCTGCTTTCCTCTTCTTCTTCTTCTTCTTCTTCTTTTTCTTCTTCTTCTTCTTTCTATAATGATTATGATTGTGATGATTATTGTTGTTGTTGTTGTTGTTGTTGTTGTTGTTGTTATGTTGAGAGTTTTACATCCACTTCTTTAATCATTTTTTTTTTTTTTTGAAAATGCCTATTGAAAACACAAACATCTTGAATATATATATATTTTTTAATTGGAGAAAAAAAGTTTTTATTCTTGAAAGAATCGATCTATGAAAAATGACATTTGGAAGTTAAAGGTGTGAAGCAGCATATGCTGTATGTATGTGCAATTTCATTTGCAAGCATTAAGTCAGATCACTTACATTTTAATACATTTGAACACAGATCACAAATGAACTCAACAGTGTAGTCTACTGCATGCAATGTTAATTCATTCATTCATCCTCAGGAAGAGCTTTATCCAGGTCAGGTCACAGTGAATACAGAGACTATATTAGAGACATTAGGCACAAGGCAGGAGTACACCATGAATGAGACCAATTGTCCCTGAGCCTCATGTACACAAAGGTTCACACACTCATTCACAAATACGGGAAATTTACCAGCAAGTTTTTGGGAGGTAGGAGGAAAGCAGCGCATAATCTGTAACAATTCATATGATTTGTTGTATGAAAATGGCATTACTATGAACAGAGACTGCTTTCCTTACTAGTCATGTCCTAGCAAATACAATTCGTTAGCAAGAAAAAAAAAAGAGAGCACTCTTTATTAGGTCATTTCAAGTCAATTCAAGTGTGTTCTTGTTACAGAAATGGTTAAATTATCCATGTAAAAGATTAGCTGGCTCCAAAAAAATAACTAAATGCATAAATCTAGTTACATCATACATCTTATATATTTACATATGTATGGGGAGTGCTTTCTCATTTCATTCTTTTATATTCTACCCCTTAGTCCTGTTCTGTGTGGGCTATTCAGCATCAGGATGTTTGTACAGATAAATTACATGCGAATTAACATGCAGTCTTACATAACTCCTTATATATAACTGAATATAATTACATTATTCAAAATAAACAGATGTGTGTTCTAAACAGATACAAACACAGATATGTATAGGCAGTGCACTATTCTTTTTTGTTTTTGTTTTTAGAAAGTTTACCAGAAACATTCACAGGGTATCTGGTTGAGACTTGCAACGTTCAATGGGACTGGGATCCCACCAGATGAAACAATGGAGTTGTGTGAGTGGGAGGTTTGTACTTTCATGCAGGCAGGTACAAGCTAGCGGTCAGATTTGAAACTTGTCAAACAAAGACAATCTTAATTAACATGAACATGCAACATTCAATCATTTATGAATTCTTAGTAACTGCTTAGACAGGGACAGGGTGGTCTAAATTAGGCTATTAGTTTGTTTATATTTTGGGACATATAAGCATTTAAATTTGTTAGAACATACTGCAGGAATGTACAAAAATAAATAAATAAATAAATAAATAAACATAAATAACAACAACAACAATAATAATAATAATTATAAATTACCAGGGATGGGGGTTCGAATCCCACCTCCTAACTGTGTGTGCAGAGTTTGCATGTTCTCCCATGCTTTGGGAGTTTCCTTCAGGTACTCCGGTGTCCTCCCCCAGTCCAAAGACCTGCACTATAGGCTGATTGGCATTTCCAAATTATCCGTAGTGTGTGAATGTGTATGCAGTTGTGCCCTGCAATGGGTTAGTGATGGGTATCCCCTGCCTTGTGCCCTGAGTTCTCTGGGATAGACTCCAGGCTCCTCCATCATCCTGTGTAGGATATGGAAAATGGAAAATGGATGGATAAAAACCCTTCCAGTTTATGTCATACCAACTTTGGGTTTAAATCTAAATACAGATATAAATACTTGGCACACTAAACAGCAACAGATAGCATTATAGCCCAAATTTAGAAACAAATGTAGATTAAAATATGGCAAACCCCAAGAATATGTTCAGAATTATCGAGCTATTTCCCAGTATAGGCCGTGTTATCTCCATCATCACTCAGTCCAGTAATCATGACACAAATTATACACACTCTCCTATACTGCAGAGATGTTTAGGAATGTAGGAAATGAATCACCCATTTACACTTTACTGACATGTTTATATATCTAATTTATTCATCTTGAATGGTGCTGCAAGTTCTGCAGCTCCTTCTTGAATGCTAATGTGATTAATATTACACATTTAAACTCCTTTGTGCATGTTTATTCATAACAGACGTTTATTCATAACAAAAGCCTATACTTAATTGTAATATGATATAGTAATTAATCACAACAGATTTTATGGGAAATGTTCATCTTTGGCAGCCTGCTTTCACTTTATCGCTTGGAGTATCACAGACTAATTGCTGGATGTTTGCCACCTTTTCACTGGAACTGGATACTTCAGTGCTAACATATTACTGTATGTAGTGCAAGATAGTGCAAAAAAAATAAGGAATGGATTCAGAAGAATGACTCAGTACACCTGCGTGTCCTTTGTGCAGCCAGAGTTCATGGTTATGGTATTCATAGCACATACAGTACAAGGACAATATGGGACACTGAAAGCTAAGCAGGAAAAGCATTACAGATTTTTTTTTTAACCTAGGGGTATACACTTTAGACTTCCACATGATATAATACAATTACGGTTCACAAGGCAACGATTCAATATTTGACAATACATCGGAATCTGTTATGATATGATGTTATTCAATTTATTAGGTTCAAGGTAAGTTCATTCAGAATCTGAGATTAGGCCTATCGTTAATTTGTGAATTATGATGAAATTAAATGACTTGCATGTCACCTTAAAAATAGGAAATATTTTTACACACTAGTTGTCTGTTCTTTCGATTACAATTGATTTGTAATTAATTATAATAATAAAAAAGGCATCAGTGCATTCAAGTTACCTTATCATTCAATCCCTATTATCTATCATATCAGTAGTGTATACAGGTGTAATGCAGTGTCACCTGTAACTGTATCTGTCTCAACCTGATGTGGGTATGGGCTAAACTTGAAGGTTTTCTTTTTTTTCTTTCATATTAAATATGAACCCTATCACTATGCCCCTGGAAACACTGGAAAACACTAGACAAAAGGTAGAGGTAGAAATGCCAGCAGTGTCAGCATGATGTGTGGATTCTGGCTCTGACAGTTCCTCAACCTCAGCTACATCTCTCCAGTTCATCAATGGTCTTAACTAGTGATGGGCGCAGTACTGCTCACACAATTATTTTTGCTTATATGTGGACATGATATTTTCTAATGAAAGTAGTTGTGTTTTGTTTTTTTTTCCCCACATGCAAACTAGTATCTTTATTTAAATCACCACAACCCTGACCATGCAGTAACTGTCACGTAATCCACTTAATGAAGTACAGAAAAGAGTTTTTATTAAAGAGAGGCAGGCAGACAAATCCAAATCATGAGACAATAGTGAAACAAAACAAGGAACAGGTTATAAACGCTTGGTACGGTGACAACACTAATACTTCGCAAAGAGTGAATGCCTAGAAAGTCCTTTTAAACTGTGGTGTGATTGTGTGTGATTGGATGCAGGTGTGCGTGATTACAATGAATGAGTGTTCTGGGAATTGCAGTCCATGGCGGCTATGTTTGTAGGCTGCAGTGCAGGATGGGAAATGTAGTCACTGGTTTGCTGTGATATGACAGTAACTAAGGATGCTTCAGTGCATGCTTATGTAATGCAATGCTAATGAATTTAATCAGTGTTTGTACCGTGAGCTCTTTATCTGCATATCTAGGGATCTAGTCTCAACCTGTTGCACTGTGGAAGGAAAAAAAACTGTGTCGTAGTCATATCTATTTACTCCATCTGTTCATTCGAAATAATATATTCATGTTCTGTTACATCCTTAATAGTGTAGGGGAGAGCGGGGCACAACGTAATGCGGGGCACGCTCTAGCAGACTTTATTTAATAGTTTCCATGTACACTGGTATGATGAAACTTCCTGTCTTTACTGGTTGCCATACTAATACTATGTGTAAAAGAAATCGCACCAAAATTCTAACAACTTTAGAAGATATCAATAGACGATCATTTTCCATTACGTAAGTAAAATTTCACACAGAAGTTAAAATTCAGCTCTGTGTTTAGCGGTAATTTAAAACGAGGCAAATTTAGTATCATTTTAATCTTTAATCTCTTAGTTATAATCCTACATACTGTAGCCTCTAAATGCTTACATAGACAGTGTGATGGTTAGCAAGGAGGAGATGCAGGATACATGTTTAGATAAGAGCTTTATTAAGGAAACAGGCAGATGAATCCAAAACATGAAACAATAGCATGGTCAAAACAGGCGAATGGTCAGGCGAATGGCAAACAGGATAAACTAGGCAGGAATCAAATACCAAGGATGAGAATCAAATACCAAGGACGAGAACTGGATCAAATCCATGAAACACAAAACGAGAAACAAACGGCTTGGTATTTACTTGACAGTTACAATACTTCGCACCAAACAGACACGAGGGGTTGAAATAATAAATGTAATCAAGGGGGAAACATAAACACCTGAGACACATTAAGAGACAACCAATGACATAACAGGGGCAGAGACATGACATAAACCATAACAAACACACGTGTCAAAAGTAAACAAAAACAATGTCACTGAACCCGGAAATGCACCCAAAGAAATGCCTTGGTATTCAGAGCGTGCTACCTGCTCCAACGCTCTGCGTGAGGGGAAATCTCTGACAGCCTGCAGCATTGAGCAGTCAGGTTGCACACAGGGGACACATTGTAAGTTTTAAATGTTAAAACTTGCCCCGTTATTTCAAGAAACTATGCTATTCCATGCAGTAAACCATGAAAATTCACACAATTCCCTTTTATGATTAATTTACTACAGCATGAGAAACAGGCCGAGGAAGACAGAAAGGGGTGTACCTGTGTGTGGCATGTCTTTGCCTTCATTATGTTGGCTTTGGCTTCGTTCTTTGTTCACTGTCAATCATTAAAATTTGTACTTGTACATTATTTCATATGACTGTATGATTTTATAAGTTAATAAATGTTTTTACTGACATAATATCATAGTTTATCTTGTACATGTTTTAATTAAATCAGATTATATTGTTAGAGGTGGGTTTTAAGCTGTCATATGGTCATGTTACAACATACCCCTCACATGTTACAATGTGCCCCACCTATGGGGCACGTTCTAACATTTCACTTTTCCTCTTTCTGGTAAAATAGTTTTTTTTAAAAAAAGTATATGTTTTATTCATAAAACAAGACCAAATATTTGTACCAGACATTTGTAAAATTAATGTGAAAAAGGAAAAATGCTTTGAACCCTAAGTACTTTTCCACAAAATTAAGAAAGCAAAAAAAGTGTTAGGTTGTGCCCCGCTCTCCCCTATGTGTATTTATATTACATTTACATTCCACAGCATTTAGCAGATGCCCTTATCCAGGGAGATTTACAGAAGTGCATTGCAGTCTGTATTGAAAACATATTCTCATGTTGGTACAAATAGTTCAGGGTCTACGAATATCATAAAGCTGAAATCCTCTAAGTGTGTGTTAGTATCGCAACAAAATTAGTATTTTTTTTTTTTTAATGAGTGCTTATTTAAGTGCTTAGTAAAGAGGCAGATCTTCAGTCTTCCTCCCATTAAATCCCTGATTGAAGTTCCTTTCAGCTTCTTTTCATTTTTTACCCATTGCATAAATGAAGCAAAGATATGAATGGACACTAGATTTATTTATAGCAAATACACACTTCATATCCAGGTCCGAAATTACTCATTACAGTTTGCAGCAATGAGGCATTTAGGGTTTTTCTTTTCATTTTTTTTTTTTTAGAACAGTCATGAATAAGTAGCAAGTACTTAATAAAGTGTTAACAAGTCATCCATCTTGGAATATCCATTTAATTTTGAGTAAAGCGTTACAGTCAGGTACATCAGTGTAAGTACAAGGACAGCAACCTGCTGCTGAAGTCAGTTGAAAAACACTCAAGTTTGGGTCTTACAAAAGTATAAACTGCAAATTTGACTTTTACAAAGTAAATGAAGTGAAATAAAGTAACGTGTTTGCCAGTGACAGCTCATCCATAGGAGCAGGCGAGGTAGAGCCCCTCCATTTATATCAGCCATTCAACAAATATTTATCTCCATAAAGTCCTCATACACAACTTAATACATTATAAATTCTAATGAGCTCTTTTGAGGGACCAACAATTTAAAAAATGTTCCTATTGACAGATACACTGATTAACCATAACATTAAAACCACTGACAGGTGACGTGGATAATACTGATTATCTTGTGTAAATGACACCTGTCTAGGAGTGGGATATATTAGGCAGCAAGTGAACAGCCAGTTCTCTAAGTGTATTTGTTGGAATCAAGAAAAATGGGGAAGTGTAAGGGTCTGAGCAACTTTGTCAAGGGCCAAATTGTGATGGCTATATTACTTGGTCAGAGCATCTCCAAAATGGCAGGTCTTGTGGGGTGTTCCCGGTATGCAGTGGTTAGTACCTACCCAAAGTGGTCCAAGGAAGGACCTAAGCATTGTTGCAAACCAAGTACAGTACACACCTTCATAGCAACGTTATTCCCTAAAGGCAATAGCTTCTTTCAGCAGGATAATGCGCCCTGCCACACTGCAAAAATACTGTTCAGGAATGGTTTGAAGAAAGAAGAAGAGTTCAAGGTGTTGACTTTGCCTCCCAATTTCCCAGCTCGTTATCTGATCATGCATCTGTGGGATGCTGCTAACATCTTGATGCCAGATAGCACAACACACCTTCAGAGGTCGTGTGGAGTCCATGCCTCGCTGGGTCAGAGCTGTTTTGGCAGCACAAGAGAGACCTACACAATATTAGGCAGGTGGTTTTAAAGTTATGGCTGATCGGTGTCTGTGTCCCACTTACCCTCCACAGAGTTATTATTACATCTACATATTTAGGTAATAATGGAAATTTTAAAAATTACTAATAGAGGTCCAAGATCTTGTTTTATGGAAAATAATCGGAATTAACTTAATTAATAATCAATTTCCACAAGAAGGCAAATTTGAGACAAAGGCCATGTGCAACGTGTGTGTTTATGATGTCCAGACAGACAGTACATTTCTATAGTAAGATATATTGCAAAGGTTGGGAGCAGGAAAGGGGGATTGTAGAGTCTATAATGTCTGTATATTATATACACAAACACTGAGAAAACAAGAAAAATGTCTCTCATTTTCCAATTTTTTGGGGCTAGTTTCAAGTCTTTTGTATGCCTTTTGAGCTATAGCTGGGCTAGAATATTTGCTGAAACCGGTCAATCCTGGTTAATCATATTACCTAAAAGACAGCTGAACAAAGATTGGCTTCCTGTATGTTGTCAGCTATAGGGTTACTCTAGAAATTCACTAGATAGTAGCCTTTAGAAAAAGTCTACTGAGAAATGTTCTCGATTTCATTTAGTTTGAGTCTGTGTTGTTATTATTATTAATGTTGTCTTGTGCCACCAAAATGTGCAGTATGGTCATTAAGCACTTCTGCCACCTCTAAACACTTAGGGACCACTGCAAAGAGATCACAACACTATACATGACAACCTATAAAAAAAAAAAGCAATTCAGTGAGTGTCATTATCCTTAGATGTGATTTCCCCCATGAGCCACACATGAATGTCACTCCCTTTAATATGAAGCAACATGTGGTACCACTTATCACATACCCAGCAGCTATCCAATTTATATCCTACTGATGAAACTTAGGGGTAGTTCTCTCTTTTTTCCCCATCTTTAATTCAAATACTAAAAGAAAGACATCATTTTCTGCATTTTGGCTGTCTCTTTGTGGGGAAGAGAATGGATCATGCTGTAGTAAATGGAAAAGGGTTATGAAATTGAGATTATGAGATTTTGGCCACTCCATGGCAGGATGCTCTGAAATCCTGGTGTGACTTTAATAAGTTGTGAGCTAGGTGGTGTTGGTGAAGGAAACACTGCTGAGGAGAGAGTCTGGAGAGAGTGCAATAAGTGATAATGCATATTGTATGGTGCAAGGTCAAAGCTATATGGTGGATGTCAGGTTTTTGACTCACCAGTTTGTCATGATTTGTATCTTATCTTGTTTTAGGAGGAATTTCACAAAAAGAAAGAGGAAAAAAATCACTACAGTTACACTACATAAAAATCACATCATTGACATTTGGTCAGGACCAATTTCAAGTTGAAGCATTATAGAAAGAAAGAAAACTTATTTGAAAATATATTATTATTGTGAGCTATAATTACTTTATACTGCAAAGTGCTGTTAAAAGCTGGATTCTGGTGGATCAGGTGTTGAAAAGTAGCTCCAACTGGTTTATATTAATGTGCTTGTTTTAATACGTTATAGTTTCTATATAGTAACAACTATCATATGGATTTGTATGGTGGACGCTCCACATCAACATTGTTGATATGTTGAATTTTTCTCTAAGGAGACGTTTATTTAACATTTTTAGTGACAGTTCCTCAAACCCATCACTCCAGTTCATAATTGGTCTTAACTAGAACGTAGTTGGTTCCATTTTTCCCAAAAGCAAACTAGTAGCTTCATTTAAAGCACCACAATCCTGGCCAGGCAGTAAGTAAGGATGCTGTAATGCATTCTTATGTAATGTAATGTTAATGAACCTAGTGTTTTTACCATGAGCTTTACATTTGCATAAAAATAAAAACTTTCATTAGTGTGTCTGCTATTCATATCCATTTACAACACAATTATCTGTTCAATCCAAATGAGGTATTCATATTCAGTTACAGTGCCCTCCACTAATATTGGCACCCTTGGTAAATAAGAAGGCTGTGAAAAATTGTCTTTATTGTTTTACCTTTTGGTCTTTTGTTAAAAAAATTCACAAAAATACTCTGCCAAAACATTAAAGAGCCACCAGCATATTTAACCATGGGCATGAGGTACTTTTCCATATGGCTACCTCTCTGTGTGTGTACCAAAACCATCTCTGGTGTTTATTGCCAAAAAGCTCTATTTTGGTTTAATCTGACCATAGAACCCGATCCCATTTGAAATTCCAGTAGTGTCTGGAAAACTGAAGACGCTTGAGTTGGTTTCTGGATGAGAGTAGAGTCTTTTTTCTTGAAACCCTTCCAAACAACTTGTCGTGATGTAGGTGACTTCGGATTGTAGTTTTGGAGACTTTCTGACCCCGAGATGCTGTGATCCTTGAGACTTTTTGGTCACTGGAGTCATCCTCTTCACAGTGCTTGAGACGATATAGACACATGTCCTCTTCCAGGTTGATTCATAACATTTCCAGTTGACTGGAACTTCTTAATTATTGCCCTGATGGTGGAAATGGGCATTTTCAATGCTTGTGCTATTTTCTTATAGCCACTTCCTATTTTGTGAAGCTCAACAACCTTTTGCCGTACATCACAGCTATATTCCTTGGTCTAACCCATTGTTATGAATGACTAAGAGAATTTGGCCTATGTGCTACCTCATATTTATACCACTGTGAAACATGGTTAAACAATTTCCTGTTTCTAGTCACCCAGGTGTAATTAAAAAAGAAGTAAAATATCAATGGGACTATAATTCATACATATTTTTCATATATATATTTAATGTATATGAATTCATAGGGGTGCCAATAATTGTTTGATAGCCATGAGAGCAGAGCATTTTGTGATTATTTTTCAGAGCCTACTTTGCTCATATTTACCAAGGGTGCCAATATTAGTGGAGCGCACTGTATGTGTATTTACATTACATTTGTTATGGACTTGTATGGTGGATGCTCCACATGAACATCACTGATATGAGGAATTTTTCTCTAAGGAGACTTTATTTAACATTTTTAGATGGAATCTTCAGTGTCAGAGGTAAAGGTGCAACTTTAGGTTTTCTGACACTGGAAAGTCTTCAAGATTTTTTTTTTGTTTATTTGTTTTATTAACTTCAAAAGATAAAAAAAAAATAAAGAGAAGCTAGTGTGGGAACTGTTTATAGCTGTTATAATGTGAGTGATAAGAATTTGATTCACAAATGTTCCCCCAACATTAAATATAACTATGAATTGATAAAATTTGCAGTGTGTTGTTTGTAAATAAAAAATGGTGTTAACTGTTATGTTATAAGAGGAATAAAACATTTCAGGATCTGCTCTTATTGGAAAATAATATATTCAAGAGTTGTAATTAACTTTGCTTCAATTCAGGTTGCATCACACCACCCCTTCACTATAGCAACATGCCATGTCATGTTGTATCCATTAATTAGCATAATGTCACCAGTATAACATATTTTATCATCCTGGTAATCCATCAAACTTTCAAATACCCCATATTCCATTCAGATGTGGAAATGATGATGACCTGCTTATAATAAAGATGATTATTTAAGGCTAAGAGGTGTTTACAGTACAAGGCTTGGTTTAGGTCTACTTCCAAGTGGAAGTAGAAGTTCCACAGCTGCTGAAGTATTCTGAGGCGTTTCCCCGTCATCTGGATTACTATATGTCAAGAAATACCCTTCTAATAATCCCTTTTTATATACACAGGAAATTATGGTAGCTCCAACCTTTGCGTTTTATCAATTCCACTACACAACATTATCCTTATTGATCTTTCATCCCAACATAGACCAAATATCACAATATTTTTAATTAATGGCTGTTAGCTACAAGCAAGGCATGGCCTCTTATTCACTGATGATTCATAATTGCTTATTATGCCATTTATGGAGTCCCAAATGTTGGATTAGCATAAAGTGTTACCAACGTGTTAATGGAAGTAAAGTCTCCAGTGACGACTTGGGAGGGAACAGAGCAAGCTCCGAAACATTAGGTTTCATTTACTTAATTAGATCCATACAGTATATGAATGGATAAATGCAAATACAATGCCAAAGCCCTGCTACTAATCTCACCTTGAAATGTATCACACATCCAGGAGTGAACATTCTAGAGCTAGTTTGGTTACAATGTCCATTCTTTCTTTTCAGTATGTTGGTATTTACTAGAATAAAGATGAATAATTTAGAGTTGTGTCAGTGTTTGAAACATAGGCACTTGAATAGCTGAATTATTTAATCCTCCACTTCAAAAGCTCCCAATGCTGTAATGGTTAAACAGGCCTCAGGAAAAATCAGTTTAGGTTTGTATGGTGCAGAAACACACAACTTTAAAATAATGAGCAATGTCTGCACTGGCAAAGTCCCAGGTCAGCACAGGAGACTAGCAATAATTAGTATCATTGACCACCTCACAAATATTTCAATATAAACATATTTAGTGTGTGGGGTTTTACCTTAAGCAGGCGTCTCTGGGTCTGCTCCCCCTTTTACATGATTTACTCTGAGGTATCATACAGCTGTTACTACATTGCAGGCCGTGTTACTACAGTAACACGTTCCTGTTCCTGTTCTGTTCTCCTAGAGACAGATCATCTCATACATTTTATATAATTAGGCCCTAACCACCTACACAACTGGAAAAGAAAGAAAAAAAAAACGCACTGATTTGAAAGCTTTCTGGTGTCTAAAATCCAGTCTTTCTTTCACACTACAAAAAATAGCACCATTACATCCATTGTCTCCAGACTTGTCATTGTAAAGAATGAGCCAAGTCTAGAGGATTGGTGACAAATTTCCTGTAAATACAGCCTACTGGGAGCAAAGCAGTGGTTGAGCATGTCAGTCATCTTCAGACAGCATCTCTTAATTACTGTTTATACAACGTCATAACTAACCTCCATTGTCAGTGCCGACTGGTTTATTCAGTTGCACCCACACTGCCATCTTTCTCTGCTGTTTCCCAGAGAGACACACTATTTGGACCTACTTGATTAACCACTTCATTTTTAGTCTTGCAGCCACAATTATACTTTTGAATTAGGCTCAGGAGCTGCTAACAAAAAAAGTGAATAGGTGCCAATTATCATCTGTCTCTATTTGTTTTTGTTTTGTGTGTGTGTGTGTGTGTGTAATTATGGTATGATTGCTCAACCATGCCTTGCTGAATGATAAATCCTCTGCTGGAATCCTCTAAGGGACAGGGATGTTGTTTATGTGTGAGGTTTTGGCAAGAGTTATTAATTTGATTAAAACAAACACTCCAACCATGTGTCCCTCACTGAGTGATAGCACAGCTGGCTGAGGGGTATATTGAAGCTTTATACAGTAAATGGAGGTAGTTGAAGTTGTTCACTCATTTTCCTTGAAAACTTTACCCACAGTATTAATATAATTACAGGAATAGCTATTAATGTCAATCCCGCTAACAACAAAAGTAAATAGCTACAGATGAATAAATTTATTTGTAAAGAAGAGTTTAGGCAAAAATGTGGTATTCATGAAAATCCAGCTAGTTTGGGTGGGAAAAAAAGTTTGTATGTTACAGTAGCTCCTGAGTTTGTGTAAATCTATGTATAATGAGACGCACTAATGTGAACCTTGATTAAAATTACTAAGTAGGCAAAGTACTAAGTAGGCAAATTGGGACACAGCCTTCATTTTCAAATGGCTGAGCTGTGTTACTGGAAGATTTAGTGCACACTACTGTTTACTGCACACTTTACTTTTTACTGTTTATTCATACTGTAATTTTGTCATTTTCAACTCTCTATAAAATGCTTCCTCTTTTATGGAGTTTTGTGGGCGTCTGTCAAGAATTCCCCATCTCAGTGCGTGGCTACTGTGAGGCGAGCGCTGCATGCTTTTTACTTGTGATACATGTCCACTGCATACAGTATGAATATCGACTTTCACTACTTTCACCAGTGGCTGTGGGACGTGTCTGCTAACACTACAGATCAATGAAATCATGAAATCACTCACATTATCTTCTTATCCTATATCTTCTTCTAAGTAGGTTACTCTCATAACCATAAATTTAACAAAACATTCTGAGTTAAATATATTTGTGAAGTATGATAGACTTTGAAAGTTAAAAATATTCCTTTTTTTTGTATATTAACAGCGACAGCCAATGACATGCCTTACTGCTCAAATGTGCTACTATAAAAAAAACTGTTCTATCTTTAAATACAAAAATGTAACACTCAAAATTAGCTGTAACAGGCATCAGAGAAAGAAGAGCGTTGTGGCAGTTGCTGTTAGTAATTTTTCATCCAGATGGAACTATATGTGGACAGTACAGTTTGAACAGACACAATGGACAATGAAAAGATTTTCCATTGTGAAATGCAGAATGGAAGTCTTTTGTCTGATACACATTTGCCACACAGTTACACAGTGCTACACAGTTGCCAGTTGTAATTTGCATAAAGTTGAAAGCAGCTAAATGACTGAAGTTCTCGTCTCGTCTTTTTTAGCTACTCCCCTTTTGAAATGAATGGCAGCAAAATTTCAGGTGATGAAATCACTTTCCTTGGACACATACCTTTAGCGCTCCATTTATCTTTTGTTTATTTTGCCATGTGCCTTTGTTTTGGTTTTGATCCTGCCCATGCCATGTCATTGGTCTATTACCCACTGTGTTCACCTATTTGGTGTTAACTCTTTATTAGTTTGTTTACTTATACACTGGTGTGTCTATGTCTCATTACAAAGTCTGACTGAATGTTCCATACTTTACGAAGCTGTAGTTTCATGTGCTCCATGTTGTTCTGACCCTGTTTATTTGGCCTATGGATTTGGACATGCATGTGATAACTCCATCTAAGTGTACCTTGATCCCTGTTATGTTTCATGACCATGATTCCTGAACTCCATGAAATTAAAAGGCCATCAGATTTATACACTTGCACCCTGTCTCCCACTAACATACATTACAGCATCACTAAATACACATCAGCAATGCTGTAAATGTGCTTGGTACTGTGATTGGCATTTATCAACATACACATTTTGTCAAGTACACATTTTGAAAATTTTACGAATGAGGTCCATTGTTGTACTGGAGCTTGACTACGTACTATAAAGAGCTGAGCTATTTGGATACAGTAATTGCCGGCAAAATAACTTCTAACAAGAAAGCTAATGTTGAAGATTAATGTTTGTGCTCTTAGTTGAGCCCCAATTCCTCTAGATGTTGAGTTGCCAAAAATGAAGTTATGGTACTTGTTAGATGTACTGATTGGTAAGTAATCTTTATTGTTTACATGAACTTTTCCCCCAATATTTGGCATTTCCTTTGACTAAAGTAATCAGCCTTCAGACTCAGGGAACCACAGTCAATTTCCACCAAAGCATGCTAGAGCTCAGCAAAGCTTTGCAAAATGCTATTTACTGCACGAAATCACTTCTTCAGAGGTGAGTTCATCAAAATGAGATACTAACATGGTGGACATCTTGACTTTACGTTGGGCAGCATTCCAAGACAAGACTACATCTTGGCTCATAGTAAATACCGGCTGGCTTTGTCAACTTTTTTTGTTTAGACTGCTTATATTTGCATTTGTCAAAGCCAGCATTAGATCAGTCAGATCCATAACTGGCTGTTTTTATTTACTACAAAGCAGTTACATGCTTTTAAGATTCTGCTCACTGGCACCAGCTGTTCACCAATATGTTCCTTTTTCCATCAAAGCCGCTGTTGTATTTATTTATTTATCTGCTGACAAAATGTAGGACTATGTGGTCTGCTTAGAAACCCAGCCTTTGGTGGTATTGGGTAATCCCGTTTCTATGGTGAACCAAGTCTGGGTTTGAAAGTGATTGATCACTGCCAATTGTATCAGCATTGACAGGATTCTATTAATGGATAGAAACTGTAGATTTAATTTAGTTTAAGGTCGTAGGGCTCGACAATGAATGAACTGTGAGACAAGCAATGAGTGCAATGATACAATTACACTTTGCTAGAAATCAAGTGGTTCCTAGAGAATAGAGGCACCACTCAGTCATGTGTGGAGAGAACATGTGAAGTTACCCAAATAATACAATCCTCTGATCACATTACAAATGAAACCTATTCTAGTTATGCAACACAATCCTATAATGTAACACAATAGAAAAAAACATTTTGAGGGATTTTGTTATTTAGTAACCATTCAGGCAGTTATATTTTGATTGCATTAAACACTGTCGAACTTGTGATGAATTGTTCTTTTTAAAATTTTCTACGTTTACTTGTTGAGAATAAATTGCAATGTTGTTGTGCGGACCTCAATGGAGCACTCAGATTCATTATGTGTACAGTGTACTACTTTGCAGGGGCTTGACGAAATGCACTTTGTAAAATTAGGCCACTCATTTCGTGGGTCCTAAAATTGCTATTGTGGCTTTGCAAATGTGTCAGAATCTTATATTTGGTCGTATTAAGAAATGTTGTTGTCAGAATCAGGAAAAGATGTCCTTTGAAATGATAATTTTGTAAAATAAATAAATAAATAAATAAATAAATAAAAATACTATCCACAAAGGACTTCATATTCTTAATCCCGACATACACAGAAACGCACTATTATTATTCTTCCAACTGAACACTCGAAACTCTTTCCAACATGTTTTTTGACCAATTCCAATGAGGATTTCATGCAGTGTAATTTGGTTCTGGGACTAATGCCCTTTACCTGGTCACTGAACTTTGGTGGACGGCCTACTCTAGGCAGAATTGCGGATGCACAGTGTTCTATCCATTTTCTAAATAATGGATTCAATGGTGCTCTGTGGGTTGTTGAATGTTTTGGCCAAGCCCTGATTGAAACCGTTCTAGAACTTTGTCTCTGTCTTATTTTGATAGCTCCTTGGTCTTCATAATGCTGTTTATTTGGGTATGTTCTTGAACAAACTCAGAAGCCTTTATACTGAGATCATGTGATACTTTACCTGCACACAGGTCAACTTTATTAATCTAATTACATGACTTCAGATGGCACCTGGTTGTGCCAGAACTAATTTAATGGTTTCCTAAGATAATTATATTGATTTTCACCTCACTTCACTATCTTATGCTACACTATACGGCCAAAAGTTTGTGGAGGAGACTGTTGCCACAAAGTTGAAAGCATAAAATTGTATGCTGTAGAATTACAATTTCTCTTCACTGGAACTAAAAGGGTCAAATATGTCCCAGCTTGGCAATGAAGCTCCATGAAGTGGAAAGTGCAAAGTTTGGAGTGGATGAACTTGAGTGACCTGCACAGATCCTCACAGATCCTCAACCCCACCTTTGGGATGAATTGGAACACCAACTATATGGGTGTGATATGAGTCCATTAGGACAGGAAAGCTAACAGTCATAATGCGTGGAGCTGAACTGGATATATTCCATACCGCTTATCCTACACAGGGTCACAGGGAGTCTATCCCATCACAGAGCACAATCGCATACACACTCACACAATTTGGAAATCCCGATCAGCCTACAAAGCATGTCTTTAGACTGGGGGAGGAAACCGAGTACCCAGAGTACCTGAAGCACAGAGAGAACATGTAAGCTCCGTGCACACAGGGCAGAGGCGGGAATCAAACCCGCAACCCTGGAGGTGCGAGGCAAACATGCTAACTACTGAGCCACATGTATGTGATGTATGTGATTACCAGAATGTGGGTTTATGTCAAGTTATGTAGGGGTTATGTAGGTGCCATGTACCCCTCCAGTATGTAAAGTGTTCCTCCATCCATCCATCTTCCATACCACTTTATCATTTTCAGGGTCACAGAGAAACCTGGAGCCTATCCCAGGAAGCATCGGGCACAAGGCGGGGTACACCCTGGACAGGGTGCCAATCCATCACAGAGCCCTTCAATCACACACACACTCACACACCCATTCATACACTACGGACACTTTGGACATGCCAATCAGCCTACCATGCATGTCTTTGGACTGGGGGAGGAAACCGGAGTACCCGGAGGAAACCCCCGCAGCAAACCCCCGCAGTTTATGTCAAGTTATGTAGGGGTTATGTAGGTGCCATGTACCCCGTGAGACCCTCCAGTATGTAAAGTGTTCCTAAATTATTATTATAATAATGCATAATAATGTGTTAATTATTATAATTAATGCAACATGTACAACTCTTGTCACCACCTGATTACCCCCTTAAAGTCCTAGTTTATTATTCAGTTAATCATCTAAAAGCATATTATACAGGAATTATGAATTATTCAGTAACTAGTAACTCAGTGAAGCTAATAGCAAAGGCTATGCAGTTGCAAATGTGAGGAATGTTCACTGAATCCTTCATGGACCCAGTGTTTGCACAGACTAATTAGACATTTTATCACTTCAGCACTGTTCATGTATTCCCCATGTTGCCAGATTACCCACTTTTAGCACTGGTTTACTGAGATCTGGGGTGATCTTGAAGCAGTGATTTAGACTGGAAAAAGTAAGTCCAATATTGCAGCTCTTCTTCTACCACCACCACCACATACACTATCCCACGCAATAAGTTGCACTGATTTCTGCTAAGGTCACATGTCAGCTGAAATGATTTTCAGCCACAGAGAAGTGGATAAAACTTTTAATGCAACCTTGATAAAATTTAAGTGCTTTACTTTTGTCTGTGCCTCTATCAGTCTGCTTTTTGAAGATGGTTGCCATATTATTCCTGTCAAGGCTATCGACTTCTAAAAGCAGGAACACACACACCATTCATCAAACCCATAGGGAAAGTTTTAAAAGTTGTGATAAAGTGTGGGTTGTATTGGTTCTAGGTTCATTTGTAATTTGTTTGTATGAAATCCGAGAACATTGATATTGGGCAAAAAAAAAAAAAGTAGAAAAGACAAGCCTTGGTATAGCTTCCGAAAGAATTGTACTGGAACGATGAGAACCTTTCTTACAAAAGATTTTCTCTCAGTTGTTTTTTGATGTCGAGACGCTGTCTAAAGGCTATTTCTGCGTGCGCTACTTTGCATTGCTCCTGGTGAAGTATTTATACTTACACGTAATGCAGGCCTATCCTCTAGGAGGCGCTGTTGCATGAACCACACCAGACTTTATTGAATTATACAGTGAAGAAGGACTAAAACAATGCGAGTTCTGTGTTTGACTGTAGAAATAATAAATAGACGATAAGACAGACATAATGTTGTTTTGTAAAGTTGGTGGGGGGGGGAGGAACCTCATGTGGTAAATTATTAACCAAGTGAATTTTCACTGAAAGCATTTCTGAAGTGTTTTAACTCTTCTGTATTCAGCAGTATGAGCGGCTCTTTTATCGAAGCATTTCAATTTAACTAGTGTTTAAATCTACAGTGGAATGATGATGCTTTAGTTTTTATTTGTATTCGGTTGCTGTGGTTTACGTCACCTATACTGTGTGTTTACTGGGGTTATTTACTGCCAGTTTACTCCCTACTGTATATTAACACTATCATATCACTGTGTGTGTAACAAACATGAAACAAAGGGGAAAACATGTGTTCGTTTATACTCACTGTACAGTACAAGATTTTTATCAATGAGAAGTTTTTATTTAAGACACATTAGTCTGAGACATCAACAGAATGAATATCTTTAAATTGAGATTTTTAAGATAAGATAAGATAAGAGAAGATAATACTTTATTAATCCCCAGATAGAGAAATTAGGGACACAGTCTGTGAAATTTTTACACAGTTTTTTAATCCATTTCTGTCATGAGTTGTTTTAAGGTTTTAAATGGACTACATTTTCGAAAGCAGTTTCGAAGCACGAGCTCGTCCGTAGAACGGAAGGTTCTGGATGTGACGAGGGAAAACTTTATTGTTTACACCTACTGTTTAACAGCTTATTGTTTACACTTCAGATGTAGTTGAGAGTTAAACAATATTAATCTGAATTGTATTAAATATGAGGAAGAAAGGTCACATCGTCACATCAAACTGTTACTATCTACATAATTGACATACCTCTCTACAATCCAAGCAGTGCTCACCTGACACATAGCACCGAAGAGATGCATAACGTGTAGTTAGCTTGTGGGAGGACTGCATGCTAGTGTGTCTATGCATACCACGTTTAAATATGATCCCCTGATCTGCATTGTGACAGAAAGATGCAAATATGCATTAACACACGTATAAATAGTTCCAAAAGTGTATAACTGGTGACTGTAGCATATGATATGCATCATTTTTATTCTCCTCAAACTAGCAGATATTACCCTTTTTGTGAGTACGACCCCAGGTTAAGAACCACTACCTCAAACTATTCAGTAGGCCTTCATGGTCTGTGCATAGGGCAGAGTCATCCTAGAAGAGACCACTCCCATCAGGATAGAAATGCGAGTCGTGGTTCCTAGTGCAGCCAGAGCTGTTTCTATTTGTTTTTACATTCTGCATTTGTTTTTGACATGTGCATTTGTTTTGGTGTTGATTCTTTTTTTGCTGTGGTTGATTACTTTATGTGTTTACCTGCTTGGTGTTTCACCTTAATTAGTTCTTTATGGTTTTTTATTCTCTGTCATTTTTTTCCTCCTTGCAAAGTCTTGCCAATCATATTGGGCATTTCTAAATATTGCTTCTTGTCTTTTGCTCCAGTTCTCTGACTGGTGCCTGTGTTACCAATTTTTAGTATGGTTTATCATTGTTTGACGTAGGGATGTCACAAGAACCGATACTTCTATACCAAGTTGGTACCAACATTCTTAAAAGGTGACGGTACTTGTTTTTCTGCAGTAGCGTAGGTACCATTGGTAATGAACGTACCGAGGTTGCAATTCTTCCGGACCTGATGGTGTGCCACCAATGTGCAACCGATGCTATCGTTCATTTCAAACAAAGCGAGGAATTTGGCGAAGCACCTGAAAGACGGCCCTATATTATGTTTGTTTGAGACAGCTGACAGCCGTGAAACCAGTTATTTGTTAACGACACTAACGCATTGCAATTTTATAAACTACCTCCTAATGGGCCACCATGCATCGCCATTCAGCCCGTGTCCTGTCAGCTAAATGTAGCCTAATGTC
>JANDJT010000114.1:14365190-14376864 GCA_024331685.1 Stegophilus panzeri | reverse complement strand
CCCCCCCCCCCCCCCCCCCACACACACACACACACACACACAAACACACACACTTTTTGCCAGTATTAGCCAGAGGAGGATGTCCTCCAGGAGTTTTTAATTTTATTTTTAATTTTAATTTTTTTTCTTTTATACCACACCATGGTATTGACTTTGGTATCGAGTATCATGTACTTTTGGTGGTATCGGTACCAACTACTAGATTTTTGGTATCGTGAAATCCCTAGTTTGACGTTGCCTACATGAGTATTGACCCCATGTGAATATTATGACTAACATTCTTGGATTGCACACAATAAAGCCCAGAGAAATGGGGGAGAAAAAAAATATCCATGAAGTATGAATTAGTTACAATGCAGAAATAAACAACAACAAAGACTCAAAAATGCATGGAGCTAAACATTTGGCTAGAGCTTTGACAGAGTAATTCATATAATGATAAAGTGGAGGCGTTGCTGAGTGTATGAGAGTATGCTAATGTTCGGAGTGAACATTAACACAGCACTGCCCCCTGTATCATAGTGGGTATGTGGTATATGTGATGAACCCAGGTTATGAGAAATATAATGTAATATAATTTTATAATAGAAAGATATCTAGTGCTTAAAGGAGACATGTACATCTCTCCTTGTGCACCTCCTATACAGTTGCAATCAAAATTATTCAACCCCAATTGCAAATCAGGTTTATTGTGAACATTTACAGACTTTCAGCTGTTTGCAATGAACAAATCAAACAAACCCATTTGAAATAGTTCAACACCACAAATGCTTCAAGTGGTTTCCCCAAATTCAACTGAAAATGCAACTTATAATGATTTCTCCAGTTTCAAAATTATTCAACATCTTCATGGCAAGCATCTTTAGTACTTAGTAGAGCACCGTTTTACGTTTCAAATCCCATCAAAGATTTTCTATGGGGTTCAAGTCAGGTGACTGTGTTGGCCCTGTAGAATCTTTGATCATCTAGAATCTTCCAGGACTATTCTGTAACCAAGCCTTGGTGGAATTTGAGGTATGCTTGGGATCATTCTCCTGTCCAATGATGCCCAAGCTTCAGCTTCCTCACAGACGGCATGACGTTTTCTCCTAGGATTTCCTGATGCTTCAATGAATCTATCTTGCCTTCCACACGCTGCAGGTTTCCAGTGCCAGAGGATGCAAAGCAGCCCCAGAGCATCACTGAGCCTCCACCATGCTTGACTATGGACAGAGTATTCTTTCTTCATTCTTATTCTTCCTCTAAAGACACACCGCTGATCCATCATGCCAAAAAGTTCCAGTTTTGTTTCATCACTCCACAGAACATAATCCCAAAACTTCTCTGGCTTATTTATATGATTTTGAGCTGAATTTTCTTGTGCTTTTGGGTCAATAGTGGTGTATGTCTTGGAATTCTGGCATGGAACCTTCTGCATTTAGTACGCGCCTTATGTGAAACCTCAGTGCCTGTTGGCACCAAGTCTTGCTGCAGGTGTTTTGCAGTCACTTGAGGGTTTTTCACAACCTGCCTTCTCAGATATCTAGTTGCAGCCACTGATAGCTTCAATTTTCTGCCCTGTCCAGGTAGTGTACACGCAACAAACTCCTATCCAGTCCCGGTATCCAGATGTGTTCCAGCTCAAGTACACTTGATGCAACTAATGAAGCCCTCGATTAGTTGTATCAGGTGTGCTTGATCCAACATATCTTTTGTATATTTGTACTGTTGTGAGGGATTCTATTCAGGGGCTTGACTAATTTTGAAACTGGAGAAGTCATTATAAGTTGCATTTCCAGTTGAATTTGGGTAAACCACTTGAAGTATTGTTGAAGTACTTTTGTTTGATTTGTTCATTGCAAACAGCTGAAAGTCTGTACATTTTGACAATAAGCCTGATTTTCAATGGGGGTTGAATAATCTTGATTGCAACTGTAGATCAGGTTCTGGTGCATCTATAGACTAGCAGATTGTGACAGAATCAATTATTGTTGAGTGCAAATGTTTCTACTCCTATAACCACATGAAACAAAACTGGTGAAATCACAGGTGTTAAGATTTTTTTTTTATTATTAAAATCAGTTTAAATGTTTACTATCTTCTTTGTCAGTGTGATATACAGTAAGCCTGCATGTCCATCATATGCCTTTATGACTGCCCCCAACTTACCTTTTTTATTCTTTTATTTAGTTCTCTCCAAATTACTTTGATGTTTTTTGTTTTTTTTTCTATAGGAAATTTTTCCCCCTCTGAAACTATGTAGGGTATAAAGGTACACTACATTCACTCTCACTCATTCAAGTCTTTTTTTTTTTTTTTTTCTGAACTAATTATTGTTTTTTATTTACTACATTTGGACAAACATATTTCCTAATAATAATAATTTTTGTTTTTCTATTGTTGTTGTTGTTGTTGTTGTCGTTGTTTTCGCCAGAGCTATCTGGGATAATTTATTGGAGTAAAAATCTTAAATGTAGTTGGCTTGTATAATACAATCCAGGTCATTAGTCACTGTTAAGTAGGCTTCATTAATAAGATTAATAAGATGGCATCAGCATAAATGCAGACATCCCTGCAGGACACGTTAACTATTATATTACTTACACACTAATCTGGTGTGGTGCATTTGTGAAAACAGATGTAGGCAGTTTTAGGTCTCATTTTACAGTAAATGTAAGAATCAAGTACAAGTGAAGTAGCATTTAAATTACTACACCATATGGTTGCAAATAATAATTAAAGGTTGAATGCATGTACTTTGCGGCACAATGCTACACGGCAATATTGTGCACTGTTGGGCTCTTCACAAGCAAATGTTTGTAGACACATGAGCTTAGCCTGTCTTTAATTACATCCCTATTAAACCTTCTGCTTTTTCAAGGGGGCTGCAGCTCTTTCCTCCGAGTTTCACCAAAAAAACTGATATAGCCAACAAAGGCATCTGCTGAGCACCTGAATGCATCCTGTTGTGTCAGGTTGATTCGAAATGCCACTGAAGAACCATTTCCACCTGTAAAAGAAGCTACTGAGGAATTCAGAAAATACAGGCTTTGAGAAAACCTTATTCTGGGACAAACATGACAAAAAATAAAACGTAACAGAAAAGAAATGTTATTTCTGCCTCATACAAATGACTTGATTAGAGACCAAGGCGACTTTTAAAAGAAATTTTAGCTGAGTACAAACAGATATTTACATGGTGGGTGTTTAGAGCCATATTGTTGTATCTTTTCAGGTCATTTCAGTGCAAAATCTGCATCTCTTCCAAACTCTATTGTAATCTGTGGGTTTGATTATTTCTTTATTACAATAATGCGGTGGAGTTATTTATACAATAAGGGTCCTTACAGTAGCTTGCAATAAGAATTCAACTTCAAATCCTTTCTGAAAGGGAAACTTTGTTGTAGAGTTAAACAGTGTGGGCGAGAAAGAAATCAGCCCCATGCATCACTCTTTCATACCATTCTGTGTATTTTATGTTGCGGTTCAATGAAAATTCAAAATAATCCTTAAAACATTTGTTAATAGCAAATAATCTGATGTGGAGGATATATTTTCATATTTTTTATCATAGCCCTGTTAATCTGTTCATAAAAGCATACCCATTCTAAAAAGGGTTCTACATTTTTAAAAAAATCTATATCATTTTGGGGCTATTAATAAAAATAAAAATAAAAAGTGAATGCAAATGTGATTGTACTATTACTATTATGGTGGAAATAATACAATTAATCATAAAGCTTCGTAAGTGTGTATATCCTAATACAGTGCATATCCAATTATTTTTTAAGCTTCCAAACACAAAGAGTTCTCCACAACAAAATTTGTTATGTCTGGAAAAATTCTGTTTAATATTAGCCAAAGATGGCTAATAAAGGGGTGGATAGCTCTAGAGTCCCTGCTTCAAACCTGAGCTCAGGTTATGGTGCTGTATTCAGTTTTCCTCATAGACACATGGGTTTCCATCCGGTTCTGTGGTTTCCTCCCACCTTCAAAAAACATGCCAGTAAGTGGATGGACAGTAAATCTGACATTTCTTTTGAGATTTTTGGCTTACAAGCTCGCAGACAAAATGTTGAAATAAGCCTGGATATTGATGGCTTCCTCACAAAACCCTCTGAAACTATAAAAAATCTTGGTATTACATTTGACCCATCACTGACTTTTGAAGCGCACAACAAATTTGTCAGCAAAACTGCCTTTTTTTCACCTCAGACAAATTGTCAGATTGCGTCCCATTCTTAGCATGAAAGATTAAAGGGAACCCCGATTATGAAGACTTGTATGGTGTATTAGATTAACGCTGACATCTGCTATATAAATCCGCTACACAAAAACACTCTAGATGTCAGGGTTTTTTTTAATAATAAAAATCCTTGCACTTGGATCCTTGACAAAAAAACTTGTCACCATTGCTGTTTACGTTGAAATGCATTCTGGGTAGTGACGTCAAATGGTTACAATGGTCTTGATTCTCCAGTGACCCTACAGCGATATAAACATGTTTTCAGCCTTTTCAGTTTGAACCCGAGCATAACATAAGTGAGGAGGCTAATATAGAAGACATTACTCAAAATGTACATCAAAATGAAGACAATCAGAGAGGTGAGGAGGCGAGAGTGGGGCAAAATGCATGATGTCTGTGCAGCAACTGCATGTCTAGGCCAACCAAGGGCGTTTGTTGTTCAAGGTAAGCATATGGATTAAACTAGCATTTTATGATGAAACATATTCTAATATCAATAATTTTAGAGATTATCCGCCATCTCGCCATCGTATACTTCATCCTGTTAAAATTCTGATGGCCCGCCAGCACACTGTCGCCATGTTATGAGCAAATCTATGCTATCTACACAGCTTCTATGTGTACAAAGGTAGTCATATCTTTGGAAAGCTAAAATTCTTGTGATTCGATTGATATAAACCATTTCGAGATACAATCACAAAAGCAGCTACAATCAATGTCTCTGTCAGACCACCGACATACAAACACACACTTACGAAATGGAGGAAACTCATCTCATATAAAGCCTCATAGTAATCCACTGATCCATAACATCCTGACAAAAACAATCTTGTTACACTGGCATAGGTCTAAACAGTGCAATAATGTAAAAATGTTCAGGCCACCTTTCAAAAGAGACATGTATGTCTCCAAATGGTTCAACAACAGCTTTAATTTTACTTTGGGTATGCCTTGGCAAAATTCTTTTGAGTGTTCAAGTGCAACCATTTTACTGAACGTCATCAACTCAGAGTGCATCGCGCATGTCACGTAATGACGGCCTTCGTAGGATAAAATATGTATTTAATATTAAGGTAATGAACATATTTCATGTGTCTCTAACAACATATTTTAGTAGGAGAGAGCAATTATTGCGTGCTAATGCCTACAAGTCTTCATAGTCGGGGTTCCTTTTAAATTCAAACTTATGCTACTTACCTTCAAAGCCTTAAATGATCTAGCATCTCAATATTTTTGTGACTCATTGCACATTTACACACCAGCATGCTCCCTTCGCTCATCAAATTTAGGACTTCTTTGTGTCCCTAAATTCCATCTCTCCGCTGCTGGTGGCCGATCCTTCAGCGTGGCTGCCCCTAAGTTATGGAACTCACTCCTCCACAATCTCCGGAACATATCTTCCATTTCCTTGTTTAAATCACAGTTAAAATCTTTTCTCTTTTCCCAAGACTACCTCTCTATTTCTGATGCCCGACTTACTGGAATTTTTTCACAACAATTGTTGTTTGTTCCTGATTGTAAACTGTCCTTGAGCTATGGAAAGGCACTATATAAATAAAACTTACTATTATCATTATTATTATTGTTCATCAGTGACCTGTTGCTGCTCAATCTCTTGGACTCTTGCTTTTTTAGTATTATACTCACTGTTGTTGTTTGTGTTCTTAAACAATGCTTTTAATGATAACTGCTTTCTTTTCACCATGACACACTCTACAACATATGCTACATGATTGTAGACTTTGCTTCGTGACAACGAATTCAGGTGAACTTTGAACTTGAAATGATTATGTTATGTGAAAGAGACTATTGATTGGCTATTAGCAATCTTTGAGTACCGGTAATATAAGATTAGTATTTTTATTGCAATTTTTTTGTTGTACTATTTTACTTTTGGTGAATTAAAAACTAAAACTATTTGTTTTGATAATACTGCTGTATGAGACTTTAAACACCCAGCTGCAGACGTGCCGGATCCACATAAAAAGGTTCCAGAACACAAGTGTGCTTCAATTAAGCTCTGGTGGTTATGAATGAATGTCCAATGTGTGACCCACTATACCGAATCCTTACCACTACACCTGTTGTCTCTGGAGAATCGTAAGGATGAAGATATCATTTATTCTACACCACAGCCCACAGACCTCCCTCTTAATGCTCAGCCTACTCGATATCAGTCAAATTGACATTTTTCCTTTTTCTGTGTAGGATTAGCGATTCTGGTCTAGTGATTTCTGCATCACTGTAGATCGATGGCACAGGATATCTCTTAGACCTTCACACCACATTCCGTCTCATGGGATTTACAGCTCAGGTTGCTCCAAATGACCAGGCAGCCACATGAGCCAAAAAAATTGCTGAATGATGCGTAAAGGACTGATGTTGATTCCATGGACTTTTATGTAGAGTCAGCATATCCTGCTGAAAATTTCAGCCGTGAAGACACTGTCCAAGGTTACAGTTATGCACCATTATTGAGCATTTATTGATTAGGAGATGAATCAGTATCCTAGGTCTCTATATGATGCATCTTGCTCCTTCTCTAGCATATCTCTTAGAACTGTTTATTAACAATGGTGGGGCACCTGAAAAGGAAAACGATATGAAAAACAAATAGGCTGAAAAATGAGTTGAAACAAGAGGAACATTCTTATTTTCTTACTAGAAGCGAGCCAAGTTGCAAACGTTTCTTTCATTCATTTGATTTATTGATTGGCTTGTTTAATTGAATTGTCTGAATGGATTCTCATGCAGAACTAAATTAGAATCACTCTTAATATTTATACTTAATAAATACTTAATATTTTAATTTATTTAAAAGTTATCAGAATAGCAAACAACATGGTCACAAATTTAAATATAATAAGCGTGAATCAAAAATTAAAAAATGCATTTACAATTATATTGCACAAAATGTTTTTTGTACACCACTTGTAAACCATTGACACTTTTGAGAAATGTGAACGTTATTGTACTTTTTATTCAGAAAAAGTGCAGCTCCCCCATTTACTTCTATTCGCTTATAGGGCAGTCTTGCCCAGATCAATATGGCGGCGATGTTGACCTACGATCCAGCCATGAGTCGCCATGAGAACAGTTATGAGTCGCAGTGGAGTGACGTCAACTCCCCTCTTCGATTGATTGGCTGGGGCGGAGCTGTAGTGGACCAATGGTAATGCTAAGACCTGCCCTGATTTACATGAAACTTGAATTGCAACATTTGGGAAACAAAGTGGAGAATGTGGAAACAAGCATGAAGGGAAAAACAGCATAAGCTTTCAAAAAAAGAAAACATGAGCAGAAAATGTCAGAGAGCACAAAAAACAGAGTAATATAACCAAGGAAAACATGATTTTGTGTGCGATTCAGAAAACTTTGAATTCATGTTTCAGTTTTGTGCGAAATAATTGTAAATGCATTTTTAAATGTCTGATTCACTCTTATTCTTTTTTGATCCGTGACCGCAATACTTCTGACTGTGTGTGTGTGTGTGTGTGTGTGTGTGTGTGTGTCTGTGTGTGTGAAATATCAGGATACTATTTGAAGAGGGTCTGGGGTCATATAGACCCCAAACAGCACATAAGGGCTATCAGATATCAATCCATTTCAATCCAGTTTTCCTTATATATTGCTTTTAATAATAAACACTAGATTTAAAATTACATTTCTAATAAGAAAACCAGAGGTGACAGTGGCAAGAAAAAAACTCCCTGATGTGATCAATTCTCCCTCTCAGCACACAGCTGTTCTCATGTTTCGATTTTCCTTTTCCAGATTTTTTTTTTTTTTTTTTTTTTTTTTAACTGAAATTGCCTTTGATTTATCTCCACCTCTGTCCTGTCATTTCTAGGTCTGTTTCCTGATTGTGTTCAGGTGTTCTCTGGTAAGTCCTTGATTAGTTTGCCTTTGTTGTGTTCTTGTCTGCATCCAAATATCCCTACTACCCTACTATACAGTAGGCGAAAAAAACTGTACGTCAACAGAGTAGTATGTCTGAATTCTCAATATTCATAAAAGAGTAGACAAGAAATACCTGGATGACCCATTGCTTCTGCCGAGATCCTGCAGTCCGGAACCAGTGGACACTGCGCTATCCCATAAGACAATGGGACTGGCATGGTAGAGCTGTCAGAATAAAAAATGGCGGAAGGGAGTGCATCAGCTCTTTTTAAGTCGTAGGTCACATGATGAGGCAGATATAGTATGTCCAGATTGTATCCATGCTACTGTACACACTTATACTGATCAGTACGTACTGTATCAAACTCAACCCTAGTCTTGTGAATTGAATTTTTCAAGTGTTGGTACCTCCCATGTTTCCTGACCTTTATTTCTCATGTGACTTCCTGGTTGTTACCCTTGCTCACGTGTATGCTCTTGAGTCATTATTATCTTAGTTTAATGTTGCCTGCCCATGATTTGACCCCTTGTATAGAGTATTGCCAATGAACAATTACTGGATTATTCCTAATAAGCATCATGCTGAGGAACCAGACTCCATTAAAGGAACCCATACTTCTCTTAGTGGCACCTTCTGGGTGGAGAGTAAAATCAAACAGTGTTACAGTAAGTGTGCTGAAATGAGTATATTTTGAATAAGAGTCTTGGGATGAGCACAAGACAGTCTATATGATTACAACAGCTGCTCTTTAGTATAAAGCTACAGGATCCTGTTGAAATCATAGACTGAAGCAAGGGTGAGAAATACAAATCATATGTTGCTTAGATGCTAAATTAGAAATGTAATATTTATTGGCTTTTTTTTTCACCATGTCTTCATGGTTGATGTGTACACCACTGATTATCATGGACAATGGCAAAGATCAGCAAATTCCAAATAAACCGTCTATATGAATCCAATATTGGGACTTTAGAGAATCTTCATTTACATGCAAGTTTTATAATCCAATACAAACTTGTGTATATTTTTTAAAGTGAGTGTCAGTGCTGCCATAGCAAAGAGAAGCACATGAGTCTGGTCAGCACATTCAGCTATTTAATTGCGCTGATTGTGTTGTTAATGATCTTTTTTTAATTATTATTATTATTTCCATCTCAGCAAAACATCATCTAAGTGTGGTTTTTAAACAGACTGTGAGAAGAAGAGTTTGTGACCACAGAAAAGATGTTCACCATTTCATATTTGCATGACATCCAGGAGCATGGATGCTATAGTTGTTGAAAATAACAAAACACACACACATTATCTATCAGTATAATGACTTGACTGATATTCTAATGTTACTGGCATTAAAGCACATTGTTTGAGAATAAATACACAAGAAATATAGGTTTTATTATTATTATAAAAAATATTTTCTTTCACCCTTTTTTTAACCAAATGGTCTGCATGGTCCAAATATTAAACACTGAGCCAACTTTATTAAGGTGAATTGAATCTGCCTCAAAATGTTAGTTCAACCTAACAATATATTGAAGCCAATAAGTGTAAATTTCTGTTAAGCCCCACCCACATGAGAGGTTTGTGCCAGAATGGTGGACGTAAACTTGCGTAGCGCAAACGAAAAGGTTGAAAACATAAACGAAACTTTGGCAGTGCATTCATAAACCATGATTAGCAAAAAGGAAGCATAGAAAATTGTTAACAAAGAATGCTGTTTATTTGAAGACAATGTTACATTTCACTGTTTTCAGTTTCAGGGTGTTTTTCTTCTTTCTCATTGCTTTTTTTTTTGTTTCTTGAAAATATATGTTCAATACTTTTGACAAAAACTTTTATTTCATAACAATAATTTTAATAGATTCAAACGTGTAACATGCACTGTGATTTTCTTACATGACAATTTTATGGCACTTGGAGCACATCACTCGAAAGTACATGTGCAACATGTACACAGACTCTGAGAGTGAAAATACACACACATATGTTTACATGGCTATGAATCTTCTTTTTAATAGATTACTAAAAGGAATATTGTTGATTGGATAGGATTTTAATTCCTGTTCATTACATACTAGACTGTGTGTAAATGTAGCTAATGTGTTTTGAGGATGGGTCTCTTCATTGGATACCACCACAATCATAGAACCAGGGCCACTAATTCAGCATCAAGGACAGCAACATAAACTATATCAATGCATGTACATCTACGGTGGAGCAAGTTCAAATAGAACATATCTGGATGAAGCTGATTTCCCCAACTTGCAGAGCTACAACCAATGGCTCAGTGGAAAAGCTTCTGAGCTAATGATTGAAAAGAAATTCAGATCCCAAGAATGCCAGGAAACCACTGTAGAGTGCTTGAATGAAACCCTTATCCCGCAACTATTTAACTTGCTTGTTTCACTTACAAGTGAATAAAAGCATACACTAAATGGATAAATCTCAGATGAATCTCAGTTACTACAGAGACTGATGTTACAAATGCAAAGAATCCACCATTATATAGACCATTACTATGATACTGGATTAAAACAAGTCCACGTCTCAATTTGAACATTCACTGTACATCTCTATAACAACCAAAAATCATTGCATATAGGAACTCATGAATTCACAGCACCATTTATTTAAATAAATGTTGTTGGCATTTGATTTTAGTGTCTAAAATGCAGGATTTTATTTCCTAAATCAATTCTTCCTTCTGCACACTGCCCATCTTTTGTCTCTCAAGAGTGAAACTGACCTTTTGATTGAACTGTGACTGGCCCCTTTGAAGAGAAAACAGAACCATTTAAGTCTTGAAGAAAAAATAAAAAAGATGGACATCTTCTGTAATGTAAACCTACTGATGAAGACACTGCAAGAGATTCATGAAGAAGACTGCTTCAATCTGCTTGTTTGGTTTGGTTGAACATTTTTTTCTTTCCCCAAACGTGTTAAACATTTTTTATTTTCTTGAAGAAATTTTATGTGCACCTGACAGACCTGAATGGTTAGGTAAAAAAAATCCAGACTACAATATATTTTTTTAATGCTTTGTGTTACAGACACAAAACAGTTTGGGGGAAAATTTTCCAAGAACAAATACAAAAAAAAAAAAAAAAAAAAATCCTTTAAAAGAGCCCCTAGAAAATATTTCCCCTATTCTTTTACAGTTTTATATAGCAACAATATATTTACATTTACATTACATTTACATTTATTCATTTAGCAGACGCTTTTATCCAAAGCGACTTACAACTGAGGAAATACAAGCAAAGCAATACATCAAGCGGAGAACAAAACAAGTAGTGCTACCATACAAGATCTTTTAAATGAGTTCTAGAATATATATTGTTATACCAAACTTTACCAGACTTATAGACTAGAAATGAATGAATGAACGAATGAACAAATAAATGAATGAATGGATGAATGAACAAACAAACAAAAAACAAACAAACAAACATGTGGGAAGCTGCTAGACAAACCATTAACATTTTATAATGTTTGGGGTTTTTTCCCCCCCTTTTTTTCTTAGGGTATCCATCTGAGGGTATGAAGAT
>JANDJT010000114.1:14342275-14352284 GCA_024331685.1 Stegophilus panzeri | reverse complement strand
TATATATATACTCTTCTCTCATGGATATCAAACAATTGCAAACAAAACACAGGTTTATCCAAAAAAAATCTTTGTTAAATATATAGTAGGTTTGTAACATTTATTGGCACCCTTTTAATCAATACTTTGTGCTACCTCTTTTCTTATAATGCCTGATGAGGTTGGAGAATACATGGCAAGGGATCTGAGACCATTCCTTTATACAGAATCTCTCCAGATCCTTTAAATTTTGTGGTCCACGGTGGTGGACTCTCCTCTTCAGTTCACCCCACAGGTGTTCTATGGGTTTCAAGGCAGGACCTTGATTTTGTGGTCAGTAAACCATTTTTGTATTGATGTTGATGCATGTTTTGGATCATTGTCCTGCTGGAAGATCCAACCACGGCCCATTTTATGCTTTCTGACAGATGCAGTCAGGTTTTCATTTAATATGTGTTGATGTTTGATAGATACATGATGATGTATATTAACAAAATGTCCAGGTCCTCTGGCAGCAAAACAGCCCCAAAACATCAAAGATCCTTGAAGATGCTTGAGTTTGTTTTTGGATGAGAGTAGAGGCTTTTTTCTTGAAACCCTTCCAAACAACTTGTGGTGATGTAGGTGACTTCAGATTGTAGTTTGGGAGAATTTCTGACCCCAAGATGCAACTACCTTCTGCAATTCTCCAGTTGTGATCCTTGGAGATTTTTTGGCCACTCGAACCATCCTCTTCACAGTGCGTTGAGACAATATAGACACACATCCAATTCCAGGTTGATTCATAACATTCCCAGTTGACTGGAACACCTTAATTATTGCCTTGATGGTGGAAATGGGCATTTTCAGTGCTTGTGATATTTTTTTTATAGCCACTTCCCATTCTGTGAAGCTCAACAACCTTTTGCTGCACATCACAGCTAAATTCCTTGGTATTACTCATTGTTATGAATGATTAAGGGAATTTGGCATATGTGTTACCTCATAATTATACCCCTGTGAAACAGGAAGTCATGGTTGAAAAATTTCCTGTTCCTGGTCATCCACATGTACTAAAAAAATATTTTTTTCTCATATCAATTCATTGGTTATTGCTCTAGTCATGAGTGGACTAAAACAGTGTAATAAATACATATTATATTTCTATCACTACAGTTTAAAAGTAAACACATTATATGTGCACTCTATCGAACAGTATGAAAAACTATTGACGTAACCACAAAAACAATGTTACAACGTGACATAACATAAATTTTTGTTTGTACTTGAGGATTAATTAAGAGGACTTGTAGTGTATGTAAAAATCCTCTAAAATTAAACTTATGTACAGTAGTGAAGTATTTTCCCTCTCTGGCTATTTCTGGTGTGTTTTTATAAAATGCACGATTATAAGTTGTATGCTTGAAAAGTATAGTATTGTGTCAACAGATTAAAACAAAAATTTTAAAAGGTGTTTATTTTCTAAGGAAAGAAAAAACATATTCTGCATAATGTAATATAAAAATCATTAAATCTCCACCAACAAATATTAAAAAAACAAAGAACACCTACATAATGCTGTATTATATGAAATTGCTTTAGTACTTTTTTTTTTAAACAGAAGGAGAATATCAGCCCCACATGCCAGACTGTCTCAGCAAAATCTGACGTAAATAATGTGAAATTACATCCTGTGTCATAAGCTGAAAACAAACAGCCTGGAGATTCCTCAGTAAGACCTTTTGAGTCAGAAATGGAAATCTCATTCCTGACTCACCAGGTCTTAGTCTGTCCACGCAAAGCAGTCAATAAACTCTCTCTTGGAGAGGTTTAGCAAACAGGCTTTATTAAAATGAGATGTGATAGGTAGGATTCCCTTGTAAACAGCCTCCTCCAGTCGGCAAAAAGGCACAGACCCTTCATTATCCATAACTCTGCCAATGACGTCAAACTGATTCCCCAGACTGTGTTTGATCTGATTGCTGCAGCTTATTATCCAATGGGGGAAACGCTAGACATCCTGCAAATAAGGTCGAAGTGACTGCACAGCAAACCAGGGTGCCACTTGGAAGAATGCAAACACAATAAAAGGTCATGTTGTAATTGATGGCACAGGTACTTTATTCTTAACAGTGAGACCATAATTTGCAATGCAGTGTTGTAAAATAAAACTTATCCGACCTGACATTTACAAGCAGCAACATGTCAAAATAACAGGCAAGGACATTCTGTTAATAAATTGTGAGCAGATCAACAGTGTTAGCTAAGCTCATTGCTTCAAAGGTAAAATATACCACATACACATTCCGGATTCTTCCAAATGAAATATTGATGATTCTGATGAACATAAACTGAAACAAAAAATGCTAAAAAATACCTCCTGCAGCTCTAGTTTCCCAAATTGTTCCCCAGGGACCCACAGATGTCCTACAGTCCTCCTAAACTAAACATTCAAGAACATAACATGGATATAAAAAGTACACACCCCTGTTAAAATGACAAGTGTTGTGATGAAAAAAGGAAACAAAGATAAATCATGTCAGAACCTTTTCTACATTTATTGTGACATTTTGACCTATTAATTGAAATGGAAAAACAATAAGAATCATTTTAGGGGGAAAAATTAAAATAAAAAATTTACAATAACCTGGTTGCATAAGTGTGCACACCCCTAAACTTATACTTAGTTGAAGCACTTTTAAATTTTATCACAGCATTCAATCTTTTTGGGTAAGAGTCAATCAGTTTGGCACGTCAGCAATATTCTGCCATTCTTCTAGCAAAAGCATTCTAACTCTGTAAAACTGGCTGTGAATCTCCTGTGTACAACCCTCTTCGGGTCACCCCATAGGTCTTTCATTGGGTTTACTTCTGGCTGGGTCATTAAAAAACCTTGAACTTGTTTTGGTGGAGCCATCTTTTGTTGATCTGGAGGTTTGTTTGGGTCGTTGTCATGCTGAAAGGTGAAATACCTCTTTATCTTAAGTGTTTTAGCAGAAGCCTTAAGGTTTTGCACCAAAATCGACAAGTATTTGAAGGTATTAATTATTTCCTCTACCCTGATTAAAGCCCCAGTTCCAGCTGAAGAAAAACTGCACCAAAGTATGGTGCTGTCACCACCATGCATCCTTGTGGGGATGGTGTTCTTTTGGTGATGTGTTTGGTTTTTTTGTTTGTTTTTTTTGTTTGTTTTTTCGGGGGGTGGTTGTGATAAGCATATCTTTTGGTATTATGGGCAAAATGTTCAACTATGGTCTCATCAGACCATAACACATTATTCCACATGATTTTGGGAGATTGGATGTATTATTTATTAATTTTTTTTGGTTAAAAAAGCCTTCTATCTTGCAACCCCACCCCATAACCCAGAGATATGAGGAATTTTGGAGATTGTTGATGTTGGGAGCACCCAGCACTGGCCAGAAATTGCTGCAATTCTTTTAATGTTGCTGTAGGCCTCTTGGCAGCCTCCCTGATCAGTTTTCTCCTGATCTTCTCATCAAATTTAGAGGGACATCCTGTTCTTAGTATTGTCACTGTCGTGCTAAATTTTGTCCACTTGTTGATTATTGTCTTTACAGTGTTCCATGGTATATCCAATGCCTTGGAGTTTTTTTGAAACCCTCTCCTGATTGATGTTTTTCAACAGTGAGATCCTGTACCTGCTTTGTAAGCTCTTTGCAGCCCATGGCTTTTCCAGTTGGATGGTACTATAAGGACAGCTGTACTTTATTTTGGGGTAATCAGTCACTTTAATTAATGGCAGGTGTATAGTATTTAACATGAGTTTGAATGTGATTGGTTTAATCTGAACACTGCCACATTATAAAAGGGTGTGCATTTATGCAAGCTGAATATTCGAAGTTTTATCTTTTTTTTTTTTTTTTCCCCCAAAAAAAAAAAAAGAAACCATTCTGGGTCTTTGTCACTTAATATTTATATGTTGCAACTTCACAATAAATGTGAAAAGGGTTCTGACATGATTTATCTTGGTTTAATTTTTTACCTCACAAAAACCTGTAATTTTAACAGGGTTGTGTAGAATTTTTATATCCACTGCAAATACCTGGTACAGGTTGGGAGCCCATGCGGTAGCAAAAATGTGGGAACAGTATCTGGGGTAAAAAATGTTCTAGCCACTAGTTAGCCACTAGTTCTAGCCATGTGCTCCTGGCAACTTGCTTGCCAATATTATCCCTGCTGCTGGAACCCCATTAGTTTGATGTTAGTAAATACTGATTAACTGAATATTGCTTGAATTCTAACCTGGGAAAGTGGCTTTTATGCCATTTGCTGCTCAGAAAACAATTGTTTCCAAAAATGGTCCTTGGCCATGCCCAGGTGGTCCACAGAACCTTAGGCTTTCAGGGACAATCGAGAACATGAATGCCTGGTACAAGTATGGGAGCCATGAGCAAGGAAAAACATGGACCATCTGGGTAAAACAACTAAATAAATAAACAAATAAATAAAACCACATCATTGCTGCTAGGAACTAGTTTTACTGGATATTGTAGAAGTTTACAGTCTTGTATCTTGCCTACCAATAGGGCAAATATCCATTTGCTGGCTTTTATGGTGCAGTATAGATGGTCCAATACTAAACTACTGAAAGCTTACTATAAAGTGTGATGATGATAATAATAATAATAATAATAATAATAATAATAATAATAATAATAATAATAAAGCCAAAGAAAGAATTCAGTTAGAAAATGTTATGCTGTACAGTCTGGGTTTTCAAAGTGAGTAAGTATCAATTAATAAAGTATTGCTTTAATTCTGACTTTGGAAAAGTGGCTTTCATGTCTTATTTTGTTGCTCAGGAAACAAATGTTTCCAAAACTGCTCCTCAGGTATTCCCAGATGGTCCTCAGATTCTCAGTCCTCTTGAACCATATGATGTGGACCATCTGGAAGTAAAAACCACATTGCTGCTGGTAACTACTTTGGCAATATTACCACAGTGTTGATTGAACCCCTGCAGAAAGTATAGTAGCTTAGTAATCTTGTGTTTTACCTGAAAATTTGTGGAGTTTTACTATCAATATAGATGCAAATGCTGATGCTGAACAGCTTGGCTTTTTAAATATAAATTAAGTTGCTTGAATTCAGAAGAGTGGCTTTTATGTCTTTCATTGTTGCTCAGAAATTAGTTCCAAAAGTGGTCCTCAATATCACCAGATGATCCACAGATCCACAGTCCCCTCAAATGAAAAAATCAAGAACATGAGTACCTAAGACAGGTGTGAGAGCCATGAGGAAGGAACAACTTGGACCATCTGGGGGGAGAAACAGTCCTGCTGGAACCCCTGGAGATATTGTAGCAGTTTAATAGTGTCGCATCTTGCCTACCAATGTGGCAAATATCTATTTGTGGACGTTTGTGATGCAATACAGATGGGCCAGTAATGAAATCTGATGCTGTACAGTCTGTTTTTTTTTAATGCAAGTAAATGTCAATTAAATGAGTGTTGCTTGAATTCTGGAAAAGATTTTATGTCTTGCATTGTTGTTCAGAAAAAAGTGTTTGCAAACATGGTCTTTAGATATTCCCATATGATCCACAGTTCCATGATCCACCTGAACCAAACAATGAAGGACAAATATACCTGGTACAAGTGTGGTGGGTGTGAGGAAGGATAAATGTGGAGCATCTGGAAAGAACGCATTACCACCCCAGTGCTACTATTAATTAGTTTGGTAACATTAACCTAGTGTTGGGAAACTCCTAGATATAGTGTATGGTAGTAGCTTAAAAGTCCTGCATCTTGCCTACCAATGTGGCAAATATTCATTTGTGGACTTTTAGGATGCAATACAGATAGACCAAATGTGCATTCTGATGCTTTGCAGTTTACCTTTTCCAGTGTGAGTAAATATCAATAAACTGAGTATTGCTTGAATTCTTACCTTGGAACAGTGTCTTTTAAGTCATCTATTTTTGCTCAGAAAACAGGTTTTTCCAAAACTGGGCCTTTGGTTTCCCCAGATAACCCACTGTCCACCTGGTACAGGTGTGGGAGCTAGAAAAAGTGGATCCTGTAGGTTTCCTGAAGGAGTGGTTTAGGAAATACTTCCCTAGCCTCTAATTTGGCAACATTAAACCAACATAGCTGGAAACCCTGGAGATATTAGTTCAGTAATGACTAATGGATTTTTCTGACCAAGTATGTAATCCTATTTAATGATAATTATGCATAACATGAGAATCTTTCACAACCTGCCACTGTGGGAAATATGCATCCTCATTACATGCATCAGGATGAAAGCGAATTCTTCAAATACTCTCTTTGGTAACAATAGCCTTAAAGAAAGATTATAAAAGGGTGTAATTAGACTACTGTAGAGTCTTCATCTTAATGTGAGTAAACAACAATGAACTGGGTAAAGCTTAGATTCTAACCACAGAAAGGCAGGTTTGTGCCTCAAATCGCTGTTACATACGTTACAATAAATTCATCAAAAAAAACAGACAAGCATGTTTATTTTATCTACACATTATATATTTCACAGTAATGCAAAGTCAGTCACAGATTCTTAACCAAGGGCATTTCCTAGCCAATACTACTGTCGAAATTTCATGAAACATCCATGACTTGATAAATGATTTTATTATTCCTTCAAGTGGATAAAATAGGTTTCTATAGAGAAAGAAATTTTTTTAAACTTCAACACTTTTGAAATGCTCTATTCAAGGCACTTCTTTTATGTTACAGTAGTTGTATATGCTAATATATTGAAAGTATTTTATTATGCAAATTATTCTTTAGTTCCTCTTTATATATCCTCTGTTTACCTTTTTCTTTTTTGTTTTTGAGATCTTTGAGAACTCATGATGGTTATTCAGAAGAATTAGCACATGTAAATCCCTCATTGTCTTCTCCCTCTAAGTTGCAGCTAATCTTTCTAAATCACCCACAAGACGCCCACTTACTACATATGCAATTTATCAGATTGCACAAGCAAATTAGCACTCTAGATTTGGGACCGTAGTAAATCAGAGCCTTAGACTTTTATGATGCATGAAGGGAAATTAGATTAATGACCCACATGACGACTGATACAAATGATGAAACATCTGAAAAAGCAATGGTCTGTATGGTAGTCATGAGAATATTCAGTAGCATGCTTGTATGAAAATATTAAATGATTTGAAAAATGATTCATGGTCACATTTAGTGGTCATAGCTGGCACAGAAATTTTGCAATTCCTACTGGGGTTGGGGCAAGATGGCTTAGTGGTTAGCATGTTTGGGGGTTTGAATCCCACCTCCGCCCTGGAGAAAATCCCACCTCGGGGATTTTCTCCCTTAATCCAAAGACATGCGTTGTTGGTTGATTGGCATTTCCAAATTGTCCAGACTAATGTCACAAAGTTTTACTCTTCACAGAGGCACTAGATAAGGATGCCCACTCTCTCCCTCCCTATTTGCCATTTTTATAGAACCATTAGCCGCAGCAGTAAGACAAAATGTAAATATTAATGGGACCCAGACAGCAAACATAGAACACAAAATCATCTTATATGCTGATGATATCATACTCTTCTTACAAAAACCTATAGAATCAATACAAGAAACTATTCACACAATCGAAACATATTCCACACTTTCAAATTACTCAATCAACTGGAACAAATCATCTATGCTCCCTCTAAACATGAAACTCGCCAAAACTACAGTACAATCTCTACCTATCCCCATAAGCACTGACTACAGACACTTATCTTTTTGTCAAAATATCCACCAAGCTGTCAGATTGGCATAAAGTCAACACTGGATAAACCTCTTCCTCTCTCTCATGGGCAGAATAACATCCGTAAAAATGACGATACTACAAACCCCCCCCCAGATGATTACATACATGACATATGGGACTGCACACCAGTTAACCACTTCTGGAAACAAATCACTGAGGAAATATCTTGTTTTCTAAATAGCATCATCCCACTTTCCCCTTCACATTGTCTACTTGGATACATCTGGGATCAACATTACAAAGGAAAACACAATAGTTCTTCTTACAGCGCTAATCATCGCCAAGATAACCATACTAACAAATTGGAAATCAAAGAACAATATTAATATCACACATTAGAAAAACCTAATAATCAACTACATAATAATGGAAAATCAGGAACATCACTGAACATCATATTTAGCTCTATTTATATTGCTGCAGTTTACATAGTGGCCATGAAAAGCGCACACATACGTGTTCACGCAACTCATTCTTTATAACATTAACTAGTCGTTTTAAATGAAGTAAATTAGCTAGCTATATTAGTTACCTTGGATGGAGTAGAGCAGGTTTTGTTCCACTTCTGTAAGTAAAGTGCATTTTTGTTTCTGTTTATTAGCATGACAATGTACATTAGGCTTACCTCACATAGTATTACATGGTATTGAAAGTTGGTAGCAGAGCATTATTTACATATACAAGTCAAAGAGCTTGGTACCAATACCCAGCACAAGCATGGGTATTGATGCATCCATAGTTTTAATATTACTTCTCTTGTTTTTTCATTAATCTTTGCTATTATTTTAGGCAAAGTCGACCATCTAAAAATGGTCCAGTTTAATTGCATGCTTTTATATTAAATAAAATATTCTGCACAGGAATCTTTCCATTGGGGTAAAGCCAATTAGCATTTATTCTGACACAAGTGTCTTGATTTATTAATAAGTACTTAGTACTTAGTGCTGTACATAGTCCTAGGGTTAGATGCTGTATTGCTAACTATCATTTTATCAAGGCTTTTAAAATACCACCACATGTAGTAAGAAGTCAAAGGCGCCGTTTCCATGATGAGCTACAGCCTTAGTAGATTAAACATTAATCCACATTTGCAAGTATATTTTGCAGTCTCATCAATCATGGTTTGCACTGCATTTTCTTTTGTACATACACATAAACACATCCACAGTCTTTTATTTATCATTTGCACAGTATTGTAACACCATCTCAGGGTGTTACCCTGCCCCACCAGCAAAAGCTGTGCTCTTCAAGTTCTAGTATGACCAATGATCCCAACTTCATCATTTCCTGTATATAACCTTTTAAGAGTTTTCAGTAGTTCATTGCGAAGTCTTGCCTATTCTCAATTTGCAAACATTTTGAGCCTTGTTTATCCTTGTTAGTCTTGAATGTGTCTAGACCATTTGTCTGTTCATCTGTCCACTCTGGATTATCCTCTGGTTTGATGCCTAATTATGGCTATGCCTAATTATTGGGTTTTGGTTTATAAAAGCATATGCTTGTGTTGGGATTCAGGTAAATTGCATAATAACATGATAAGGCACAAAATATATAACCAATCAACTGATATAAACAATTATGAATAAAAAGAAATAAATTAATAACAATGCGTAAATAGCTTATGGTAAAGTATCCTTTTACTGTAGTAACAATATTGACAACTTTGTGCCACTTCCTCAATTATGACCACTTAAAATCCTGTGTTGTGGATTATGACGCTGCTCTGTGAGACATGTTGCAGTCCGATTGACTGATAATAAATTGCCCCCTGGCCTTGTGGCACATCATTAACTGACTCACTTTGCCAGGTCAACACAACAGCAAACACCATTTTGAATCATTGGTTGCTAAGCATCCCGCGTGTGGGCTGGTTGCTAAGCACTGTGGAGACAGCCAAGTTCGCAGCATTTCAAAGAAAATGAGAGAAAGTTCAACGTTGATGGCCTAGTGGCCCACACATGGAGTATAATTAGGTAATTATAGCAAATTTACTAAATGTAGGCAAGCCATTTTGTGTAGGATGGACAAAATGCTTAGCTGATATTAATCTCACTCATTTTGCAATTTGAGTTGTTTTAAGTGGTTAGTGATGGGAATACATGGTTTTACAGTATGTTTGAGCTTCTGCGAATGGGATTGTAGGGGAATATCCCTGTAACATTAATCACACTAATGGTAACCATTATAAACATAAATACCTGACTCCTATATACAGTTTAATTAACTGATTTATTTTACTCCAGTTTACAAGGATAATGTAACTGAATCCAAACTATAAAATTGTTTATGT
>JANDJT010000114.1:14314172-14342175 GCA_024331685.1 Stegophilus panzeri | reverse complement strand
TATATATAAAACTGTAGTCAAAATTATAGTCAGTTATAAAACTGACTATAAAATCAGTTACTTATGTCTATATTTAATTATGTACTATATGAAAAGGTTAAGGTTATTTTAAAAATGCAAGCAATAGCCTTTCTAGTTGCATGTCAGTGATTCATTTAAAAAATGTTAATGCCTATTGGACAATAGGCTTTTAATATGGCATTTTGGGTTCTGCCTAGATGCACAACTTCTCCATGAGAGTGAATCAAATGTTGTTGGCTACCCCTTAGTCTAAACAAAAGTCACAGGATGATCAGGCATTCTCTGTACTTCCTCCTAAATTATGGATTAATCTCCCCCTTTATATTGGTCCAATCAGTGGAGATTTGTAATTCTCAGATGAAAACACATCTTTATACTTTGGCTTTTGAATTGGGGGAACCCTGAGTGCTTGAGATATTTTATCTGATATTGATCACACTTTGTATATGCAGTTCTTGTTGGAGTTTGTAGTGCTGTTGATGTTTGTGTGTGTGTTTGTGTGTGTGTGTGTGTGTGTGTGTGTGTGTGTGTGTGTTGGTGTTTGTCATTTCATTGTTTTGCAATTTCCTGGTTGTGAAGCATTTTAGTCAACTCTGTTGTTTTTAAATATTCTATATAAATAAAATTGAGTGAGTGAATGTAGAATAGAAAAAAATATCCAATATTTATTGAACAGTGTACTCCTCGCTTGCCGTACCCAGATGCACAGCTTCTCCATATAATGATTGGGAGATCTCTCAAAGGAGCGGAACCTCATAACCAACTGGTAGTGAACATGACTGATATGCCAAAGTCTTTTGATGCTATTATTTATGAGGTGAGGCTGAGAATTAAACAGGAGATCAGACCAGCAAAAGAAACAGATAAAAGAGAAAAGAGATAGAAGATAAAGAAATAAAAAGAAAGTTGGATGTTAGGTGGAAAGAGTGTTTCTACTACACTATGTAGGAGATCGGATGGTAGAGCATCCCAGAATTTAGGAGTTGCACCTCTTTTATACCCATGAGCATACCTTGAGGTTTAATGACCATGATAACCAAATGGGGATGAGACATGTACTGTTTCATGATAGGAGATTAAACAATACTTGGTTAACGATTTCCCTTCTGGAGAAGATCACTCAGGATTAGAATTTAGATGGGATCATAAACAATAGCTGAAGGTAACTGCTCCTTGAGGAATTTTGTGTTCTAATCAGAACTCTAGAGAGTGAGATAAGAAAGTTGAGAGGGAAACAATAAATGAAGGGCAGAGGAGTATCATCTGAGAGCTGAGAGGAGACTACAGATCACTGTGTGTGTGTGTGTGTGTGTGTGTGTGTGAACATAGCTCACCTTTGGGGAGGTCACACACAGCAGAATATAGAGTCATAGGGCTGTATTCAGAGTAAAGTATTCAGACTTCAGACCTCAGATATAACGACAAACGTACTTATTCTTCAGAAGATGGGTGGGAATGTATAGAGTGTGAAGTTTGCCTAAAACAGAGGCCTGTCTCAGCCATGAGCAATACTGACTTTGTAGTTAAGTATACTTTTCTTGAACATTTTCAGCTTGAGCTAGGAGCAGTATTAAGCCCAGTTAATAATGTGACAATCAAAACGAAGTAATATATTGGCAATATACTAAACTCCTATTTTAGATGTTGCTTTCAATGATTGCCTTCTTCTCATTCATATATCGTAATATTGGTCTATTTTATTTTTTCATTTCTAAATTGTATCTTGCATTTATGTTACATCATATTACATTTGACAAGAAAAAAAATCTTCATCTACAGTCAGAATTGGTTTTTTTAGCCCTGTTTTTTTGTTTGTTTGTTTTTTTTGTTTTTTTGGGTTTTTTTGTGGGGCGGGGGGGCATAACGTTTAAAGACACTTGAGGTGCTTGAGTTTTTCAACATTGAGTTGAAAAACCCTGTCTCCAATGCTTTTACTAAATAAATAAATAAATAAATAAATAGAATCTGGCAGCACACAGGTGATTTGCATGGTATTAATGTCTCACCCAGAACAGCATGTCTATAACCAGACTCTGAATGCATGTAACTTTCCCAGCGTAAATATTGACAAAACATTTGGTTTAAATCTGCAATTAAAGTCACCATCTCCATCTGTCCATACAATTTATGAACTGCTTATCATACACAGGGTCACAGGGATCCTGGAGCCTATCCAAGGAGACTCGGGATACAAGGCGGGGGACACTTTGGACCCATCCAGGGCACAATCGCACACTATGGACAATTTAGAGATGCCAATCAGTCTACAACACATGTCTTTGGATTGAGGGAGGAAACTGGAGTACCCAGAAGAAACCCCTAAAGCATGGGGAGAACATGCAAACTCCACGGACACAGGGCAGAGGCGTGAATCGAACCCTCAACACTGGAGGCATGAGGCAAATGTAACCATTAAGCCACCGTGCCCACTAAAGTCACCATGAATTTGTACGTTACCATATTTTTTTATGAAATGACCACATTGTTGACCATGAATTATGTGTTAAAATGATTCTAAACATGACGAGGTTATACAGTATGCAGATATAATTACAAACAATCAACTTTAATCCTTTTCTGATGACCTGAATCAAGGATGCACAAGAAGACAGGATACAAATGAAACCAAAACAATAACAAAATCACACAGAAAACTGAGAACAAATGACAGGTAAATGTAAGACATGCACGCAATCATTCTGGCCCATTTCCCAGCAGTTAAGATACAAGATATCACTAAATACGATTCCAGTAAACACTAATTTCACTAATCAGTTTGCAGTACCATGAATAAAATACCCAAGTAGACCCTGCTGGTGCTAAGATTTTGGATTACTATCTCAACCTGAGCTTCTTATGTCGATTTAAAGGTTACATATGAGAGATTCTCCATAGCAAGTGGCTTAATTTTTCCTTGGGATTAAACTACTTGCTATGCTTAAGATACTGGCCTTTACTTTGAGAGCGCAGGTACATCTAAAATGCAAGGCACATTCTCCTACTGTGTACAAACAGCAGACAGCAATTGTAATACAAAATGCATGAGCTGACAATGAATGTGATGTTTAGACATTTTCTGAAGGTGCTGCACATGACACTATACAAGTAACTGGCCACTTGCTTGATGTCTTTTAATGCTACCGTTGGCTATATAAGTTAAATTTTATGTGCATGAATGATTGGGCCAATAAAAATGCTGGTTAGTGTGATCCGGATAAGAAAACAGCCTCTACAATATGTATAATGCCACATAAAAGATACACAATGTTGGATTTTAGTACTGTATTATTTCAGTGTTTATATTTCTTTGTGAATAAAGTAATCTTGAAAACTGTCCACTAATACACTATAGAAAATGTATTAGACTATATGAGGACAATAAGTAGTGTACACATTTTACAGAGATTGTTATAAAAAAATAACTTTAGTAATGTACAGTATCTGACATGCTGTGACATTTCAAAAATATTCAGAAATTTTATGAAAACAGAATCCACAATCAGACAAAAAGGTCTACTGCATACGCTTTGCTATTTAAGTAACTACATTTGTGTACACTCTCTAGAAATACTGTATGTACACTAAATATAAGCTAGCTTATGACTGAACCAGGTGATTTAGCTTGCTAGCACTTATAGTAGTAAGTCTTTTAAACAGACAATGTAAACACACAGTGACAGTTTAAACAAAACAAAACCAACAGGAACACAGACATTTCTCTCAGATACAGTATGTTGGTAAATTACCTAGAAAAGACTCACGATGACAAAAAATTAGAATGTAGTTAAGACTTAGCATCAACTGATCAAACCAGTCTTAGCTTTAACTAAAAATGTTAGTGAGAAATGTAAGAGAAAGTTTATGAAAAGGTCTCATGACTCTCAGAAAACTTGACAGATTTACATTAATAGATTTATGATTTAAAACTAAAAATTAATAGATTTAAAACTTTCTAACCTAAAAGTATTAGCTAAGTGGCTACAAGGTATATGAGCAATCTTTTAACTTTTTCAGGAAGGACTTTGTTTAAAATCTTAACAAAACTCACTAAAACACACCAAATCTTGCAGATGTAATGTCAGACTGCTGTATGTTCAACAAGTTAAGATGACCTGATTATTACAGATTCATGCATATGAGACAACTTATAATAAGTTACACATGGTTATAATTTGAGTTTAAAGGTTATAGCATTTCTGCTTATGTTAATTTGAATGAAATTCTACAAAGCTTGCATAAGATTGGGTTAACGCCATAAACTCCAAGCTCATTATTCTGTTATTCATCTTAAAGCCTATTATTTAGCATTCAAGGCATTTGAGGAGTTAAACAAGTATTTACTTTTTTATAAACAATGCACAGCATTTTTTAAGTCATGGATTAACTACTTCATACTACAGGGTGTGCCAAAATTCTCCATACATAGGGGAGTATGTTTGTCAGCGCCACGCCAGTTGTGCCTTCTTCAGTGGATGTTCGTGGATGCAACCTTGAGACAGCTTCCTGATCCAGCCATGAGAATGATTTCAGAATGTTCTTCTTTTGTCAAAGGCATTCCTAGCTGAAAAAATATAGTATGAAAATTAAAAAGTATGAAAAAAATAAGTATGAAAATTTTGTTTGGAGACTTTTGGGACACCCTGTAGAACTCTGACCTTAGAAAATCAATTTCAAACAGTTTTGAAATTGAGCATTTCCATGCTCAGTCTCCAGCAGTGCATTCCTAACACAGTGCCTTACAGCTTACTAACACCTGCTTCTTGGTTCATGACTCATTTTCAGGATTGTAAATATTTCAGGATTGTCTCAGGGCTAATCATCATGGTCTGCATTGTACAGCATGTGTGCTCTTGTTAGTGTTAGCCTTTTGTTAAACCATTAGCATCTCAGCATCTTGCCACTACCTTTAGCTTTAACCTACGTATACCTTTGTGACTTACTGCACATTTACACACCAACACGCTCCCTTCGCTCATCAAACCTGGGACTTCTCTGTGTCCCTAAATTCCATCTCTCCACTGATGGTGGCCGAACCTTCAACATAGCTGCCCTTAAGTTATGGAACTCACTCCCCCAAAATCTCCTGAACATATCCTCCATTTCCTTGTTTAAATCACAGTTAAAATACTTTCTCTTTTCCCTCTTTTTTTATCTATATGTTAAATTTTTGTTTGTTCCTGAGCTATGAAAAGGCGCTATTAAAATAAATAAATAAATAAATAAATAAAACTTCCTGTTTTGGTTTCTGTTGCCTTATTATATCTCTGGCATTGTGCTTAACTTAGCCTAGCATAGTCAACCTTTCATGTTGTTGTTTAATAGGCCTCTTTTGCCATGTTGTGTTTATGCTTCTGTAATTTGGATATTTGCCTGTATTTAGTACCATCCCTGTGTTTATTAAAACTCTCCGCTTTAGTGTACATGCCTGCTCTAGGCTGGTTTATTACATGCGGTGCCATGAATCCAATTAATTGTGCTTTGTTTGGTTTAAAGTTTTCCTACAAAAACTCTCACCTTTACAAGTGAAATGCTTGTTTTACTGTTTTAGTCCCATTTCTTTTCAACCAGGAAAAGACAATCTGTACATTAGAACTTATCAAAGAGGGTGTAATCTTGTATCTAATATCTGAGCCTGGTTTAGGAACAAGTGTACCAGTAATAAAAAAAAAAAAAAGTATTTAATAATTCAGCATCATTGACTGCGTGCTTTTATTATATATTCCTTCATTGTTGGTTACCCTGGAAAGCATCAATATAATCGCTAATGTTTTTATTATTCTGTATCAGCGGAAAAGGCCAAGCACTGTGAAAAACCCCATCTTCACACTGAGATAAATGTTGCTGTCCCATTACCTCCATAAAGAGACTGTAAATCACCCCTGAGGAAGCCTATTCCTGAGCTATAACAATCAGCCACGGTCATCCTGACCTTTCAACTTGTGCTTTTCATGTAAATGACATCTTCGCAGCTGCTTGTGCAAAAGCTTGACAAAGGACCAGATCTAGGAAACAACTAGGAGGAAAAAGAAATTCAGGTGATAATTCAGGAACATGGCATAGCCAATAATAATGTCCAAAGCAATAGCAAATTGTTAATGGTTCCATGATAGTCCTTCAAAAATGTACTTATGTGTTTGGAAAAGTGCATGCTTATAGCAGTGCTGGAGTCAGTTACAGTAAAATGACTTTATAGCCACCCCTACTGAGTTTGTTTGTGCTATCAAGTTCTCCATCCGAGTCCAATCATATTGATCAGAATCACACTAGATATACCAGACCACCCTAAGTGCATAACAGTAAAATGACTCTGATTGCTATCTGGGCTGACTGTGGAATCAATATAAAGTGATGGGAGCGCTGATTAGAACAGAAAGGTCTTCTGCTGTCTTGGCAACACCAGTATTGAGATACTTCTATGACAATAACTACTACTGTCTCGGCACCATGTTAGTCTATATGGGTAGTATCTTTTTTTCATGTAAAGCTTAATTACAACCACAAGCCGTCTTTCAAAGATAAAAATACATCATCTTAAGGTTTCCTTTTTGGCACCCAAATCAGATTATTTGCTATTAACAAATTATTCAAGGCAGATTACATTTGAAATTTTTGTTGAACCAAGTGCAACAGCACCACCAATGGATTTAAGGAAAATAGATTTATTTCTAGCCCAGATGGTAGATTAGTGACAGTAGTGACAGTCATGTCATTTGACTACACAACATGAAATGCTATCGACACACTATTGATACATTCATAACAAATCATCAGCAGTGATCTAGAAGAAGATTTGAAAGCTGGTAGCTTTTTCAACACCTTAATTCATAGTAAATCCAACAAACTCACTCTTGGTTGTTATGACTCCAAGCTTTGCATCACATTTCAAAAATGTAGCTAGCAGGCAATGTTGAATAACCTTCCAACAAGATCCACAGCATTTAGGCAACCTTTAGGTACACACCATCTCCTCAGTATTGAGTTCAGTCCTATAGTGTTAATTCCAAATGGTCTCATGCTTGCAAATCTGTGACAATTTGCACAACTCAAGTCATATAAAAAATATACAAAGGTTATGTTCAGTTTTATGGGTGGGTCCAATCATAACACAATTTGTTCACATTTGTTTGAATTTCTCATGAGAAGAGATTGATTGGTTATCACTTTGCCTCGCACCTCCGGGGTTGAGGGTTCAATTCCTGCCCCTGCCCTGTGTTTGTGGCATTTGCATGTTCTCCCCATGCTTCAAGGGTTTCCTCAGGGTACTCTGGTTTCCTCCCCAAGTCCAAAGACATGCACTGTAGGCTCACTGGCATCTCAAAATTGTTTGTAGTGTGTGAATGGTGTGTGAATGTGTGTGTGATTGTGCCCTGCAATGGGTTGTGCCCCAAATCCCCTGGGATAGACTCCAGGCTCCCGTGTCCCTGTGTAGGATAAGCAGAACAGAATATGGATGGATGGATCCAGCTAGATTAAAATGAACAGTAGCGATTTTGTTATGTCAAATTCTTGGAAAAATTATAGAAATTCTAACAAGCAAAACCAATGTTGTGGGATTTTCAATAAAGGAGGTCTTCTGTGCTCCTCAAGCTAACTTAAACACTTGTAATCTTTCATATGTATTGGCTCATGCAAATTATTATGAATAACCATGACCACATGGTGGCAACAAAATGCTGGTGCTTATTGTTTTTGAAATCTTCACACTTTTTCAGAACTTATGATATTTATCAAACTGAGCAAAGCTAAGTTATTGGTTGATATTGGTTGATGCTAATGTACAATGCAAGACATTGTAGTAAATATGCTTTGAATTCAGTTACTGCCAACGTTAAAGTCAGAATAATTTGATTCCCACCGCCTTTTACCTTACTGTGGGTGGGGCGAGTACATTATTTCTGACAGAGTATGAATAAAAGTCCATCTGCAGATGCACAAACACATCTTTTAAGCTTCAGGCTGTTGTTGAGATCACAAGACAAAGCAAGTCATGCACTGTTGAGGGTTTGTGGGGCAGCACAGGACATGGTGAGACGTTTGGCATCTCTTTGATAAATCACTTGACTCATGTCATTTTGCTCATTCGTAATAAGGTGCATTGACAGACATCCATGAGAGCATATAGTGCAGTTCCATCGAGATTATTTTACATCAATGGCTTCAATCGCTGGTGTGCAAGAACTACATCTAAAGATAGGAAGAGGTCTTAGAGTTAGGAAGACAGAAAAACACAAGAACTGAGCTTTAATCCATGGAAGAGGTAGCAGGTTCTTCAGTATACAAAAGCTGATTGTACTTCAAGTGGAATACAGGTTGTAACATAAAGATAGATCCGAGATTTATTTGTCAAACTGTAGTAATCTTGAAACTGTCCTATACCATTCTGCAATTAGATTTCCTACAAAAAAAAAACCCATCTTAAGTTTAGGGCTAGGACAAGGTTTAGCATGCCTACCTTTTATGCAATGTCACTTATATAAAATCAAAAGACGTTTTGTTTATTTGACTGTATACAGGGTGGCATGGAGTTGCAGAGGGTAGTGCTGCTGTCCCACAGCTCCAGGGTCTGGGGGTAGATCCTGAGCTTGAGTAACTGTTTGAGTGGTGGATTGGCTATGATATGGTGCTTTCTGATGGACTGTTGTCCCATCCAGGGTGTATTCCAAGATTGCGCCTCGTGTTCCCAGGATAATCACTGTTTTCCCCTTGACTTCACTGTTCTCATTGTAATGAACATACAGTCTCTACCCCTGTCCAATCTTTAATTTATCTGGTTGTGTTCACATATTCCATGTTACCCCCTGACTAGTCTATCTATTTATGCCCTGCAGTTGCAAATTTGCATCTCTATTTAACTTTAACTATTTGTGTTTTGACCATCGCTGTGGGCTCCAATTAAGATTGATGGATTTGCCCTAATAAAGCACGTACCAGTCATCCTGGATTTCACCAAATGATAGTCATACACATCAACAGCTAAAGGATTTGTACCTTTCATAACAGCAAACTAAAAAAAGAAATAATCACCTGTGAAACTTGGTATACATCTTGATATTTTGTACCCCACAATCTGACTGCTACTATTAGAGTGTACAATATCCTGCTCCATCTACAGTATATCTATTGTTCATTGTTCTAAGCATCTCTTACACAGCAGATTATGTTACTGTTTTAAGATGGATTTTAATCTTCGTGTTTAATTGCTACACATTTGTGGGTCACTGCCTTCCCAAAGCTTATATATGATATAGTTGTACTGTAAGGTATCTGTTGTGCGCTAGCAGAATCCTGCAGCTTGTGTTGAGAGGTAATAAATTTGCTTAAGAGATGTGGATGGTCTTTGTTTTGTACAGCCTGGTGATCACACATAGTACAGCGGTATGAAAATGAAATAGTAATGAGATGCATGAGTTATGAATGACAGGGGTTGAAATGGTGAATAATAAAATAGTGATCAAATGTTTTCACTAATAATTAAACAGCTACTGAAGAAACTTGTTGACCCCAAACAGATTTGCTAACATCTCATACACTGTAGGTGCCCGGAAAATAAAAGTGGTCAGGTAAAATGGGTCCCAGCATCTGACCTTGAGGGATCACTTTTGGAAGTCAGGATATTCTATATGGTCTAAGCTTTGACTAAATCACAAAGTGGCCACTTTATAACGTATCCGTACCTTGTATTTGCATACACTGTAGATAGGAGACCATTCTCAGCACAGTATTAACACTGTCATGGCAGTGGCATCTTAGCAGGTGTGGTGTTCATACAAGTGTATTTGGGTCGGTCCATGATTGTGGAGCCATTTAATATTTGTAACTCTTTTTAAATTAAAGGTTTTTAAAAATCATTTTCCACATTTTTGCTTTGGTGACATTGGTTGCATTTTGCAGCTGAACAAATAATATGTTTTAGCTTTTAGCAGAGAACTAGCAAATGCACATAAGTATATAGTATGTAATAATAGTAGTAATATACTGTATAATATGCCTAAGTAACATCCACACAAATCCATGCTAAGCATATTAAGGACATTCTAGTCATTGTTCCTTAAAATTATGATGTTTTTTAAAAAAATATATAAATAATTAATTAATAATTTATGTTCAATCTATAATTTGGATAACAGGATAACAATTCACAACATCCATCCATTTTTCATACCGCTTATCCTACACAGGGTCGCGGTGGAGCCTGGAGCCTCTCCCAGGGAACTCGGGCAAACACTTTCACGTACTACGGACAATTTGGAAATGCCAATCAGCCTACAACGCATGTCTTTGAACTGGGGTAAGAAACCGTAGTACCCAGAGGAAACCCCTGAAGCATGGTGAGAACACACATAGCAGGATTTAAAAATAAAGAAAAAAAAATACTTACTGTAAATAAAGAAAAGAAATCTTCCCGAAATTCGGGATGATGCAATTTGCTGTTGAACATGTGTCTTGTGGAATATTCTGAATATTTCATAGGGGTGAATGTTTTCAGCAGGGTTCGGTGAATGCTCTAGGACTAAAATGTGCATATTTTAAAACCTATAATGGATGACTCACGGAATAGGACATTTCAAGCATGAGATGTTAAATGGATTAAGTATTTTAATTATTATATTTTAAGTTAAAGTGTAGTCATAGAGGGCTAGGACAGAGAGCAATTTTCTCTAAAATAAAAATGAAAGAGGTTGCACACACTAATAATATACTCAATCTTCAATAATATTAATAGCAAAATTTGTCTTCTAAAGTTCAGTCATACATTTAGACATTTTGAAATGCACACCACAGGTTTGAGTGATGCTTACATTTTTATATTTGATCAGTGAGTGATGACTTAAGCATCTTGTGTGGGAAGAGAAAATTGGGTTTACTTTCTTTCATCTCTAACTTTTTCAAATTCATATATATCCAAAACTTTTGCTTTGATATAGTGTCAGTGTGGTGTGAAGGAAATTGGTTCATTATGTCATTTATTTTAGATTGAAATCAAGGGAATGCTCTTTGCAGTACTTTCAAAAAAGCATTTTGTGGACTCTGTGGTGTATTCTGTGTACATATATATGTAAGAAGATTTGTCCGTATGTACTGTAGTTTGTGCTGTGTATGGATTCACTAGGCTCAGGAAGAGTGGGTCACAAATACTAGCCTGTTTGAGCATTGGTTACCATCACAACCCTGTATGTATACCAGGAGGTCTCAACGGACGAGAGCTTCTGTGGCCTGTTACATGAAAACTGTGAACACATACTGTAAGTATGCTCTGTACCTCGGAGACATGCTTTAGTGCATTCACCATGTGCTTGCACTGGAGTTATAATTCTTAATCATAAACATGGTTCCTCTGGGTTCTCCAGTTTCCTCCCACCTCCTATAACATGCTGGTAAGTGAATTGATTATTCTAAATAGCCCATAAGTGTGAATGTGTATCTCCATGGTGCCTTGTGATGGACTGGTGTCCTATCCAGAGTCTATTCCTGCCTTATGCCCAGTGTTCCTGGAATTGGCTCCAGATTCTGACCAGGATAAAGAAGAATGAGTAAATTAATTTTATTAAAGAGGTGTATACTAGGACTGGGATGCCACAGGACACCAAAAAAGAGTTGGAGTTGTTATATTTTACTTATGGTCCTATAAACGAATGGTGAAATATAAATCTCACCAGTCACATGACACTATTATTAACATGGGAGTGTATTGAACATGACATTGTGCTTACACGGCACTGTGTGACACATTTACCACATTGATTCTCTCATCTTTAGTAACTTCTTTATCATTGTAAGTGTTGTTGTGGTTTAAGTGACTAATCTGTGTCTATTTTTGGAAATATAATTAATTAAAAAAATATAATACAAATGAAAGCAATATCTGCAGCAGTGGGTGGGCTTAGGATTAAAACAAAAGTACTAGGGACATTGAAGATAAGGACACTAAATTAGGAAAGAGTTGATCAAACAAATAAGTTCAAGATAAAGACCCAGACAGGATATAAATCCACAATGACACCTTTACATATAATGAAGCTTATTTGGACTGTGAACATAATCCGTGGCATAAAATGAATAGACTGTACTTAATGGCCTTCTATTATAATTGCTTATGTAAGGTTCAACGTTATCACATGTTCTCCTTTCAGTGCTCTCTCTCTCTCTCTCTCTCTCCCTCTCTCTCTCTCTCTCTCTCTCAAAAATGGGATTCGTCTAGACACTCAATGCTGACTCATAGAAATTTTTTTTTAATATAAATGTTATAATAAAAGCTAGCAACACTAAGCCTCTCCCCAGGGCTTAATTTTTAATAAAACAAAAATGACTACAACTATTCCCATTGTACCCCATCCAGGGTGTACCACACCTTGTGCCTGATGCTCCCTGGGATAGGCTCCAGGTTCCCCACAACCCCAGTAGGATAAGCAATATGAAAATGGAAAATGGATATTCCCATTGTAAATCTGTCATCTCTGTTCCCTTTTCCATTTTAGATTAATGTTGATATGCAATATAAGTAAAAAATTATTTAATTCCACCCATATTTGATTTTAGACACCAAGTTGCCCTGAATGTATTAAACGTTCTTTATGTAAAAGCAATCGACACTTTTCATTAATATTATCATTCTGATCTCATGAGGACTTTGAAATTTGAATGAACAATGGCAATGTGGATAGATTAAGTTAAATTTCATGAGTTCTATGAAGTGGGAAAAATGCTAACCGTGAACCTAGTCCTAACTTAAACCTCCTTATTATTTTATATAACTCTTGGGAAACAGTGTATTTAACAATCACTGTCATTTAAACTTTCAGAAATGTAAAATAACAAGATTTGTGAACTTTATTTAAAAAGGAAAAAAATATGCAGCACACAATACTTGATTCTGATTGGTCAGAAATGATTCATTTTCTATAACAGCACAGTTCTTACAAAGGTGTTCTTCTAATACGTTATTGTTTACATGGTAACAACTGTCACAAAGATTTGTACAGTATGGTGGATGCTCCATGTAAACAGATTAGAAAATGTGTAATTGGAAAATGGATGGATGAATGAAAGTCTTCAGGACTGATGGCTTTGTGATTTCTCAGTAACATAGCAAAATACTTTTTTTTTTTTTTTTTGCTTTAATAAATTCAAGAGGGGATAAAAGACAAGCTGGTGAGGAAATGACTGCTTATAGCTGCTAATGTGATGAAAGACACTAACTTCTTTTGTAGACATCTCATATGGAGCATAACTATAAACAGATAAAATATACAACATATTACTGAATGAATAAAAAAAAAATTGTCAAATATTCATTATGTTCCAGGGTGGTAATGGTAATATCTCTTCATGTCAGGCTAAATCACACCACCCTGTCAGTTCATTATTTTCATATAACACACCACAATATGTTTTAATCCTTACTTGAGTTGACAGTGATCACTTTCAAACTGTTGGGGCTCTTCAGTCCTTCAAGGTGACATAAATAACCACAATGTATGAAAATTTCACATGATTTACTGTATATCATGTCCAATTTATGGACATATTGACTTTCCAGGTTTTACATAGCTGACCTTAATGTCACCTGCAGTTAAATCAAAGCAAGGTCAGAACTGTGCAGGTATATTCAATATATATTACTGCTGGAAGTGGCAAATAATTGTGTAAAAAATAATAATGTAATGAACAGTGTTTACAGAATTGATCTAATCTAATTTAACAAAGACAAACCAAGTCTCACTTCAAAAAGATTCATTCAAAAAAAATATTTTTTTGTACATGACTATGACAAATAGGAGAAATTATACTGGCTTGCATCAGAATTATGTGCTAGTAAATTAATGTACTCCACAGAGAGAAGCAAAGAAGACAATCCCGGTTCTTAAAGATAATGCAGGACATAATTAAATCTCAGACTACATTCAGCGGGCCATATAAAAACAAAGCTGATTTAATTAGATATGTTCATATTCATCTAGTCATTCCTATGAAAAGCTATAATTAACACCTGTTACAAAAGTTGTTCCTATGTTTTTCTTTCTTTTATTTTTTTTCAACTACCCTACTATACTGTATATGCATGTGGCATTTTAATTATGCCATAGCTGCATAATACTTGCATAATTGCACCAGTAATTTTACGCATCAACATAACTCCCCTCAGGAAAAAGATGATCCTAGAAGCTTATCCCACTAAAGATCCCCAAGGGTGGTTTCATTAGGAAGGATTCTTCTCTTTGGTGGAAGAGAGAAAATGATCAAACAAAGTGAGACAGGTAGGAGACATTCCATGCCAGCTGATTAGCATAACACATTTGGAGATATCTTCTTGCGCATTTGCTAATTCTGAACTGTTTGTAGGAAGAAGTCACTAATTCGACAGATCACTAGCTGAAACACATCAGATATGTTTATATTGAAATATGTGTTGTCTTTTCATGATTCTGGCAATATATAATTTGTTAGTTGGTGCTATATTTTCATTCTTCCTATCAGAAGTTCACAATTGATTTGTTGGTGCAGTTAGGATGGGATAAAAATAAAATTTTATCTCAAACATAAGTGATAATGGTCAGGTTTTGCTGTTAGTTCCTTGAAACAAAAAAGCTTTTTTCCTCACTCAGTATTTTCCTGTGAATTTCATTGTCATATTAATGAGAAATCCAACATAGAAGTAGTGGAGACATTGGAGCAAATGTTTTGCACAGAATGTTTTTTTCTGCACGATACAATTTATTTATTTTTTTTGCTATATGTTGTTTTGCACAATACATTTTTACCCACAAAAGAATTGTGGATAATGTAGGGAAAAAAGTGAAAATAGACTGATTGTTATTTTTAAAAAAAAATAAATAAATAAGTCCATTGGACTCATATAAACACTCTGGGTGTTAATTCAACAGTAGGGATTTTACTACACTTACTATGGGCTGTCAGTCAGTCTGTATGTTGGCATGGCAACACATACAGTAATGTTCTATGCAGCTGTGGCATCTTTTTTTCCTGGCAGAGCAAGAGTAACTAAATATTTGGCAATATTGTGTACTTGATATTAATTTATGTTTATACAACTGTTGTATGAAAGGAATATCAGGATGTGATTACCTGCAGTATTAAGCCTGCTGCCTTGTGCCTACAGCCAAATTACAGCCATGTTAATATTTACTACAACAACAAGTCTTGCTCTTGCAGTATTGCTAAAATATGCAAGTCATTCAGGGTTTCTGGTCTGTTTTCCTGAACAGAACTAATTCCATTTAAAATGTTCCGATTCTAACACAGAGAACAAGTAATTTTGATATAATACTGTACACCACATAAATTACCTTCCCAAAAAATTTTATAAATATATTTTAATGTAATCTTGTAGTCCGTTTATATATTTATTGACAGCACAACACACATTAATGATGAGTTTGATGTTGAGCGTGCAAAACTCTCAAAACTGCTTCTTGGGTTTTTTTTTTCTTTGCACCAACTGAGGACACAATCTAGCCCTTGGAAAGAACTATTTTTAATAGGCAGATTAATTAACTTGCACAGATGACAGAATATTTTCAGAATCAGGAACATGATGCATCAGTGAAGTGGAAACATTGTGCCGAACAAAATGAAGATGGACTCAAATAATCTCTTTTATAAGAAGAAAACACCACAGATCATAGAAAATATGTAAGTGAAAAAAGTCTTGATTTTTCTCAATGGTGCAAAAAGGCGTTCTCTCCAAACGAATTTGAATACTTGCTTATTTAGTTGTATTAATGCTCTTAACCAACTTAATCTAGTAATAAGAACTGATTATGGCGAAAGTTTTAGACCTGGGTTATTCCAGTACAATTTCTAAATGTCATGCTACATAAAATTTCATGTACCAAACAGGACTGAAAGGCAAGAACAGTTACCTTTTAATGCTTAAGCATTGATACAAATAAACCACATTTAATATACATAGATCAGTCATAACATTAAAACTACCCACCTAATATTGTGTAGGATCCCCTTGTGCTGCCAAAACAGCCCTGATACTTCGAAACATGGACACCACAAAACCTCTGAAGGTGTGCTGTGGTATCTGGCACCAAGATGTATGCAGCAGATCCTTTCAGTCCTGTAAGTTGCGAGGTGGGGCCTCCATGGATCAGACTTGTTTGTCCAGCACTTCCCACAGATGCTCCATAGTCCAGTTCTGACGCTCACATGCCCATTGTAGGTGATTTTGGCAGTGGACAGGAGACAGCCTGGGCATTTTTCTGGTCTGCAGCTACACAGCCCCACATGCAGCAAGCTGTGATGTGTTCTGACACCTTTCTATCATAGCGAGCATTAACTTTTTCAGCAATTTGTGCTGCACTAGCTCTTCTGTGGGATTAGATGAGACGGGCTAGCCTTTGCTCCCCATGCACATCTATTGGCCTTGGGTGCCCATGACCATGTGACTGATTCACTGGTTGCACTTCCTTGGGCCACTTTTGGTTGGTACTAACCACTGTATACTGGGAACACTCCACAAGATCTGCCGTTTTGGAAATGCTCTGACCCAGTCGTCTAGCCATCACAATTTAGCCCTTGTCAAAGTCGCTCGGATCCTTACACTTGCCCATTTTTCCTGCTTCCAACACATAAACTTATAGAACTCACTGTTCACTTGCTGCCTAATATATCCCACTCCTTGGCAGGTGCCATTTTAACGAGATGATCAATGTTATTCACGTCATCTGTCAGTAGTCTTTTTGTTTTTGTCATTGTTGGTTTCTTTCTTTCTTTTTGGATTTTATGTAAATGATAGCAAAAGCGACGCCTTTGCTATCATTTACATAAATCCATGTGATTGGCCACAGGGTCTGCTACAAAAGCAGAAATGGTTCATTTTTAGAAAGCTGATGTTAATTTGAAAGTACCCACAGCCATTTTTCATATGGCGATCAGATCTGCTACAGTATTTTTCAAGTATTTTGTCCTATCCACTGAAATATTTTGCTTGGTCTGCACCCAACCCCTGTTATAGACCATTCTGCAACTCTGCAGCTTTAAGAATAGCATCAAGCCTGCACTGAAGGTATTATAGTCGTAGATAAACACTATGTTCATTTATAATCAGCACTAAAGTATTCAGTGTGAAACAAAGAAAAGAACCGCAGTTCAACTGAGCAAAACATACAAGTCAGACTTGATTTTTAAAACATATACTGCTTTGTTAGACCTGCATTGTTTGCGTCTGAGCATCTCATTAGTGCTAATTCTTTGTTTAGAGCTCTTTCCTGATGGCACATCCGAGAATGCATCTAATGTGTCTAGCAGAAGCTCTCGCTAATATGCCACAGCTTCCTTAGCATCCTTGTGACTCTAGAGTGATGGAGAATGAAGATGAGCCGATTAGATGATGCTGTGTCATGTGTTAAAAGCATAGTAGTCAAAGTGCCACATAATGATCTTAAGCAGGCTGAATATCTGCAGAAAAGTCAAGACGTTAGTCATCTACAGAACTGATATAACTGAAATTAGAGAGTGATTTTAGGGCTTACACCCAAGTCATGTTTTGTGTAAATGTCATCAAATTGACAAAAGACAAGGGCTTATTATGTGCCACCTCTGGAAAATGGCACTTCTAGAAGACATGGAAGAAAAGAGAAATGGTTGTTAGAGCTATAAAAATCAAAAGAATGAGAAAGATAAAAGGACTCGCATGGCAGACAAATAGGACCACCACTATGAAACTATAATTGCCCCAAGGCCGATGTAATTTTTGACATTCACAGACAAGAAAATAGGCCTACTGTAGAGCATAGAATGGGTCTCTAAAGTGATGACACAGACATTAGCAAAAAAGAGCTCTAAGAGCTGCATTATACATTAGATTTTCACTACCAGTTAAGACATTTAAGGCACATGGTTGAAATTTGTTTCTTTGACAAATGTAAATAATAACGTTAATTCTGGTTTATAAAATGTATGTATAAGTACAAATCTATTTTTACTTGAAACAAGTAGATTTTACTTAAAATTGTATTGTTTCCTCAAACTAGTAGTTTTCATTTAGACCTTAGGACAAGCAGTGAAGAGCTCGGCATATTCTGACAGTATAAGTGAAGCTCCCTCATGAAGCTGATGAGAAGAATAGATGTCAAGAGTGTGCAAAGCTCCATCAAGAATATTATTTAAAGCATATATAAAACGTTTTTATATATATATAAACACTTTTTGTTCACATAATTCCATTCCATCATAGTGTTAATATCTTCATTATTATTCACATTATCAGCCTCTATTATGTGAAGCATAGACACAATTCACAGGCATGCCCCAGTATGACAAAGCTACGCAACATCTCATTCCCTTCTCAGGGAACATGGTTACATGTGTAACACAGACGTTCCCTTTCAAAAGGGAGCTCAATGTTGCGTGAGCTTCATGCTGTGGGAACGAGAATACCCACTCCGTCATACTGAGGGTATGGCCTGTTCAAAAATGGCCCAGGGTGGAGTGCATGTCCAAAGTATAATATCGAATGAATGTGTGCGCCGTAGACCATACTGCCACTGCACACACATCCGGTAAGTGTACCCCTTTGGATAAAGCCTTCGAGGAGGCGAAGGGGGTTCAACCTAAGCCCAATGCTCCTCATGTGGGCAAGAACAACATCTAGATGTTGAATCACCAACTCCCTGGATCATGTTAGAATTAACCAGTCATCCAGGTAGTTTAGTACACAGATGCCCTGGAGTCACAAGGGAGCCAGAGTGGCATCCATGCACTTCGTGAAGGTGTGAGGGAATAAAGCTAGACCAAAGGGAAGAACCCGATAATGGTACGCTTTGCCTCCAAATGCAAACCTCAGGAAATTCCCATGATGGGGCAATATTTCTATGTTGTACATGTTCTATGGCCCCTTTGTCCAAGAGAGACCTTACTTCCTGCGCTAATGTCGGGCTCTGCTCCATGCTGACTACTGTGTTGAGCACACCTCTGAACTGGGGGGTCAAGCTCTGAACTGGACCCGGTAACCCTTTTCTATGGTGGACAGAACCCATGGAGACACATTTGGCAGTAGTTTCCATGCTGCCACGTGATCTTTAAGTGATGTTAACTTTTCCACATTATGTTTCAGGGAAAGCAAAAGATTTCCGTTGCCCTGTGACAGCTCACTGACCAGAGAAGACTGAAAACTTGGGAAGACATTGGTTAGGGGAGTCCCTACAGTAACACTGGGGGCTAACTTCCTGTCCCCTGATACCTCCTTTTGTGGCCCATCTGGACTGATCCTTCTTTGCCTGCTTGGCATTAATGATCATTCTTAGACCAGGCCTAGTAGCAGGCGGCAACTGAGGCCTCCTGGTCCCCCCTGGCTTTCCATGGGGGGAGGCGGGCCACCACATTCGCCTTCTGTGCCTCCCTCGCACTAGTGATGGGGAAGGAACTGGCTGAATGCCGCCATTTGCTGTTTCGCGAAACCTGTCGGCGATGGCGTTACCCTCGCCGCTGAACAGGCCAGAAGGTTTAACAAGGGAATCCAGCTGGGAGACCTTATCCCACATTCTGGTTGAGCCATAGGTGCCTCTCCATTGCGCAGTGAAGCTCTGTCACTGCCTCAGGCCCAATTCCCTCCCCACTGTCAAGCTCATTCAGCAGGTCTGCTTGGTAGGCCCGCAACACCACCATTGTATGAAGTGATCCACAAGTGAGACCCGCTTCTGCATGAGCTTTGCCAGCCAACACCGAGTTGGCCATACACAGCTTGGATGGCAAAGCCAGCCCCCCTAAATTCCCTGCCGTCGATGGAGAGAGGTAGCTTGCAAGCACCTCCCCCACCTTTGGCAAATACCCGTTCTGTTCATTCCCATTCTCTGTTCAAGAGCTGCTTGACGTGATCACTAGCGTTGTAGAAAAGCTCAATTTAGACTGGCCCAGGGAAGAGGAAGTGGCTCATATCGCTTTTGGGGAAAACTGTATACCAGCTGTGTCTATAACCCCACGATGTCCGATTATTTGGCCATCACGGGGTTATAGACACAGCTGGTGTACAGTTTTCCCCAAAAGCGATACGAGCCACTTCCTCTTCCCTAGGCCAGTCTAAATTGAGCTTTTCTACAATGCTAGTGATCACGTCAAGCAGCTCTTCATATGATTGAGAACTGCTCTCCATTTTTGGTGCACTGGCAGCCCCCCCCCCCCGGCTCCTCGGAGTACCAGAAGGAGGAGTTGCGATGAGAGCTCCAAAACCCAGAAGAAGAGAGTCAGATCTGGAGGACAGAGCAAGAGAGCACGTACAGGGTCCCCAGATCCCAGAGGCTCCAAAACCCAACTCCTAAATGTGAAGTGTTCACAATACATTCAGTCAGCCCTCTCAAGGACTGCCGCTGCACGTTCCACTCCCAGACACTTCACACAGAAAGTGTGTGTGTGTATATATAAAAATTTTTAATTTTTGGAAAAAAATAGAAAGTTTCTGGGAGTGTTCACACAAACAACTGACATGCAGTCTTCGCTGAAGATAATAAGGCTGATGACATGGTTTACAGGCACCATTTTATAATCATGTGATGTGCGAAATGCCACATCACCTGGCCACGGCAGGCCTATAAATACGCGTGATTTCACACAGACTTCAGACACTGGTCATGCCTGAGGGTGCTTTCCACTGCATGAAGCTCACGCAACATTGACTTCCCTTTGAAAGGGAGCAGAAAATGCAGCAATGACACCAAAACCACAACAGTAAAACCAAAAACACAACAGAGAAAACAAAAAAGCAGCAGCTAACCAAACCATCAAAAACAAAAACAGAGCATCAAAACTAAAGAACACAACACCACTACAAATGTAAAAGTGCAACAAAATCAAAAACACATGTGCATTCACTAAAAACAAAAAGGTTAGGTCCTTATTAAACATCACTTGCTCATTCCTGAGGATGTTTACAGTAAAAGGAAACATTAACCTAAATGAATCTACAGATGCTTTTATTCATGCTTATTCAGGCTTTTAACAAGGATGTCCTCTATGATGTTATCTCAGATATGCTGTCGAGAGTACAAGACATTAATATGAGTATTTGAATACAGAAAATCTGCCAAAGGGAAGAAAGACTTACTCCTCACTGTAATAACAAAGTAGCTTCACATTAAAGTGTTTTCACTAAGCTAAGTATATAAGAGACCAAAATAATGCAACTCTTTTCCCTTGTGATAGTCATATGCCATGTCCCATTAGCAACAAGCATGTGATGCGTAATATGGACTTTCCATTTAGAGTGTTTAGGAATTTGCTGTTGTGTATGAATCTGTTGTTGTGGTTGTGAATTTGCTGTTGTGTATGAATTTGCTGTTGTGGTTTTGAATTTGATTTTGTTTATGAATTTGCTGTTGTGTATGAATTTGCTGTTGTGTTTATAAATTTGCTCTAGATTATGAATTTGCTGCTATGTTTTGGTTTGTTCATGTGTTTTGCGTTTCCAAGTCAGTGTAAAAAAAATAGATAAAATGTAGAAAATCCCACTATGAGCAGGTGTCTAAACATTGTGACTGGCAGTTTAAAATTTCTGATCTGGTGCACTGACATTCTCTTAAGAGCATTTTAAGCACAAACTAAATTTAAACCCAACTCATTGCAAAGGTGTTGAATATGATGGTGCAGATGGAGACTTCATTTCCAATTAAGCATTTAGAACAAACAACTACCATGCAGTGGCGCTTTTGCTGTCAAAAAGATGTCAGTCCATCTGCTTCTCTGGCTCTGGTCCTTCAGGGAATAAAAAGTGTTCTCGAATTGGCAGAATCAGGCCAGGCCATTCTAGTGATTAGGCCTTCTCCCTGTGGCAATATGTCTTATCTCTACTTGTACCTAAGTGGACAATGCTCAGCTTTGCTCAGCAGAGACTGACTCCATCTCAGTTCAGCTGAAGTGTTTACCAGCTGTCCACTAAGCTTCTAATGATCAGCTGTATCACTCACCCGTGACACGGGAGAAAAAGCAATGACAAGCGCTTCTGATTCCAAACTGGAAACTGACTTCTGATTCAACTTCTCTTTGACTACTAGATCTTACACCCTTTCTTCTATACCCTGCATTTTGGTTATTAGTTGTCCTTCACCTTAATACTGGGATTTCAGCAACTCGAAATAAGCATGAACGCTTCCTTTGTATTTAGTGCTGCATTCAACTTGCTGTCCCTCGAAACTTACCTCGAAACCTTGAAATTGGAAGTCAAAACCTGGAACTATGCCGTTCTCAACCTCTATGTGATTCAGCTACTATATGTGGGGAAAAATAATTTTTGTTTTTTCCCAGTCAGAAGTGAGCATTTAGACCTTTAGACAAATGCGGAATTTTAGGTGAAACATTTACGAGAAATTTACTTACAAATGTCTATATAGTGAGTAAGGATTTCATAAATCTACCAAATATAAACAGTACAATATGTAATCAAATAAAACCTACAGGCAGCCTTTGGTAAATATGAGCAAAATAATGAACATGTGGGGGGAATGTATAGTTTTAGTGCAAGTTGATTTGTTTAGGATTATTAACTTGTATGATCAATTATTAACATCCAGGCCAAGGCAAGCAAGCTTTAGGACTACTCTTGACTTATAACTTAATTTTAATATTGGCCCTGATTGGCTTAGTGACACTTTAATTACTGTAATGTATTTTTAAATCCTTAACTTGACTAACAACCATCTTTATTGTGTTGAAAGCTCTCTGGACTTCTCTAAGGTGATGGATGATGAAGAGGTTTTACATGTATAAAAACTCCAACAACAGAGATTTTGAAGGCTGAAAGCAATTTTGAAAAATGTTTTCTGGTGTCTCACCCAGGTGTCCCATTCCTGCTTCATGCCCAATTTCCTGGGATAGGCTTTGGATCCACCATGACCCTGACTAGGATAAAACAGTTATTAAAGATAGTTTTGCCTTTCGTATGAGAATTTATTTTTCAGTGATTTTTTTTTGTTGTTGTTGTTGTTAAAGAAATGGAAAATGTGACTGGAAAATTGCCATTGTGTTTAATTTCATGCACATTTCCCCCATTCTTTTGGAGTTCCTGGTGGTTTAATGCTTGCAGATTTAAACAACTCACATGCCTCAATTCAAACAAAAGTCTACAAAGGTTAAGGTTAGAAGCAGTCTTATAAATCCAATAAAATCCAAAAGAGTTACTTTCATTTGTCCTAACGTATGAACCTAATGTTTCATTCATTTCACTTCTTTTAGATTAGTCACATTTATGTTGAATACTTGCATTATTCAGTTCTTTAATTTTTTCATGTAGAGTTACTCACATTCAAATAAATATAAAAGAAAATAGATTAAAATAGTTGATCTGTTTTGGTTTATTTTCACAGGTAAAAAAAACAATAACCACTAAACCTACATCTCCTTTGCTACATTTCATGTAGGTTGGCTCTTACGAGATCACACTGCATTGAGAGAAGATTCTCTTTAGACTATGTCTTTAGACTATGAATGTGGCTGTGTAAAGGTAAAAATCAGGGCTGCAAGGTGAAAGCAAGACTGTGAAGCAAATCCTGACCAACAGCCACCTAAAAGATTCAGAAGGGAACCTTAAGCATTAATACATCCTTGGATTGCACGAGACGAGAGAAATCCCAAAGAGAAGGAGTGATACAAGGAAAGTGAGTCATGAGACACATGACTTGCCTGTTGTGTAGGAAGGTTGTGGAGGAGGAAGAACTTGCACGAGGGTTGACGCAAGAGAGAATCCTACACAGCAGTGGGAGGAATTTCTCTGTAGTAAGCCAGTCTCCATGGCATATTCTACTCACCTTTCCTTGTGTGGCGCACGGTCGTGACTGTGTAAGAGATGCACAGTGGAGTAAAAGATGTGTTCCAACTTCATTGCAAAGTGTAAAAACTTTGGGATGCACAAACAAGTAAATCAGTATTTCCTCAAACTTAGCAGATACCATATGCAAAGAATAAAACACAACAGTTAGAGGAAATTAATCAACAGTTGGGTGGTGTGATGAAGCGGATTTACACCAAAAAGTGGATCATTTCCCAATAACAGCACATCCTAAAATGTTTTAGAATCTCTTATTGCACATCAATTGGCCAACAATATCAATCTTTAATTTATTAATGAATGACAAGTGATACTGTGTATTCATTTTGAGTTGCCTTTAATGATGTGGAACATCCACCAGACAAGTTAGTTATCATGAGCATTGTAGCTATAAACAGCAATCACCCGCCTCTCATTTTTCTCAGCTTTTCATTTTATTGAGAAAGTGGAAAGTGCAAAGTCATCTTTCCTGAACACACACACACACACACACACACACACACACACACACACACCTACACACACACACATAACATACTGATGGTTAGAAAGCGCTGACAATGGAGACTTCTTTAAAAAAAAAAAAAAATGTATCCTGATGAAAAGCTTCACCCTGTCAATTTATTCTATATAGATAGATAGTTAGATAGATACATAGATAGATACATAGATAGATAGATAAGAAATACTTTGTTGTTTAAAGATGTAAGAAGTCACTATATTTTACATTTAAGATATACTATATATAATCTTCAAATTTAGTTTTAGATATTGTGTATTGCCTTTAACGTTAGAGATTTGTGATTAATAGCTGCAACTACTTTCCAAGCTTCTGTTAGAGAGAATTAATCAACGCCTCTTGACAAATCATATTTGAGAATTCAACAGCATTTATCAAAACAAACCCATTGATTCCTGCAGCCTTGATTCCCTTTCGAAGTCTAACCGGAGTGCAACACAAATGCAAAGCTTGCATAATAGATGCAGCAGAAACATTCATTAGCATTTTTTGGAGGCGATTAAATGAATTTGCATAGAGAAAAACAGAAGCGATACTCCTCCTAAGCCTCCTTAGACATAAACATATTCTCAGTGGCCATCAAAGAAAGCCTTTACCTGAATGCTTCCTTCGTGCCAAGATCCTTCCAGCCCTGTAACCTACAATATAGTCCTCAAAGCACTTGAATCAGGCAGATATTAATGCTTTGTAGACAAATGTTCTTGGATCCTTTGCAGAAAAATCAGCTGGTGAAATGGACACATTTCTGGGGAACACAGCCTAATTCCACTCTTCTCACTGAGTACTCATTACAATGACAAAGCCCTGGAGCAAGTGTATAATTACACATGTTGGCTGCAGACTTTCCACTGTATGATTGAGTTAGTGCTATACAGCTGCCAAAACTGAGCAGAGCCCAGTCGTTTAGGGAACGATGATTTTAAAGGGAATTACACTCATTTTAGAAGTCCATTAGAAAGCTACAATCTTGGGGGAAAAAATGGTTCCCCAAGGGTTCTTTGGATGCTTAACAGTTCTAGCTTTTCAAACTGTTTATATTTTGAACCTTTTTACAAGGAGAAACGCTCTGTAGGACCCTTAAGTGTAACAGATGCAAGTATTGTTAATTGTTCTATAGTGTCACAAACATAGCCATTTTGCTGCTATTTTCAGTAATTGAGACAAGAAAGGGTATTTTTTTTTTTCCTTTTTTGCAGCATCAGAATTATAGGTTACTACCAAAAGGCAATCTTACAGTTATGAAATTGATATACATGCAGTACATTATGTATACAGATATACACCAGTAAAGTAACGTGGTTAGCACGTTTGCCTCGCACCTCCGGGGTCGGGGGTTCAAATCTCGGCTCTACCCTTTGTACATGGAGTTTGCATGTTCTTCACATGCTTCTGGGGTTTCCTCCTGGTACTCCAGTTTCCTCCCCTACTCCGCATGCACTGATGCTGACTGGCTTTTCCAATTGTTCATAATGCATGAATGTGTGTGAATGTCCCTGCGAGGATGGCACCCGTACCAGGGTGTGCCCCACCGTGTGCCCTGAATTCCCTGAGATAGGGATATATGACAATATGTGTTCTTACCCATAATGCAGCACTCTCCTGCAGGAAAAATAAAAAGTGTGCACTTGAATTTTTCAAAAACTCTAAAAAATAAATAAATAAATAAATAAATGTCTATTACATAACTGTATTAGTAATTAATCAAGACTTGTTATACAATAGCTTTTTTTTTTTTGAATGCTCAATTCTGATTGGCCAGGTCAATATTTATGCACTCTAATACATTATTATTTCTATAGTAACAGCTTGTCTACAGGGACTTGTAGACGTATGACATGTACGTATGACAGCCGCTCTACATAAACATTTTTGGAGGAAGTCTCCAGTATCAATTCTGCATAAAAGTCAGAGGTAAAGCTGTAACTTTAAGTTTTCTGACATGGGAAAGTCTTCAGGGTGAAGAGTTTTTTGTTTTAATGTGTTTTTTAATATGACAAGCTGCATTTTTAAGTCTTATTAAGGCTGGTGAGTGAATGGCAGTTTATAACTGTTATATTGTAAGTGGACATTCCACAACAATAGAATTGAACAGCTGGCAAAAAGCTATGATATAAGAGGAATAAAACACTTGTGTGCTGATATGCTGTTTTAGGAAAAAAATAAACTTCATGGTGGTAACAGTATGTGACCAACTTGTAAATAATTTTATTCACAAAGGTGAGGACATCTCTGTTTTCTTAGAGACTCTGTCTTATCAGAGCTCTCTACATCAGTTTCAACTTGTGTCACCTTCATAAGTCTCTGATGTTGTTTCTAATATGAAGTCCTCAAACTGTCATTCACACATTTTTAAAGAGGCTTTTCCAGTTTTAAGTTTGGTTGTTAATGCTATTATTAATAGCTCCCTTGAAAATGGAGTTGTTCCAGTTGCATTTAAACATGCTGTAGTCCAGACATTGTTAAAAAGGCATCATCTTGACCAACATGATCTGAATAATTACAGACCCATCTCCAAACTATCTTTTATTTCAAACGTCTTGGAAAAAGTTTTTTTTTTTTTTTTGTTTTTTTTTTTTCTTTTAACATTTTTGATACATTTCAGACTGGTTTTAGAGAACTACATAGTACTGAATCTGCTTTGTTAAAGGTTACCAAAAATATTTTACTCTCTCTTGATTGTATGTATTTTTTTTTTTTTTTTTGTGCAGCCTTTGATACAGTAGATCATGACATCCTTTTAAAGAGACTTAATAATGTGGCTGTGTTTCAGGGACTTGTATTGTATTGTAAGTGGTTTGCCTTTTACCTTAAGGGGAGAACTTTTTCTGTTAATGTAGGAAATTGTTTCTCATCTCCTGCACAAATCTCTTATGTAGTTCCTCAGAGTTCCATTTTGGGACCTATTTTGTTTGCTCTGGATATGCTTCTCCTTGGTTATATCATTCAGAAACACTACTTATCATATCGCTGTTATGCTGAGAAAACACAGCTTTATTTTCCTATCAATTTAAATAACAGCTGTTCTCTGTCAAATCTGTTTGAATGTCTTTGTGACATTAAATACTGGATGGACATGCATTTTTTACAGCTACATAGTGATAAAACTGAAATAATCATTTTTGGCCCACCAACTACTGCCATTTTAAATCATTTAGGTCCTCTGCCTACCAGTGTGCACAATACAATTGTGTCAAAAACCTTGGTGTTATTCTAGATCATACATTCTGTTCCCTTTCAAAGGGAACTTCGACATTGCATTTAGCATAACAGTATGGGAACGCCTTGCGCGCGTGATTGGTATCTGAAGCTTGTGTAAAATCATGCCTCTACTTATAGGCCTGCCATGATCAAGTGACGTGGCAATTAAGCGCGTCGCATGATATATATATATATATATATATATGGCACCTGTGAACCACGCCGCCTGCCTTATTATCTTCAGCGAGACTGCATGTCTGTGGTTTGTGTGACAAAAAAAAAAAAGAATGCTTCATTTCTACTCTGTATTTCTCAATATCTCTGAACTTTTCTCTCCCTTTTTTAGCAAAAGAAAAGAAAAGAGAGTGAAATAAAGTGTGAGAGGGATTTCAGAAAGTGTGTTATGCCTTGCTCCCGTTTCATCACGGGAGGAGACGGACACGCTTTCTGTGTTAAGTGTTTGGGCGTGGAGCATGCTACAG
>JANDJT010000114.1:14259618-14308269 GCA_024331685.1 Stegophilus panzeri | reverse complement strand
TATATATAAACATATACAGTATATTCAGTCAATTGTAAGGTTTTGGAGACTGCCAAAAGCACATGGCTGTTAAAAGTTGATGAAAGACAAGCTTGCTGTGTATCATGTGTACTTTCAAACTCCAGATGGGCATACAGTCCCTGGAGATTGAACTGAACTGCTACCGTGCTCCAGTTTGTTTCAAATGTACTTTTCTCCACTCCAATGACTTCCCTCTTTTTGTCCCTCAATTTAATTTCAGGCCTCAATGAAAAGCGATGACTTACTAACCAGCATCACCATCTCCTTAGTCATACAGCAATGTGTTTAACAAGGTATCTTCCAGGGACCCTTTTCTATCCACCCATGCAAGCTCTTGGAGAGACAAGCGCTCGGCACATCAGCAACTAGGGCATTTACCAGATGTATTCTCATGTATTGAGGCAATAGAAAAATAAACCAAGTCTAATTCTAGAGCAAAAAAAGTAAATGCCAGTAGAAATATGTCCAAAAATACAGTGGGGTCCAATCACTTTTCACAATATCACCACTGGCCAGATCTTGCCAAAGTACATAGAAAAATAAAGAAATCATAGATTAACATATTAATCAATCAAATTTTGTGATAATAACTTAATGCTAGTGTGAAAAGCCTGCTGAATAAAGCTGAATAGCCATTAGTGGCTATGTTCTTTAAGTCATCAGATAATCATCATATTGTATATCCTCTTACCGATTAACACAGAGACGTTGTATAAGCTTGAGTAGTAGTAGAGATTTCTACCTACTGACCTAATTTCAATCTCTGTGATTTACAGTTTGGTTGGCATAATTCGTTTTAGGTGAGAAAAATAACATTAATAAAAACTCCTTTTGCTTTTGGTGATTGGACCCCTAATTACATTACATGAATGTTTAACAGTTTACAATGCACAGTTGAGCCCATCTGAATGCATTGTGAGTATGAAATTGTTGTGATCTTGATGTGAATGTAATATTAATATTCGCTAATAACTTGAGTGCCCACATTTTGCCTTTATACCTGCGTCCCTCATAAACCATTTTTGTCTTTTCGCAGTTGTAAACCCTTAACCCCTGAACTCCTGTATATGTTTTTTTAACAACGCTAGAAAATGCTCTAGCCATTTTACTCACTAATCCACCCAACCTGTAGATCATACCCTATTCATAGATCATGTATATTAATCATAATTTTGATAAAGTAGTTAGCTAGACTTCAGACTTCTCATGATTTTAAAAGAGCTAAGCTACAGGCAAACTACACTTTTGAGAAAGTAGCTAGCTACACTACAAGCTTCTAAGAAAAAGTAGCTAACTACACTGAAGCTACTTGTGCAGCTACTTTGCATTAAACAAAATGTACAGAGTATGCCACAACACTCATTTATTTCACATAAGCAAATTTCTTTGGTTTATAAAGTTTAGTCAAATTAAACTTTGAGGTTCAATCCATACAAAGAGCCATGTGCCCTTTTAACGTCGGGCTTCCAAATACACAGAGTGAACAATCCATTAGTTCATTGGTCACCAAGGCATTGAGACCCAGACTGGAGTTTGGTATTTCAAAAAAGATTAATAAAGCAAGGACTTGGCCTTAGGGGCTCTGAAACTTCGTAGTGTGTATCTGAAACTAGCAGAGGTCATGTGTAATAATAGGTGTAATACCTCAAGTGGATCACATCTGATGCCTCTGTGCATCCCCATCTCCCTTGTCCATTTGATCTTGGCTGGATGGTAGGAAAATCTCTGGCCATCAGCAGAAGGTTTTCCTTAACCCTAACCTATAGCCATGATCGACCCAACTTCAACAGGACAATGAATGGAAAATCTATGTCAAAGTCATGAACCCAGAGAACATGTCTAGCACTCAGAATCCCAGAAGGTCAAGAGGAAAATAGATCAATAGTGCCAACTGGGCCAAGGCGCCATGGCTATTTACTGCTTAGTCAACGGGTATTTTGGGAAGAATCATCAAATATGTGAGAACTGACAAAGACTGAATGGGGAAAAAAATGGAATCCTGCTTTAATTACCAAGAATCTAAATAACTTTCCACCCATCTGTGTCGAGATTGGCAAACCTGTTTATTCATTTACTCAACACACACATCATTTTTAGGGAAGTGCTTCTTATTATCATTTCCATTAATCATGGATTAATACAAAATTATTTCTTGGAATGTGGTCCAGATACACTATATGGCCAAAAGTCTCTGGACACCTGACCATAACACCCATATGTGGGTTTTCTCTTAAACTGTTGCCACAAAGTTGGAAGCATATAATTGTATAAGATGTTTTGTGTGCTGTAGCAGTAAAATTTCCCTTAACTGGAACTAAAAAGCCCAAGCCTGTTCTCGCATGACAATGCCCCAGTGCACAAAGCAAGCTCCATGAAGACATGGTTTTCCAAGGTTGCAGAGGATAAACTTGAATGGCCTGCACCATATCCTTTTTTTTATCTGTTTGTTTAATGTCCAAGTCCATGTGTAAGCATTAAGCATGGAAGCATGAATGACTGTCTGAGCTCTGTTACTGAAAATTAGTCACCAGCTTCTGATGAATCAGAATTAAGCATTCCAGCAAACCTGATAACCTCTATTGCACAGTATGCTTCAGAAAGTCCAGTGCAAATGTGGCAGCAGGGCTGTCGCTAGTGGGTTGAAAGGTGGTGACAATTATAGGGGCCCCTACTGGCCAGGGGGCCTTACTAAATCCTAATTCCAGTAGTTACGCAGGAATAGGACACCTATAACAGCTACCACCAGTGCGCTCCTGCCGGTACCATCACACCATTTTCTCTGTACTGTTCCGCTGTTGCGCTTTTATGTAAATAGAGTTGGTTTGTATAACACTTGGGGAAAAAATTGATTTGTGCATCACAAGGATTTACAGACCTGCCAGCTGCTGGTATGATATGTTTTAAGATAACAATACTGTTAAGAAAACACGGATACAACTCACTTCTCTTGGATGGATACATTTATTAACTCTATTTAATAGTATATTATGCAGTAGCAGACAATAAGTAATTTAAGTGGTTTTATTTTACATTTGACTATATTCTTTTCAATTTATGAATGTCTACTTCAGCTGTTAGACACTAGACTGCCTGGAAAGACTTTTTATATTATATTGTTGGTACATTTTTTTTATTTTTTTTTTTATTATTTGCTTTATTTTGTTATTATTTTATAAGTTTGTCTTGAGTAATTGCTTTTAACTTCAAACGATGTTTCATAAGAAGTTATTAATGGATTAATGACATTGTTTTGTTGTAATATTTACAGTGGCATGCAAAAGTTTGGGCACTCCTGGTCAAAATTTCTGTTACTGTTAATAGTTAATTGAGTAGAAGACCTTAATTAGCTCCTAAGAGCTATGGCTTGTTCACAATCATCATTAGGAAAGACCAGTTGATGCAAATTTCAAAGCTTTATAAATACTCTGACTCCTCAAACCTTGTCCCAACAATCAGCAGCCATGGGCTCCTCTAAGCAGCTGCCTAGCACTCTGAAAATTAAAATAATTGATGCCCACAAAGCAGGAGAAGGCTATAAGAATACAGCAAAGCTGTATTTCAGGTAGACATTTCCTCAGTTTGTAATGTAATTAAGAAATGGCAGTTAAAAGGTACGGTGGGGGTCAAGTTGAGTTCTGGAAGTCTGAGAAAACTTTAAAAGATAACTGCTCATAGGTTTGCTAGAAAGGCTAATCAAAATCCCCATTTGACTACAAAAGACCTTCAGGAAGATTTAGCACACTCTGGAGTGGTGGTGCACTGTTCTACTGTGCAGTGACACCTGCACGGAAGAGTCATCAGAAGAAAACCTTTCCTGCATCCTCACCACAAAATTCAGCATCAGAAGTTTGCAAATGAATGTCTAAACAAGCCTGATGCATTTTGGAAACAAGTCCTGTGGACTGATGAATTTAAGGTATGTTTGGAGAAATTAGGGCACATAATTTCATGAAAAGAACACCTCTCCAACAGTTAAGCACGGGGGTGGATCGATCATGCTTTGGGCGTGTGTTGCAGCGAGTGGCATGGGGAACAGGTAGAGAGATTAAATTAAATACCGGCAAATTCTGGAAACAAACAAAAAAAAAGCTGAAGAAAATATGTAAAAAAGCTGAAGATGAAAACAGGATGGCTGATCCTACAACAGGATAATGATCCTAAACACACCTCAAAATCTACCTCAAGCTGAAGGTTTTGGCATGGCCTTCAGACAGTAAAATCCCTAGTGTTGAATTAACACCCAGAGTGTTTGAGTCCAATGAATACTGTAGGGTGTGAATTCAACACTGTGGGTGTTAAATCAACTCTGGTGATTTTGCTGTGCACAGTCCCCTGACCTAAATATTATTGAAGATCTGTGGATAGACCTCAAAAGAGCAATGCATGCAAGATGACCCAATAATCTCACATAACTAGAAGCTTTTTGCAAGGACAAATGAGTGAAAATCCCCCAAACAAAAACTGAAAGACTTTTAGCTCACTACAAAATGCATTTACAAGCTGTGATACTTGCCAAAGGGGGTGTTACTAAGTATTGACCATGCAGTGTGCCCAAACCTTTCCTTCAATCCTTTTTATTTTTTGTTATTCTGAAATGGTAAATTATGGAAATAAACAATAAATCTTGCTTACAATATTAAAGAAATGTGTCATCTTTAACTTCATGCCATTTAAAAATCTGTTCATCTTTTACTTGCTTAGCTATTCACGGTAACAGAAATTTTGACCAGGGGTGCCCAAACTTTTGCATGCCACTGTATATAAACATTTAAAACTTTGTTTTATTATTTTGGAAGAAATCTGTAAGGTTACATGGCATATATGATATGGGTGGAGGGCGGTGAGGGCCCACACCAATATTTTTTAGGGGGCCCAGAACTCATGATCTACACCCCTGTGTGGCAGTATAGCAAAAACCTTATAATAAACACCAAATGACAATGAAAAATTCAACACTGTTCAAGTGCTTTACAATTAGTAGTAGGATTACCTCTGGACTGTGTGTATCCATATAAGAATGCACTTAAACCAAATGTATATAAAATTCAGGAGGGGGTCTGAGATGCATCATGTGTACATACATCATAACACACATTGTTCATAATTGTTGAAACTGGGTTATATTTTTCTTCACTATGACAAGTATGATGACACTGTATCCTTGCAAAATCTCAGTTTATGGCAAACTTTTGCATCAAACAATTGGAAACTAGGAACCAGATAGCAGCTTGGTGTTCAAGTGCAAAGATTTGCATACAACATGTGATTTCCATTTGGTTGATCAGAGACACATCTGAATACAAGTGTAATTGCATACGGTCCAAAAAGGATTAAAACCAGATCCAAGACACATGAAACAATCAGGTGGTAAATGAAGTTTAAGACCCTGTTTACACTTTCATGCATCTTGAGTATCAGGGCTATATCCGCATAGAGATTAAAATGGAGGGTTAACTGCACCCAAGACACATCTTAAGCTGATAGTACACATTGATATAGATACATTCGTCTGTCCAAACCACACGAGACAACCAAACCCCCTTTCTGAATTTGTACACATCAATCAGCCATAACATTAAAAACTACTGATATGTGAAGTGAATAACATTGACTATCTTGTTAAAATGGCACTTGTCAAGGGGTGGGATATATTAGACAGCAAGTGAACAGTCAGTTCTATAAGTTGATGTGCTGGAAGCAGGAAAAATTGGCAAGTGTAAGGATCTGAGTAACAAGGGCCAAATTGTGATGGCTAGACAACTGGATCAGAGAATCTCCAGCAGGTCTTGTGGCGTGTTCCCAGTATCCCGGTGGTTAGCACCTACAAAACGTGATCCAAGGAAGGACAACTGGTGAACCGGCGACAGGGTCATGGGTGCCTAAGGCTCACGGGAAGGAAGGCTAGCCCGTCTGGTCAGATCCCACATAAGAGCTATTGTAGCACAAATTGCTGAAAATGTTAATGCTGGCTATGATAGAAAGGTGTCACTGCACACAGTGCATCGCTGCATATGGGGCTGTGTAGATGTAGACCACTCAGAGTGCCCATGCTGTCCCATGTACACCACCGAAAACCTCTACAGTAGGGATGTGAGCATCAGAACTGGACCATGGAGCAATGGTAGAAGGTGGCCTAGTCTGGTAAATCATATTTTCTTTTACAACATGCTCATGGCCGGGTTTGCGTGCGTCACTTACCTGGGGATGCACTATGGGAAGAAGGCAAGCCAGGCAGTTAGATGCTCTGGTCAATGTTCTGCTGGGAAACCTTAGGAATTGGCATTCATGTTGATGCTACTTTGACACATACTACCTACCTAAACAGGTGACCAAGACTGTTGCACCCCTTCATGGCAACGATATTCCCTAATGGCAGTGGCCTCTTTCAGCAGGATAATGCACCCTGCCACACTGCACAAACTTATTCAGGAACATGACAAAAGTTGAAGGTGTTTACTTGGCATCCAAATTTCCCAGATCTCTATCTGATCGAGCATCTGTGGAATGTGCTGGACAAACAAGTCCGATCCATGGAGATGTCACCTTTTACCTGTGATTATTACACATGATGGGCTTCTTTTTCCATATATTTCATTGATTTTCAGTTTATTATTTTCCCACATGATCAATTTATATATTAATTCTTACGTGATCTTTCATGTGAATTATTCATTTCCCTTTTTTTTTCATGTGACCCTATATTATTCACATGTTAATAATATGTCATATGCATTTACATCACTCGTGTTCACTTCACTTGTTGAGTTTCAGGGCACAACAGGCAAGTTCCATGGGTGGGGTTACCATTTGTACCTTTTTGTATGATTTAATCCATGAAAAAAATGAAGGACATCCAACTACAATAGCAACACATATTTCTACAGACATCTCATTGGCTGTTTTTTTGTTTTTTTGGGTTTTTTTTTTCCAGAGACACATTTGGCTACAGATTTAAATTTCCAAGATACAATCCTCATAGAAGGCGTATGATATATAACCAGGTGTAAATTGAGTTTACAATTCAATCTTGGGGATTATGTTGCATGCCATTCTCAAAACAAGGCGAAGAAATTGTGGGGTTTTTTTTTTTTTTCATTCTTAAAAGAAAAGTAGGTAATGGAAATTGCTCTTTTCCTAAATAATTACATTAAATCTGTCATTGTGAATAAATTGCACCATACAAATTTGCCTCATCTTAGCGTTAGAGCTCTGTATTCACACCCCAGCAGTGTGGTCTTTTAGAACCCTGTTTGATTCCCCTTGGTTAACCAGGAGACTATGTAATTGTGCCTCTCTCAGAGGGATTTATAATGAATCACAGCACAAAAGGAACAGAGGAAACCATCTCTCCTGCTGTCCAGATCCCCTAGCCATAAGATACGGAGGAAGATAATTGTGTGAAAGGGATGAGAGGGAAAAAATAGTCGTGGACCATTAAGAGCTCATTCGATGGCTAGCACAGCTAGATGGGAAGCTCATAACCGCTCCTGTCCTTACAGGAGATCCTCTTCCTCATCCTTTTTTTCTTTGGCAAGCAGCAGAGTGATAATGGGTACAACAAAGCAAGTTATTCACAAAATACACTCTCCTCTGCTCAGCTATTTTCTCCCAGAATGAAGCATAATTCAGTTTTCCACAGTCATCCTTGGCTGAAAGTAGACTCCTGCAGGGTTGTACTTCTTAGGGTGTTTGATTTGTCCTGATTATAAGTGTAATGTGGTGACACTACAGTTATCTGCCAAATATCTGTATCCAGATTTACTCTTAACCCTAGGAAATGTTTTTTTTTAGGATTTATTTATGTATTTATTTATTAGAATTTTCCTTATCTAGGAAAATCCAAAGAAAACGCCTCTCCTACTTCGAAACTCAGGAAAGTCTCCTCAACCCTGAGTTCATCAAGCAACATCAAATCAACATGGCTGCTCATAACATTAACAGTAAATAAAGAACTTAGTTTTCAATTAAATATATTGTTTATGCTAGCATTTACTTTAGATTAATCAACATGCAGATATATCGACTTGTTAAATCTATATCTTTGATGATACAGTTGGCTGATTTGAAAGAGGTAAATAGAAATGAGTCACTTTTCCCACTTTGTAGCTCAGAAATAGAAATTTCCAAGTTCCCACAGCTGAAGGAAATCGAATGCAGCATTAACCTAGAAATGGGTTCGGCCTAAAGCACTTCATTTCTTTCTTTCTTTTTTCTTTCTTTCTTTCAGCACTGTGGTGTGTGAATTCTGGCTCTAACAGTTCCTCAACCTCAGCTACATCTCTCCAGTATATAATTGTTCTCAAATGGAGATTATTAGACTATTATTATAACTAGACTGTTATTTTTGTCCTGCAATATTTTCTTATTAATTTAAACAGGCAGTTACCTGACCAGACAGTTACTAAGGATGAAACAATGAATACTGAAAATGCTTGTTAATCATTGTTGTGAAAGTAAAAAAGCTCCTGTTTGTGTGACTTTGTTAACATGATTTTGTTGCAGTCTGTGGGTTTCCAGTCCCAATGCACACCTCTAGTCTTGACTGTATGCCCTGTGAACCTTTCTGACAAGCTAAACACAAACAAACAAAAATGACTATTTTTTTTTGTATTTGTATCTGTTCATTCTGAGTAATATATTCCTTTTCAGTTACATCCCTAGTATTGAAATACTGTACAGAAGGTCAGCAGTCTAACATGCATGCAGATCATGACATCACTATAACTATAAACGTGTTGAAAGAGCAAAACGTTCCATTTTTCACTGTCACTGCCACAGTGGACATGCTTTTCAAATAATTGAACTCAATTGCGCTTCCAGAATGTGTTCCCTTCCACTACAGGACAATCAAATATAATAAAAGGCCATGTTCCGCATTATGGCTTTCAAAAGTGTGTGTGGTAAACATTTACCGAGATAAAGTGAATCATGATTATGGGATAATTGCATTGAGTACAGCAGAAAGCCAGGATCCAAAGTAATAAAAAAAAAGTGTTTATCCAAATGAACATTCCTATAATGCATCATACATGTGCACTATGTGAATTTATAGCTCACTGAGTTATTATATTTCAAGTGCACATTGTAGCAAATTTAGATTTGGCACAGAGATACCATCTTTACTGAAAGCTTGTCTTTACATCCAACAGATTCAGTTATTAATGCCAAGGTGATGGGATCACATTGCATTTTGCCTGTGTGGTTTATGATTTTTTTTTTCCCAGAGACCCCTCATTTAAATTCTATCCTGAGCTCACATTTTCTATTTTGTTTTGTCTAAGCCAGAAAATATGTTTATTAGCTGCTTGGTTCAGAGTCACTTGTATTTCAAATCTGCTATCCTTTGTGGAAGAAATGACTGATATGTGATGGGAAGGGTTTGATTTGTTAAATCGTAGACAATTCACTAAAGTTGCCTTTAAAATAAAATCACTGTAGGAAAGCACTTTGATCTAAAAGCTTTAAAAGTAGAAATCCTGCTGTTTCATAAAGATTTTAATTAGGTAACATTGGTCCCAGACCAGCAGCAGAACAGCATCATGAATGGTTTTATAATGCACACTGAGATGCATGGATTAATTCTGGTTTTTATGAAGGTTCCACCATTCAGCCTGTCCATGAAGTCTCATCCAGAACAGGATTTTTATATGTAGTACATATAATTTTCAGATTTTATTAATTTATGTTCACACCTGATTTTTCTGCACATTATTCATATATCATTCACATCATTTAATATATTTTTTGATTCCTCCATTTCTAAATATTCTGACATTGATTAGACATGCTCATTTTGTGATTTTTTTTTAGATCAGAGGGAAACCTTTACAGCTGGCAGAGCCATAAAAGCCAAAAATGTTTTTTTTTTTTTTTTTCTTTAAAGAGCCAGAGAAAAATTAACGTTTTTTTTGTTTGTTTGTTTTTGTTTGTTTTTTTGGGGGTTTTTTTACATTTTATATGCTTATTATTATTATTATTATTATTATTATTATTATTATTTACTATCTTTACTAATGTTTACTATTATTGTATAATTATCAAAAGTTGTAATGTAATAAAGGCCATTTTACATTTTGCGTGTTCTTGACCTAACAGCCTACACTTCACCTAATAGACCTGTAGGTGACACTTGGACTTAATTTAAACAACTATGATGGCTTCATCAAATGGTAAATCAATACAAAATGCAGTGAGAGTAAACTACTTACTATTAATGCAACATCCACAAATGCAAATTCGTCTGTCCATTCCGACTGGAAAGAATGATACTCATCATCTTTTTTTTTTTCTTTTAGCTGTTTCACATCTGTTAAAAAACTGAAAACAGACAGTGGCTATGTAGTTATCAACTGATTTATGAATTAGACCGGGAAATTACCGCTCCATTCCACATCACTGTTCTGTTCCACATTGTCCAATGAAATTTGAGCTTGTTGTGCCACATCATGACTGATGTATACATGACAAACAGGCATCAATTATGAATTATGTAATATGTAGAGTTTTAATTGAATCGGCACCCCAGCTTTTGTGATTGTTTGTTCTTACTGTAGTCTTGTTCACACCTTCGAGCCATAGGAAATCACTGAAGAAGCCATAGGTTCCCGACACCCGTTTTAGATAAAACAGCTGTCCATTTATTTTTTGAATCCAACATAACCAATAAATTCTGGGCTGATTTAAGCTCATTTATTTTCAGTCCTACAGAAGTTAATCACCCCTTTGTTTTCAAACATATTTTTTATTATTTAAAAAAACCCTGATCACATATCCCTTGAATATGTTGCCAACTTTATACACAAAAACGGTCAAGATCTCCATTGTGTCTTCCAAAATGTCTCCTTGAATTCAACGCTCTAATTTCGTCCTTCAGACTTCAGACACAACAATAAAAATACCAGAATGTTTATGCTTTTTGAGAGTTTATTTAAAGATGTGATATAATTTTATTATACTGTAGCTCTTTTCTCTATTAGTGTATTGTGTATCCATATGTTTGTTTTACTTTGCTCTTGTGTTACTGTATCATATTCGAGATAAGAATGCGATCCCCCTGTTCATCTATGTATTTATTTTCATGATTTTCCCACCAGACTCATTGATTGACATATGATACACAACGTGACTCTTTATTTTCATGTCTTTTTTTTTTTAATTTCACAAAATTAGTCTTTTATGCACATGCTTTATTTATTTTCACATGATTTTCACTCTATTTGTTTTTCAAAAACAAATTTTAACACTTTTTTCTTTTCATGATTGTTACATGTGATTTTTTACATTTTATTATTTATTTTTCAGATGTGATTTAATTTTTGCTAATTCATTTATTTTCACAAGTGATTTTCCACTTGCATGAGTTTTTTCTTCACATGTATTTTTTTTCTACAGTACTTGCTACATTTACTTTCACATGAGTTCTCCATCTAATGTGTTTCCCCCATACAATTGTTAACCAACGTTGTTTCTTTTCATGTGATTTTTCTTTTCTTGATCCATCAAAGATGGTTCAGGCAGGTCCGGAGCACAGAAGCAGTCAGAATCACTGGTATCTCAGGAGTAGCATGTGTAGTTGCATTTACTTAAAGAAAGTAGCAGTACTTCATGTATTTGCACATGATTTTTTTTTCATATGATTCATTATTTTCATGATTTTTTTTTTAACTTGTATTGGTATTTTTTCACATGCAATTTTTAAACATGATTTATTTATTGACTTTTTTTTATACATAATTAATTTACTTCTTTTACTTAATGACTGAAAACCATTAAAAGCTTAATCCCTTCAAATTGTATACTTTATTACTTAATATTCTATATGAATGCCAACAAACTCTTTAACTCCTATGAATCCATGCTTCGAGTCGTGGGAATGAGAAACTGCAGACAGTTTGAAATGAGCTGAAGAGCTGATAATGAAAAGCCTTTTTCCTGCCTGCATGTTTGTTAATGTGGAGGGTGCTGTAAGAACACTGAGCCGAGGCTGGCATGTGTTTCTGCTTGTGGGCAGGAGGGTAAGAGGGTAAGAGAGATAGTATTCATCTCAGTTATTATAGTTATATAGATCATTAGTCATTTTGGTAATTAAGGGTTTAATATATCAGAGTTTCACATTCCATTCCTGTTATCTGCCACCTTCAAAGAGGAGGCTTCTGTAAGACTACGGAGGGCCTTCTAAAATTATTGGCACCCTTCATGAAAATGATTATGTAAAAAAAAAAAAAGAACACATGAAATTAATACTGTATTGTGAGGATGAAAGTTTTATGGAAACATTTAGCAAAACATTCATTTCAAAAGTATTGGCACTCTTATAATTAAGCCTCCAATGGAAGGACTAATACTGTAGGTCTGGACCTCTTCCTGTTATGGCTAAAAAGATTTAAAATGGTATTGGACCATTCCTTCATGCATAACATTTTTATATTTGTAATATTCTTATTTTTGTGAACTGTCATCTTCAATTCAGGCCACAGGTTCAAGTCCATGTACTGAGATGGCCAAAGCAAAACATTCATTCCACTAACATTACCATTCCAAGCTGTTCCTGTTTGTTATTATGCTGTTGATGAAGACTCACTCAATATAGTAACCTCATGGCAGAGGCAACCAGGTTTTTCCTTTTTCCTTGTATTCAGTCTTGTTTTTATGACAAACATGTCAACAATGTGCATGACATAAAAGTTGGTTTTTGGCCTGAAAAGACACAAAAGTTGATTTTGTCAAAAAACACATTGTAATTGTGCTTCAGCCACATTCAGACTTGTAATGCTACTGTTTAAGTGCAATTCAAGGATTTCACATTGTACTTGAAAGAAACTGACCTTGCACAAAGAAATGGTGTTTTATTTCCCTGTTTAGCCATCCATACAATGCAATCTTCGGTTGTTTTAATGGTGTCTCAGTTTAACATCTGGTAAATGGCATGTTCAATGTTCTCACAACGTTAAGTATTTTCTAATTAAGAGAAGTTACTATAAATATGTGGCCATGGTGGCTTAATGGTTAGCATGTTTGCTTTGCACCTCCACAGTTGGGGGTTTGATTCCTACCTCCGCCCTGTGTGCCTGGAGTCTCCCTGTGCTTCGTGGGTTTCCTCCGATTTCCTTCCCCAATCCAAAGACTTTCGTTATAGGCTGGATGGCATTTCCAAATTATCCGTAGTGTGTGTGTGTGTGTGTGTGTGTGTGTGTGTGTGTGATTGTACCCTGTGATGGGTTGGCACCCCTTCCAGGCTGTCCCTCGCCTTGTGCCCTGAGTCCCCTGGGATAGACTCCAGGCACCCCGTGACCTTGTGTATGGATGGATTATAAATGTGGGGGCATTAGTGGTTAGCATGTTTGCCTTGCACTTCTGGGGTTGGGGGTTCAAATCTCGCTTCTGAGTGTTTGCGCGGTCCATGGTGTAGGCACTGTAGGGCAGAATCACGCACACACTCACACCCCTCTATTTGGGACACCCCTCTATTTGTTACCCAGTCCAGGCTCTCCCATGACCCTATGTAGGATAAGCAGTACGGAAAATGGATGGATAGCTGGACTATAACTGTACATGATGAGTGGAATTCTGGACATACATTAGTCGAGCTGCAACAGCCTCCATGACAAGGATTGTGTGTGTGTGTGTGTGTTTATGGGTCTGAGAGGGGGCATAAAAGTGGAGGTAGTCACAAGTCATCATGACGAAACAGCACCCACACAGTCTCTCTCTCTCTCTCGCTCTCTCTCTCTCTCTCTCTCTCTTTCACACACAGATAAAATTATAATCTCTCACTGTGAGACTAACTGGTTTGTGATTCAACTGGCTTGAATGCAAATTTAATTTATGAAATTCAGAAATTATACCCTTAAAACTTCCGAATTACACAGTCACACCATCACACCCAGCCAGAGAATGACAGGATTACAACGCCGAGCTGGAAAATCTTCAATACACTCAAAAGCAGCTAAATGAAAACCAGTTCAATAATTAATTACTGTAACTCTAATTGATGTATTTGACATTCTTTTTTTCATTAATTCTCCAGAAATTCTCTTCTTATCTAATTTGAATATCATATCATGTGCTTACCTTGAGGCCAAACTCCAACATGCCATTTCTATCTAAGATTCGAGAGAAAGTTGTCACCCAACAGCCTTGTTCTTTTCTATGTATTGATAACATGATGTAGAGTATTTCAAGTTGGTTTCCAGAAGCATTATATTACAGAATCAGCGCCTGCTAAAGTGCCTTCTGCTTGCCTCAGATTGTGAAAATGTTTGTGTTGGTATTTTGGATTTTAGTGAACCACTTGATACAGTGGCCAATATATTTTACTGTAATCACAGTTTGATTAGGTTAGAAAGACCATTTTTTTCTTGCCTGATTTAGACCTTGTTTAACAGATTGTTAGCACAAATAACAATACTTCAGAGACTAAAAAAAGTACAATACAGTGTCCCCAAAGGATCTGTTTTAGGTTAACTTTTAGATCCCCTATTATACTCCATTTATATCCAGAAAATACAATGTTGGCTTTCACTTCTACCCTGATGATTCACAATTACATTTGTTAGTTTAGCTGGCTTCCCTGCTGATTTCTGCTTACCAAGAAAAGAAAGTTATGGCACATTATTCCAGTTTTATTAAAGCTAAACTGGTGACCTATTAAGTTCTGCTCATGACATTCAAAGCTCTGAATGGTTTAACTCTGTCATTTCTTGCCAATCTCCTGACAGTATAGCCCATCTTATGCACTTTTCTCAGATGGTGGAAGATGTTTTTCATACATATCCTGTAAATTCTGGAATATTGTTCAAGAGAACACGAGGAACTTGTGCATAATAAGAGTTTTCCAATCCAGAGGGGGAAAAAAAACAGCATTTTTAACATAATTAGCACTTTTTGACTATCCAGTTGTAGAAGAGCTATTATTTATACAGTGCTGCAAGAAAGTTTGTGAACCGTTACAAATTTCTGTTTTTCTGCATAAATTTGACTTGAAATGTGATATGTATATGTATATGTACATATTATTATATGCACATACAGTATACATACTGTATATACACTTTTAGAATAATGTGAACCCCTTAAGAGTTCTTCAGTTCTTGGTATGCAAAAATTGAAGCTAAACATCTGTTTTCATCTATACATTTCAAAATGTTTCTCCACATATCACATTTGCTAAATTTCTAAAACTTTCAGCCACAAACTTCTGACGTTTTGAAATCTGTCTAACCCCATAATGAAAAAGATAAGATTCAGAGATTTTTAGCATTTAAACTTTCCATTACATTACAGACCATATGCTTTACTGACAAAGTTGACAACCATCACTGGGAAGATATTTTCCTAATATACCATTGGGTATAATTGGGTATATAGGGGGTATCATAATAGATTTACTTTAAATTTCCAGCAAAGTTTCTAATATTATGCTTAGTAATGTTAACTGATTTTTCCCCATCATAATTCTAAATTTGAACATACTGTAGCTAAGCTACTGGATAGATTGCAGGTAGATGCAATCATTACTGATAATAGACAGGTTTAGACAGAAAATAAATAACTTTTCATGTTGGTTTGGTAAAAAAAAAAAAAAAAAAAAAACATTATTTAAGGTATAACAGAAAAATTCCATTGTGGAACAAAAGAAAGTAACATGAGAGACATTTAAAATAGATTTGAACCACAGCTCGTGGAAGCTTGTTAGGAGGGTTGCCAGGTTAAAAAAAATGCACAAAAAGACAATATGCAATGCATATTTCTGATTTGCAGTATATATCTGTAACATATGGTCATTATACACAGAACCTGGCAACCCTGCTCACAAAACTTTTTTTTTTTTTTTTTTTTTTTTTTTTTAACTTCGTTAACATGATACTAATTGGACATGCACTGTTAGTTTTTGTTGGTAGTGGTTCATTCCAGTAGCCTGGAAACACTGAGCTCCAAAATAAATCCATTTTGCTAACATATTTCTGAACAAGTAAAATAAATTTTGGTCGTTGCTCCATTTGCAGTAGCTCGTGCATGGAGCAGCAAATCTTTGCAGGGCTCTCCAAAAATAATCATAATCCTTATCACTTGTTTCATTTTTTAAATCTTAACTTGTATGTTAAGTGTGTGTGTGTTTTCAGCATTCTTAAATTATTGTTCTCCATCATTACTTAAAGAAAATCTCAGAAAATCATACAAGCATTGTAATGAATATGACTTGCAGAAGGACTGAGAGTGCATCTATTTAACTTTTCTGATATTTCTGAAATGTATATCTAATCAATTATTATTAAGTGGCTATTGTTGTCAGCTGTAATAACAGTTTCTTGATTTGGGGAAAATATTGTTGCTTTTAAATAGTTAGCTTGTTTATTTGGTCACATTAGAAAGAAGATAGAGTGACTTCCATTCAAGGCCACGCCCTTAATCCGAATGCAAAAAAAAAAAGAGATGCAAATATTCTGCACACTAAACAGATACAGATACAAATGTCATTATGTCATATCTCTTGTCCCGATTTTCACCTGAGCAAAGCTGTGCCATTATTGTTGTGTGTGCTATGCTACACAACATTGTGGCCACATGGTGACATTCAGCTTCCCGATGAGGCAGAAGGGGAGGAAGATGAGGAGACAGAGGAAGAAAGCATTTTTGTTGAACTACTGGGACTTCACCAGGCTGCTTTGAAAACACAAAGGCATATAACGAGCAATATTTTCACTTAATTTGTGTAGCCTTCTATCTTTATTCATTTCTTTCTTTCTTTCTTTCTTTCTTTCTTTCTTTCTTGTTTACATATTTATTTCATATGTTAATTGTGTTGGTTGTTGAACTTTTGTTACATACATTATTAAATACACTCCATGCCATTTATTGCATATGTCATTACTTAAGCTTTCTAAAGCTGAGTATTTAAGTAAAAACTGTAATTTAAAAAAAAAAAGAGAAAGAAAACAAAACAAAAATGTTTATCACTGTGTCTATGGTACCTGTCTGGAAAGAAAACATTCAAATTAATGGCACAGCCACAAAAATGTGAAGCTATTTTATGGGTCCTTTAGAGAGAAATCAATGTACAGCCTATACAACTTTCCCATTTTTACTTGGTTATGTAACTAACCTTGTTCTGACCACTGAAATGGAACTCCTGGTGAACTGTAGCTCGACTAGTGCAACTTGTTAGGTCATGTGGTCAAATCTGGCCTTCTGTAGCTGAACCACGATGTCTCTCCTGCTGTTGTTACTCTTCTGGTGTCAGCTGTAGCTGCCCTTTCTCTACCTCAAGCCTTTCTTTTTCACAAGCAAGGAGTTATTCTCTACATCTACAGTTGTTGTTGTGTCAAACCTTTGGTTGGGCTCTGTGTGTCAAGGTTCAGGAGATGGCCCAGGACAGGTGCAGGGGGAAGGATGTACAGGGGATGCAGTTTGTGATGGGGTAGATGGGAACTAGTACAAGTACCTACCCCTCCAAAAATTCCTAATGTTATTGAATTCCCATCTTTCATCCTCTGGAATGAAAGACCTCCACTAGTCTTAGACCTCTCTTTCCTGATCTTTTTATTTTTTTTATTTTTTGCAAGACTGGAGAAGTCGTGTCATGTCTTCTAACTTCAGATCTTTTAAAGACACTGCAGGCACTTATCTTTTTTTATTTCTTATGTCTTGTGTCTTCTTTTTTCACTGTTTGTTGTACTCCCAAAAGTTTTGGAAAAGAGCAAGTCTTTTTTTTTCTACATCTTCTGACATTCAGTATAATTCCTCTTTAAAGAAGTGTTTCTTTTGTTTACGACCACAGTTTGCCATGATTCCTGATTTATTCAACAATGTTTAATTGTGACCCATTTATATTCAACAAGTACTACTTACAGCTTGTTCATTATTTGTCTGACAATGAAGGCTTTTGGGACACACAGACAAAACCATCCTGTGCGTAATATACATCCATCATATATGCTTTGCTTGTACGTATCCCTGGATACTTCTCACTAGTGATGCCTGATTTTTATATTTTTGAGCGTTATGAGACAGTTCAGACACATCCATCTCCTAAGATCACTGAGCCCAAACAACAAAGCATGAAACAAAGCCACATTCTCAAGATCCTGCAGCATCATCACTCCCTTGATGACAATCCCTACATCATGTGGTGCGATGTTAGCTGTGTTCTTGAGATGGTCCCCAAGGCAGTCTTCTCTGTGGTATTCTGGGTGAGATACTCATCCATGTGCTCTTAAAAAAAAGAAGTAGCAATGAGCAGGAGTAATGTTCAATGTGGAATGACTGTGCTATATCAGGTGTGTACATTTTAAAATATTTCTCAATGCTTTTGATTTTTCACTAAGCCATTCTTTTAATGAGGTATCATCATGTTGAAGCACACATCTTCTGATACACAAAGATGTAGTGTATACTTCAACCTTCCTTTAATGAGTGTTTATAATGTTTAAATGAGCTTCAAACCAAATACAGCTAGTTCTGTATACCTCAGACATTCCAAAGCATGAAGATATCAAGTGAACATATTACAGCTGAAATCTCAAAAGATGCAAACTGTTTAAATATTGTGCTAAACATGAAGCTTTGAAAACGTGAATCTGTGCATGCACAAATTAAATGGTGCATTATTTATTCTGCAAAGTTCTACAGATCTTTACACAGGTTTCTCAGGTGGTGAATAAAATAATAAATATTTATAAGGGTGAGGTACACTATATGGCCAAAAGTGGACACCTGACCAGCACACCTATACAGTATGTGGTTCTTCCACAACTGTTGCCACAAAGTTGGAAGCACACAATTGTCTAGAATGTCTTTGTATGTTATAGCATTACAATTTCCCTTCACTGGAACTAAGAGGCCCAAACCTGTTCCAGCATGACAATGCCCCTGTGTACAAAGATAGGTCCATGAAGACATGGTGTAGTGGAAGGTTGTCCAAGGTTGTAGTGGAACAACTCTAGTGTCCAGCAAAGAGTACTGACCTCAACCCCACTGAACACCTTTGGGATGAACTGTAATGCCGACTGTGAACCAGGCCTCCTTGCTCAACATCAGTGCCTGACTTCACTAATGCTCTTGTGGCTGAATGAGAATAAATCCCCACAGCCACACTCCAAAATCTAGTGGAAAGACTTTGCAGAACAGTGGAGGTTATTATAACAGCAAGGGGAGACTGAATCTGGAAGGAGATGTTCCAAAGATAAATATGCAAGTGATGGTTAGGTGTCCACATACTTTTGGGCAAAGTGTACATTAGTTAGCATAGTGGTACGTTGATGTGTTTTAAGACTTGCAAAAGGGAACCATGTAAAAAAAAAAAAAATGTTACATGCCAAATTAAAATTTCAGTGCCCTTGATGAAACATTTGCTTGCCTACTGCTGACAAGCCAACAATCCCAGCCTAATCAGCCTGGTTATTTATATCCTCCAATTAATTCAACTCTAAATCAGATAACTAGATAGTTCTTTAAATGCTAAGGTGGAAAGCCATGAAAATCATTCTTCAGTTTTCTTATTGGTAGATAAGTTATGTAGCTAGTTATGAGCCAAAATTACTAGCTTATTTCTATAAACATCTTCAAGGCTTAATTAAAGATATTAAAGTTATTGATCAAAGTTGTGTTGATGCCACTGAGGAATTGAACATGAATATGGCTGATGTGGATAAGAGCAACCGGCCTTAGGTCATGGCAACTATGGAAAAAATGCACCCACATAGTTGCCAAATAAAAGATGAGCAACTCCAGCTGCCAAAATGTCAGTGTGCATAATAGCAAGTCAGTTGAAAAAATAATAATAATAAAATAAACAATCTGTGTAACTTTTTATTAGTTTGTATTTTCCTAGCAGCTGGTTCTGCTTAATAAATCTAAGCAACAGAACTTTTTCTCTCAAGCAATTTGATTCCTTTTCTGTTGGCATAGACTGGAATTAGTTTGATAGCTCTTTCTACCATATAAATGCAAATGTTAAATGTAGAAGTTTAATGTTTCGTTCATATGCTAATTGCACCCACCCTCTCAGGATGTGCGTTTTTGGGAAGCATAGCACCATTAGGGTTGCCAGTTGTATACCATACTGTGCTAGTTTTGAAACAACATTGAAAAAACAAGTATGCTGATGGCTTTTTAGAACTGATTAAGAAACAAGATATTGTTTTAAAGCAAATAATGAAATCAAATCAGTTTCTATAAACGTATGCTATGATATGTTGTGGCAAAGGGAACATGCAAACAGTGTAGGTACATCTCCAACGCACAGAACCATTTCTGTGTTCAGATGTATTGCAAACTTTGATTCAGGAAGCGAGTGATGGCATTGCCTTCCCAAATGAGTGTCCTGAATCCAAACAAACCAACACCACCACCCGAGGAATTGCTCTTTAAACCTACAACGTTATTCCAAAACTAGCAAAGTATGATGTAAACCTGGCAACCCTACTGACACCATGTTTTCCCAGTGATGCACACTCCAAGAGAGCTGTGTTTAATGTTCCTGTTCTTCACTGTTTACTGGCAATCTGAGATGCTTTTCAGCTCACCATGGTTGTAACTTGTAGTTATTTGATTTACTGTAGCCTTCCTCTTAGCTCCTTGCCATTCTAAACTGATCTCTCTCATCAACAAGGTGTTTCTGTTTACAGATGTGCTACACGCTGAATTACTTAATATTTCGGAAATGTTTCTGTATAGTAGGCTACATTCTGCAACCACATTATCAGAGAGGTAAGAAAAAAAACCCTGAAATTGCCACGATCTGGATGTCTATGTCCATATAGCTAGTTACAGCTGCACTGCCATCTTTATAATGAAGTTGCCTACAGACAGAGAAAGCAGCAGGTGTTTAAACTGCTATTATGAACGTAAAACATGGAATATTCCTTAAATAGCTGCAGGGTTGTAGATGATATGGTGCCTTTTAATTGGCATCATTAAAATGGAAATGAAATCATGCTGTTTGAATTGAATTGTGTTCTGTTTTCCTTTTGTAAAACCACTCAATTCTGGGGAATGCACCCTCCTACTGCGCATTGTGAAGCTGAACATATTCATGCATGGGCATGTTCCGTGAATAGGACTCCTGGGTGAGATTTCTTATATTTCCTCACTTTCTTGTTTCACTCCATTTTCCTTGTCAACTCAGTGCACTGTGTACTCCTGCTCCCTGATTTGTTTTTTTCCGGTATTGCATGTTCACCTCTGAATGGAGCCTTTGTAAAGCTGAGTACAGCTTGCTTGCCTTTTCCGCCTGTTTATTTCTCATAAGTCCCTAGCCCATGATGTGTTATGTTTCGATAACCCTTGTGGTGTTTTTTTTTTTTTTTTTTTATCAATCCACTGCGAGCATGCAATCTCTCGCCATATCTGCCCTACATCTATCACTATGACACACATTCACACACACACAGTTTTTCACAAAGATATCTCACAAAAACTAAGTAAATCTTATACGGTGGAAGGAATATTTGGCGTCTATTTACTTAAGAGTTGCCCTTTATGACAACTTATATACACCAACATAAACATTCAGAACAGTTTATTCCATGATACTTTTTAGGCAGACTTACATTACAGTGTCATGACATCTGACATTTTAGCTAGATGTGTCAGAGTTACTATACATAAGCACGGAATAACACACTATAGGCCGTGCTGTTACACAAAAATAATCCACTCCAATATGTGCTGAAGTGTGCTATTTCTCTTATACGACAGTGAACAACACATCACGACTTCACAGTTTAAAGTTACATTTAATGTTACAAAACATCTGTGAGACAAATTTGTTCCTGTTGAAATTATAAACAGTCCTTCCCTCACCAGCTTCTATGTTTTCTCTCTGATGAAGTTAATAAGACAAAAAAAAAAACCCAGAAGACACAAACTTCTCTGTCCTTCCTTTCCAAAACATTCCCTTGAGGAAACAATGCATACTGACTGTTACAAAGTGCTGACACTAAAGACTCCTTCCATAAATGTTAAATAAACTTGTTCTAAGAGAAAATTTCACAATATCAGCAATTACATGTTCTTCTTTTTTTTTAACGCACTCAAAATCTGTTTATTATTAGTGTCTACTGTCAGAGACGCGCTGTTATATAAAATTAAGGAATTCAACCTAAATTCAGCCTACACTGTGTGTTAGGATACCATAATGATTCAGTTATGATTCCTCTAAACTACTACTACTACTACTACTACTACTGCTTCTACTACTACTACTACTAATAATAATAATAATAATAATAATAATAATAATAATAATAATAATAATAAAACAACTTCATGGCTCAATATATTTAAATTAAGGGCAGAATTTGCACTTAGGTAAAATATTGAACTAAATAGGCAAAAATCGCAGGTTTATGTTTAACTTGTGAAATATAAATACATACATTTCTGAAATTAATTTATTGTAGTAATAAGGAAATTATATAAATATTTAAAAAAAAAAAAAGTTTTAATTACTTTTATTTACTTAAGATGGAATCCTGCCCTTAATTTTAATTGAATATGTTTCCAAATGTAAAAAGTAGCAAGTTTTTTATTTTATTTTATTTTTTTAAGTTGGACATCATTTTGGGACCCTGACATATTAAAAGATCTCTGAATTAAAATGTCAGCTGTCATGACATCCTAATGTCAATCCATAAGGTATCATAACCCAACCTTGTGTCAACAACAGCTTTGTCATTTGATAATGAAATCATATCTATCATTTTACAATTTGTTATAATGGTAATGATCATTTTATCCAGCACAGGCATGTTTGAGTTCTCAGGTGCTCAAAAAAACTGGGAAATGGGCCTCATGGGGAAAAAGGTTCTTGTTATTGTCACATGCACTTATTATAGCTTTTGCACCCCACTCATGTATCTGCACTTTATGTAATACAGAGTCACAGTACACTATACTACATAAAGTGCAGATACATGAGAGCAGTGCAAACTCTATAATAAGTGCACATGACAGTAACAATAACTTTTTACTCAATAACCGTAACAAGTATTTGACAATAACCAATAATCACTGTATTATATGTTGCATCTTGGTTCTGAAGAAACCACATTTCATTCCAATGTATACCAGCTAATGAATATGGAGGAATATGAATAAAAACCCACTTGACTTGACTTGAATACGTTTGGCATGTGCATTTGGCCTGAAAAGATTTTGAGCTGTTTTCTTGTGAATTATGCATACTGTTTATGTAATTCTGGGCCTTCCAGTTATACATAGTAAGATGTTTAGCTGCTTGAATAATCTAATGCTGTAAAAAAAAAAAAAAAAATGCATATCTAGAGCAAGTATCCTTTTGGGAATATTCCAAGCATAATCCACAAGATGAGTTAAATGCACAGAGAAAATGAGAAAATGGATTTGGGCATGTCCCAAAAACACAGTGTACAAAGATCCTCATAAGCTAGTATCACTTACTTTTCATATATACTGTAGATGTAACCAGTTATGAATATATTACTGGTATTGAACAGATAATACCTCCTACACATATACAAATGCAGATATGAATAGTGGGTGTACCATTCTTTGTTTGTGGACTTTTCCTGTTTTTTTTTGTTTTTGTTTTTTTTTCCTGGCTTGATCGTGATGGTTTAAATTATGTATTTATATTTTGTGAAATAGGCCTTCTAAATTCATTGGAAATTACTGTAGGGAGCAAGCAAAAATAATAACTGGGATTAAAAAACAAAACACAAAAAAACATATCTATAGATGGGTCATTCCATGAAATAGGTGCCTTTTGCATCCCTAAGAAATAATCAGACATAAAAATTACTATAGCAACAAATACATTTTTGATTTAAAAACATAATAATGCTATGTATTTTTTCATCAATATGACATTAAATTAAAGTCAATTAAATATTATTTTAAATAATTAAAATTGCATTTATGCTGTTAAATTGCATTTATTGCATTTATGATTTGGCATAAGTATACATTATTTTTATAAAATATAAATCATTTAATCGGTGTTCCCGATTTCATGTCAGCCCAGTTACCCTCACCAACAACAAAAAAAAAAACCCTTGTAAAATAATGGTACATTCCAGTGACATCACTTCAGGAAGTTACATCATCTCTCAACCAGGATTCCAACAGTTAAAACACAAGTAAGTTTCTCTCTCTTCTGTAATGTTTTATTTTTGATGATTTATGAGGTTTGACTGAGGTGAAACATCATGCAATGTCAAAACTGTTACTATTTTTAAAGTATAAATTTAAACAATTATTTATTTAACTTCATATTATCAATATCTACAAGTAATACTAAAAGTAAAACTTTACAATATTATGTAAACAAATATGTGCAGTGTATGCCAAAGGATGTGTGTCCTGTTACTATGACGTCAATCCTGTTGCTGTCATTAATTTCATAAAAATGATATTTGAAATGGCCTTCCAGGTTTTGCCATTGTAACTTTGACTATATTGTATTTTGGACAAAGCCCTTCTTTTAAAATCTCTCTTGTAAAAAAAAAAAAAAAAAAAAAAAAAAAAAATCTTAATTGACATTGATCACCCTCCAAAATTAGAATGTTCTTGGTCATCTGAATGACAAATATAAGAATGGGGGAAAAAAATCCAAAATTTGAAACAACCCCAATGAAAAGAGGGACTACATTACATAGTTCTAATTAAAACTATAGTATATAGTAACGCTTGTGTCTGTAACAGGGATTAAAAAAATATCAAAACATGAGGTAGATAAATAGTCATAAAATAAAAAATTACATAGCCTGAGATGGCACACAATACAATTTCTTGTCATTTTAAGCTGTCTTCATTTCATGGATATTTAAAAAAAAAAAAAAAATGGATTACACTTGTTTTAATTTTTCAAAGTTGAAAATGCACCGATTTTATGGAATGACCCAATTGTAACTAGGGGGCACGGTGGCTTAATGGTTAGCACGTTTGAGTCAAACTTCTGGGGGTGAGAGTTTGAATTCTGCCTCCGCCCTGCTTGTGCAGAGTTTGCATGTTCTCCCTATCCTTCAGGGGTTTCTTCTGGGTAATCCAGTTTCCTTCCCCAGTCCAAAGACATGAATGAATGTGTTAATGTGTGTATGAGTGTGCCCTGCGATGGGTTAGCACCCCATCTAGGATGTCCCCCGCCTTGTTCCCCAAGTTTCCTGAGATAGGCTCTAGGCTCCCCTGTGACCCTGTGTAGGATAAGCGATATGTAAAATGGATGGATAGTTGAAACCACTTATGAACTAAACTGAATTTGAGGAACTGTTGAGCCAGAATTCACATACCATGGTGACATTTCTGCCTCCATTTTTTTTCTGTTTCTTGGGGCAAAAAAAACCCTTCTGGTTTAAGCTACCTTAGGTTTTAATACGAATATAGATACTGACATTTGGAGCACTAAAAAGATACTCCAAAATAGGTAACTCCTAATAGATACTCCAAATCCCACAGCCTCTTTAGAACAATATAAACCCTTTTTCATGACTTTTCCCACTGAACTCCACAGTGCGTAGGCTGAGACCACTCACCCTCCCAGTCCTAAACACCTGTGACCTGAGAAAGGGAGTCAGCTGTGAACTCAATGGCGGCCATCAATTCCCAGCCGATATGGACCAGATCCAATATCCACAGTCATCTTGACTCAAACCCAGGCCAGCTGCACGCATTGTGATTGATTAGAGCTAGTCTGGCATTGAGCCTCGCCTCTAGGACAGGCAGGTGGCACTCTCTTTCTCTCTCTCTATTAATTTCACACACACACACACTCCCACACACGCACATACATACAAACACAAGCTTTATTGTCACGGTTGATCGAATCCCTCACAAATTGAGAGACACGCACAGAAATGAGCTGAGCTACTCCAACATCATTCTTTTTCTGAGTGACTTCATCAGATGTTTATTCACACAGTCCACTGAGGAAATCAAGTGCACCATATAAAAAGAGAGATTTTTTTATAATAGAAATGAGCTGTTTTCATCTCATTTTCATTTTCCAACACAAATGATCTCCAGTCATCAGGCTTTAAGACATTACAAGGTAAAAATCCAACCTGAATGACTTGCATATTCATCTTCATAATTAAAATTTGGTTTTCAGCAGTGTCCAAGATAGATTTTTTTTAATGAAAATAAAGTTTTGAGTTGACTTTTGAGCTTTTTCAACATTGCTATATATTTTCATTTTGGTGAACAGTGAGCTACTTTAACCACAATTCAATTCAATTTTATTTGTATAGCACTTTTAACAATAGACATGGTCACAAAGCAGCTTTACGGAAATATATACATTCAGGATATAATTTTTCAATATCGCTAATGAGCAAACAAGCAGTGATGATAGCAAGGAAAAACTCCCTAAGATGATAGGAGGAAGAAACCTTGAGAGGAACCAGACTCAAAAGGAAACCCAGCCTCATCTCGGTGACACAGAATAGTTCAATTATTTAAAAAATTCCCATCTATAACTGTATACTATATGGTCTCAAAGTACAGTTGTGTAACCAAGAATACTCACAATGCCATTCAACTACGTGTGATAGTGGTATCAGTGTTATTTAGCCCTCGCTTTGACATGAGTGATGCAGCAGAGCTTTAGTCCTTTAGTCTCTCCAGCTCTCTCACCTCCTCATCTCAGCTTCCAAAGCTTCAGCTTTCATGCTAATACCACCCTTAATGCCACGATGCTTGTCATCTAGCTAGCCGAGTTGAGTTGTGTCATACAGCCGCATTGCATTCTGGAACTTTGAGTCCAATGTTTTGTGTCTCTGATGTAGTTTCCTATAACAGCATGCAACCAAGTATTTCCTTCCTTATACAAGTCACATGGGTATATGAGATTAAGGAACCAAAGAATAATTAAATAAATTGGACAGAAACGTCTTTAAACTACAAGCAAAGACCAACATTTATTGGAAAAGATATTTAGCAATGGGCACGGTGGCTTAGTGGTTAGCATATTTGCCTCACACCTTCAGGGTTGGGGTTCCTGTGTGTGTGGAGCTTACATGTTTTCCCCATGCTTTGGGTGTTTCCTCTGGATACTTCATTTTTTCCCCCAGTCCAAAGACATGTGTTATAGGCTGAAATGGCATTTCCAAATTTTCCATGGTGTGTGAATGTGCCCTGCGATGGTTCAGCACCTTGTCCAGTGTGTCCCCCACCTTGTGCCCCGAGTTTCCCGGCTCCCCTGTGACCCTGTGTAGGATAAGCGGTACAGAAAATGTATGGATGGATATTTAGCAATCCTAATGAACATAAAATGAGGTTTTTTAATAATATACACAGAAGATCAAGATGTAATGGTTAATAAAGTTTTGGAACATATTTTTTTTTATTATTATTTTGCTCAAGGAGATGTAGTTTTCCTTTTCTTTGCCATGTGCCTCTTATTATCTTGATAAAGTCATTTCAGATTGAATAGATGTAACACAGGTCCATACAGTTCTTGACTACACTCTGTGACTAATATGACTTATAATTAGGTCCAAAAGTCAAACAGCAAATATTAATCCTCCGACATGTCACCATCCTGGAAGTGTAATTGAAAAATCAGTTAAATTCATTATTAATCCTACTTTTTTTTTTTTTTTTTTTTTTTTTTTTTAATCAAAGTAACCTTTTATTAAAGCCATGAGTCAGTTTTCTAAATGGCAGCAAGATATGCTGTGAATTAAAATATTAATATTCTCTAATATTCCCTCTTAATTATTTAACACAGACTCAAATTCCTAACCAAAAAAAAAAGATTAAATTGACAATTTCCAAGTTCTGTTTTTGTCGCCATACATTTCTAAGTACTTACTAAGTTCTCATAGTTTATATCATTTATCTTCTTTGGCATCACTTTTCAATTCACATCACTAGCATTGAGATGTTTTTATAATTAAACTTTTCTTATCCTGATATATTTATGCATACAAAACTTTCCACTAAAGCTATAGATATTATGACAGGCCCCAAGACGTACTGCTGCAAGATGCACATTGACCTCTGTGCAATATGCATCGTAGTCAGAGAAAGCCATGGCCACCAGGGAGCTGGAAAAGTTTAGTGAAAAAGCATGAAAAAGCTCTTAAAGTCTATTTTCTCTGACCGTCTCACAGTAGGAGTGCTGTTTCAGTTTCTAAAGGAGTGTAGCATGTGGGTCTGAGATATGACACACAGCTTGGTCTCATGATAGTCACACTTTTTATTAAATGTCTCATTTCTGTAGTCAGGAGAGGAAACAGTACTATGAAAGGATAAATAATGTCTTTAAAGGATAAATAAAGTCTTACTCAATTAAAAGTAGAAGTATGCAGCCAAAATGTACTCCAGTGAAAGGAATGTCGTGTTTTCATATGAAGATGAACTTTTGATTACTTATTTAAAACTGTTAACTGATAGCAACTATGCCACTTTGTCTGAAAACATCACTCAATCTCTGTAAGTTTGCTGGTCATACACACAATTAATGCTAGGTTTTATTACCATCAGCAGTGGGTAGTGTAGCCACAAATTTCACTCAAGTACAAGTAAAACTACTTATAAAATAATTACTCAAGTAACAGTAAAAGTAATAATGTTAATAATTACTTGAGTAAGAGTAATCAGGTATCCAGTGAGAAGACTGCTCAAGTAGCAAGGGACTAGTTACTTCGGATCTGACTAAAATAAAGGGAAAGTCCTGAATCTCCGACTACTCTCCTCGAAAGTCTGTCTGTTCTGTTTATATGATATAAAACATGGGTTCAAGACGAAGCAGAATATCCCAGTCCTGTAATGGATACAATAACACAGAGCCAGTCATTTTCAACACAAAATCTCTCTCTCTCTCTCTCTCTCTCTCTCTCTCTCTCTCTCTCTTTCTCACACACACACCAAAAAAAAGTTGACAGTTGACTGTGTTAACACAAACTTGTCAGCATCTGCAGTTAAACAATACAACAGAGAACAAAAGAACAGACGAGAACGAGTGTGTAGAGAGATAGTGTTTGTGTGTGCGTGCGTGTGCGTGCGTGTGCGTGCATCCTTCCTCCATCAACATGCTCGCTTCTTCTACCTCTTCGGCAATTATCTTCCAGGACGGATCCCATTAAAACAGTGACCTGGTGTCGCGGATACATTCAGACCACTGCAGTGTATCACGAGTGTTGCAACCTCATTATACATGATATACTGTAAACTAATTATTAAAACCACATATTTATTAACATTTAACAGTAACAGAGGAACACCACCGAAGTAAAAGTACATTTCTGTGATTAAAAATGAACTTGAGTAAGAGTATAAGTATGGCCATTAAACCTACTCTTAAAAGTACATTTAAAAAATGTTACTCAAGTAAATGTAGCACGTTACTACCCACCTCTGATTAGCATTAGCTAGAATTTGACTTGCTAATTTATACTCACTAAACACTTTATTAGGAACACTGTACTAATATTGGGTATGGCCTCTCAGAAAAGCCTTAATTCTTCGTGGAATGAATTCGACAAGCTGTTGGAAACATTCTTTCGAGATTCTGGTCCACTTTGATATGATTGCATAGTGCAATTCCTGTATATTTTTCGAGTGCACTTTCATGCTGTGAATTTCCTGTTCTACAACATCCCAAAACCCACTGAAGAACATTGTTCTTCATTGTCATGTTCATGAAGCCAGTTTGAGATGACTTTTGCTTTTAGATGGTGCATTATCATGCTGAAAGTAGCCATTAGAAGAAGGGTAAATTGTGGCCATGAAGGGATGCACATGGTCAGCAACAATACTCAAATAGGCTGTGGCATTCAAGCGAGGAGTGATTGGTATTAATAGGCCCAAAGTGTGCCAAGAAAAAACATTACACCACCTCCACCAGCCTGGACTGTTGACACAAGACAGGTTGGGGCCATGGATTCATGCTGTTGGCACCAAACTCTGAATATACCATCTGTGTGCCTCAGCAGAAATCGAGATTCATCAGACCAGGCTACATTTTTCCAACCTTCAACTGTCCAGTTTTGGTGAGCCTGTGCCCACTGCAGCCTCAGCTTTCTGCTCTTGGATGACAGAAATGGAACCCATCGTATTAATACTGTTAAATTACATCTTGGTATTTTATTAATCTGTTTAATTTTGTTGGGTACATAAAGTATGTTACCCATATGATACAGGAATCAGGGGGTCAGCTTTTTTCCATTTGCCTAGATTAACTAGTTTGTGTAATGCATATGCGTGCTTCAGTGAACCACTGTACTGTAGCCTTAAAACAGCACACAAACACAACACCTTAATGCTATAATTCATACAGTTTGTTCCACTTTATGTGATGAATAGTGCCACGAATGCCTTAAAGCATTAGTATGTGCTTTGTGAACTACTCCTCAACTTACTTGTCTTTTCCTGACAGTAAAAAAAAACACCTCACTTTCTCTTACTCATGACATGACATGAAGTGTTAAATGAAATTTAAGAGTGCAATTTTTTTTTTTTTTTTACATATAAATAATGTTTATATAAATACACATTATTTATATGTGAAAGTTACCAACCTAAACTATACAAGCATTAGTGAGTCGTGACTAAAGGGTTGCGTTTTACACAATGGTATTGGTATCGAACAGTTTAGAAAAGAATAACAAGATGTTTAAAAACACCACAGTTTTTGTATGACACACCATCTAAGTATGTCAAAATGATATTGAAGTGATTCCTAAACATTTCACCGCTGAATGGATGATCAGGAGAGAACGCGTACTCATAGCTTACTGTTACTATAGTAAAGGATGTAACTTCCTTTAAGCGCCAGTTAAAATACACGGTGTGAGTAACGTATACGGTCTAATTTACATTTTTGTGGTCGTTCATTATTTATTCAAATTCAAAGTCATAGGCAATTTTAATTAACAGTATTTTTTCAGATTGCTTCATTGTCTCTCAGGGCTTAAAGTGACATCAAGACAATAGGTCAACTTCATCTTAATCATTTCACCATAAACATTTCATTTTGATGAACTGTGTGGGAAATTTATGCTTGACATACAACTATATGTAGATTTCAACATTTATTTTCCAAGAAGGGGCACATGACAGCTTGGTGGTTAACACATTCGCCTCACACGTCCAGGGTTGGGATCTCTATGTTCACCCCATTCTGCGGGGGTTTCCTCCCCCAGTCCAAAGATACGCATGGTAGGCTGATTGGCATATCCAAAGTGTCTATAGTGTATGAATGAGTGTGTGTATGCGATTGCACTCTGTGATGGATTGGCACCCCGTCCAGGGTGTACCCTGCCTTGTGCCCGATGCTCCCTGGGATGGGCTCCAGGTTCCTTGCAACCCTGTAGGATAAGCGGTTTAGAAAATGGATGGATGGATTTTCCAAGAAAAGGTGTCTTTCAAACACTTACGTTATCTCCCGTGCTATCTCCATTGCATTCGGTCGATTGCGTGGTATTTCCCGCATTTAGCCAATGGGCGCACTCATGCATTGACAACACTATGACCCATTTTAGGTGTGGTCAAATTTATATCAACATTTTCTTTTCAGATAGATGATAACAATTTTTCATTATTAAAACTTAGTAGTATGTGAAAATTTCAAGGTGTGAATTGAAATATAAATCTAAATGTTAAATGTAAAAATTAAATGTAATTGTTAAACATAAATGTAAGTATTAAATGTACATATTAAATATAAATGTAAATGTGAAATAAATGTAAACGTGAATATATGTAGAAGTTAACTGTCCCCACCCTATCAAAGTGTTACTTGTGAAAGCAGTTGTTTTTGAACAAGGTTGAGGGTGTAGTCAGGTAGAAAAAAGTATTAATATTTTTACATTTGACACCCCATAGTAAATGTCATTTAAACTTTTTTACAACTTAAATATAGAATTCAACCTAGAAATCACAATATATGTGTTACATTTTATTTTACTTTATTTTGTCTCCATGTGAATGCCAATGCCCAGCCATTCCAGACATGGTGCAAAATAGATGAGGCTTGCAGAAAATGATTGGATTTGCATTGATTGTGCTCATAGTTTTCAGACAATTAAAACAAACAAAAAAAAAAAAACAGCAAGTGTTTTGAAATTTTAGTAAGTGCTTGAAAAGCTTGATGTAGTACTTGGAGAATGCAACAGCTCCTAGTGTTTAGAAAACAAACTGCTAATTAGGTACTCCAACTCTTATGCAGAGATGGCACGCAGTAACATCCTCTCACAGCATGTTTCATTTGAATGACAAACTAGCAATTATGGATTCGGAGCAGAGGATTTGGGCTGGGAGTTTGAAATGTAGAGTAATAGCTATGGAATTTCAGATGAATAGAAGTCATCAATCATGGGTATGAATCTGGCAAAATGCAGTGAGGATGATGTAGTTATGTGATGCGTTGTTGTCTACTTCAACAAACAAATTGGTTTGAAATGAACTGGCAAAGCATAATGATTGGAAAAGTAGATGGGAAATAGGATAGATCAGTATTTGTGGCACTGTCAGAGTAAACTAAAATATAAATGAATCATATTACAGTTAAACCTAAATGCTTGGAAATTGTTTCAAAGGTACTGTATTGACAAAAAGGCATAGATGCTGTGAATTATGATTAACTGGAATCAGATATAATCCAGCAGACATTAACATATCTGCTCCTTAACTACATCCCTGTTCAGCTACAATGCTCTGTTCACTCTTCACTAATTAACATTTACCTACTTACATGTAGAAATTCATTTATCAAAAAAAATAAAAATTAGCCACCTAATCATCTTTCCAATAGTTGAAGCAAAAACTCTTCTATTCCTTGTTATTAGTGCAGGTAAATGCTGATATGTAAACAACAGCAAATAATTGCTTTAAACTGCACTTCAATTAACAGCAATACAAAGACTACTAATTACATTTCCAGCTTCAGTGCTTTTCTTGGCTACATTGTTAATGACAAAAATAAATAAATCAGTGCAATAAATATGCAAAAAAAAAAAAAAAAAAAAAAAAAGTAATAAATCTGTTTATTATATTACACTATTTAAAATGTACCACTGTCAGACAGCACAGTTGAGGTGAATGCTCCTATTAAAAATAAAGACTGGCACAGGCAAACAACTCCAAATCATCTTAATCACAGTATCCAAAGTCAGGCGATGTACAAACAGATATTCAGAAGATGAGCCAATAATTATAAAAAGTGGAAACAAACAAGGGTCAGAAATAACAAAAATGAAACAAAAGCTTAGCACATCAGATAAAGCCCAAAGCTGAATGAATACTTAGTCATTGTGTTGAGAGTGTGATTAATTGGTGTGTGGTGGTGATTGAGTCCAGGTGTGTGCTATCAGTAATCAGCTGAACTTGAGCGTGTGAACCGGGAGTTGGAGTCTATGGTAGCCATGTTGTAATCGGAGATGCATTCTGGGAAATGGAGTCAGACACAGAATTGGGCATTGACATGACAACCATTTCATAGCCTGTCTGTTCAGGCCTCCTATTGGTGTAGACACCGCAGTCTACAGTCTGTGCAAAAATAGCTTTTGTATAAAGAAAATAGCGACAATATCAACAAATGCCGCATCATCTTTTAGAGTAATAAATTGTCTATCCATACATGAAATGTGAGCTTTCTCTGTGACTTGTTTTAAAGAACTAAATAATAACTGAACAAATGTGTCGCCCTGTGACTTATTACAGCCTGCCGCATCTCTCAATATAACATGAGCATCACAAACCAAATAATTTACCATTAAAAAATCCAACAAAGCAACAATAATAATAAAATACAGCTGACTGGTAGAGACAACAGTTATATCTTAGTTTATTTAGGACAATTAAACATTTTTACAACATGATCTATTTTGGTAATTGTCTGTCTTTTAATTTAAATGAGTAGTCATTGGTGCCCAGTGCTTAAATTTGGGCACAGTAATTATTAAACATATTATTAAACAAAAACAGTCATTAAAGCCTCTAAACAAATGGGTTAAAATGCTCTTATCTGGATGACCTGGTGTCTGAAATAGTTGATTCTGGAACTGAGAACGCACAGCAAGGAAGCTCATGTCCAATCAATGAACTCTCCTTATAGCTCAATGAACAGCCTTCTTTCAATGGAGGATGCATTGTCTAGAACAACATCTAGAAGTTTGTCCCTTTCTATTTAACTACAACCTCAGTGACATCCAAAGATGATTCTGGATCAGCCTTTGTAAGCTGGTATGCTCAGCTCTAAATTAGCTGAGGGGGATTCCTTAATGAATTGTCCCTGAATACGCTCTTTAACACAGTGCTGAGATTTTATTTAAATGTTCTTTAGCTTTAAAGGACGATGATTGGTCAGAATTCCTTCAGGAGTGGGCATACACTATATACACTATACACTTCATATGAAGTGATATGAAATCCATTAAAACAAAACAAAAACCTGATTACACAATGCGTAGTTGACTGTAGACTTGGCTTCATCTAGGCGGAAATATTTTCAGACTAATGAATTCCATTTAGCCTTAGATGTTTTTCACCATGCTGACTAATTGACAGCTCCCCACATTGGTGAATAGTGAATGTATTCAATATTATATTGTATCAATATTCAAGTTTTGGGATGTTTTTTTTTGTTTGTTTGTTTTTTTTTGGGTTTTTTTTGGAATGTCAGTTGATTTTTAAAAATATTTTTTACCCTAATCCTCACTGGACATTTTAAGACAATTATGATGCAGCTTTAACCTGATGACTGATTTCTTCCTCTTCAGAAAATTGAAATGACACTTTCAGCCAATTAAAGTTAAACCATTTTCCAACATCATTTGCAAAGGATCAAATGAGCCCATTATACAATAACTAATCCCATGTGAATTTTCTGTGCTGAAAGGATATTAAAAAAAAAGCCCAATTCTCAATCGTTTTTGAAGAAAAGTGGGTTGCCATAATTGCATTCCTTTTCACTTAGGAACAGATTGCAAAAGCATGTTCTTGTCATGATGCTCTTACTAATATATAACATTCTAACAGGCACAAAACTGGTTCAACATCTAGAAGGAGACAGAAAACATTGCACCATATCACTAACAATGCATAAGCCTGGGGCTTTTAAGACATACGTATGTGTACCAATTACTCGATGTTCTCATTTTCATACAACACTATATGCTGTGTAACTCATGAACAGTTAATGCTCTTGCTGTCTTTCATATATACATCAGAATGATGCATCCTACAAGATGCAATTAGGAAGCTGCTGCCTGTAAAGTAAGATTACATCAGTGTGTACATCAGTGAATTTCTACAAAACTTCTCAGCTACCCTCAAACTATTCTTCACATAGAAACTCTGTGTCAATAAGCACACCTGATTCATATGTGAGATTTATGTGGTTTTAGACACTTTAGATTGTTTCAGATATAAGCTTGTTAGCAGATATTGTGCCTCATCACAGACTAAAGTGTCCATGCTACTAAGCTTTGCTGTTTCGTCTTTTTCTTCTTCAAAAAAAAAAAAAAAAACAGATGAGCCATTACTGAAAAGTGAAGTGATAACAGGAACAAACTTGTTTTTTTGGAGACAACATTAAATAGCTAATATGGATAAAAGCATGATGTGTCACTATTTAATAAATAAAGAAAAATGTCATCTTGGCATATAGTTGTTGTAGAAGAGGAATTAAACACTTCAGGATGTCCTAATATTATGAAGTATTCGACTCCTGGGTGGTAACAGTAACTCTACTTCACATATCACACCACCCGGTTGTGTCTTATTCTTTACTCCACAACCTTATTACTGAGTCTCTGCATTTGGCACCCGAACATTATGGATCTCTTAAGACAGTGACACTGGGCAGTTTGTTATCATAACATTGCTGTTTCAACACCAAGTATAGCTTTTCTTGGCCCGTGTAGCTGCCGCAAACTGCACATGCCATCCCAAAACGCCCTTTTATGGAAACCAAAACATCATTTCGACAAGCCAGATAAGTCTCACTGGCATTGATAAAAACAGTGACATTTCTGTTTCAAGAATACAATGGCTGTGGATATCTTGAGTTTATTATTTAATATTGAGTATGACATGGCTTCTTAAATGAAGGTAGAAACTTGAAACTTGTTCTGACCTTCACCCAGAAAGTTTATATCTGATCAAATCTGGGCTAAATCAGATTTGAAATTAGTTTGGTGGTAGTAAATTTTTCTCAGTTTTAAGTTTTTTGTTTGTTTTTTACTTTTAATCACCATTTTATTTATCTTTATCCTCTCTTTTTGCTAACAGTAGTTTCATACATGGAAACACATGGCTACAGTATGTGTTTGAATTAACTTGTAATTACAGTATAAATTTACATACCTATCTTTTGACTTTTTACTTATATGAAGAAAAAAGTATGTATTCATAAGTATAAATAAATATGTTTAAAAAACAAAGTATACTGTATATGAAAATGTGTTCTGTGTAAATGGCATCTCGTGTCATTATAAAGCCTAGTTCACACTACAGCGAACTCTGGCGTAATCTGACCTGGTCATGAACTGTTGCCATGACAGCAAGGCAAGCATCCCTGAAAACTCCATAGAAACGAAAGCCTGTGCACCAGTGTAGATGCTAATCGCGTTAAATTGTTGTTGTTGGTAAAATGGCAGAATTCTGGGCCATTCAGAAAGAAGAGAATAAATGATGTATTGATATGTTATTTAAATAAAATTGTTTATTTTGACCCCTGGTGAGGTTCAGCTACTCTTGTGTTTTGGTTTTAATCGGGATCATACGCTAACATTTTCCATATTCTGTTTCATGAAGTAAGAAGCGAAATCCTAACAAATGTTTATAACTTACAGTTGTGTAAAATATTGCTCACAATTTATGATCTAATAAAGGAGTTGCAGGATGACCTGACAGAGAATAATAAGCAAAGTGAAGTGCACAACAAACATCTCCATTCCTACACCGCACACACAACTCCTCCGCTAAAAAAAAGCAAGCACAGACAGATTGGAATTGTTTTGGAACAATATAATTTGATCAGACGAAACAAAAATAAACCTTTTGGCAGTAATTTAGCTCATCGTATTTGGAGAAAGAAGGGTTGATAGTTTGATCCCAAGAGCACCATGCACACACAGTAAAGCAGGGAGGTGGGAGCATCAAGATATAGGGCTGCTTCACTGGGACATTGCATGTTATTGAAGATCAGATGAATGGAGCAATGTATTGTTAGTCTTTTATTTGTCATTCGCACAGCTGACACATGGAAAACTGCACTCTGAAATTCTTATGATAGATCTATTAGCAAATACTGGACATATATTAACATATAACATAAATAAACTTGTGCAACTTTTGAAGATTCTGATGGCTTGGGGAAAGTAGTTAGTACTTGGACATATTAGAGGAGAATTTAATCTCAGCTCAAGACACAGATCCCAAACATACACAAGAATACACATACACAAAATAACACAAGAAGGCCTTGCATAGTGATGACTTGAATCCCACTGAAAATTTATTGAGGATTTTGAAGCTGTAAAACGCTAATTACATTTGACCAAAGACCTCTCAAAGCTATAATTTCCAACAATAGCTTTGCAACAAAGTACTAATGGTGTTTGTTTGTGGTGTCCTAATACTTTTAATACTAATACTCCCTATATTTTTTTAAACCTATCTTTGTTTATGCTTATGAATACATACTTTTTTTAAATTTATAAGTAAAAAATAATGTTTAAAGGTGCAGATCACTTTTATTTAAAAAAAAAAAATAATTCGTAAAAATACGTATATGAATCACTGCTGAGATACGCAGTTTTAATGCAGCATGTACTGCAGGTATTATCTATAAAGCTTGGAAGAATAGGAGGTATTAATCATTTTAAGCATTTTAGATTCCCCTCTAGCTCTGCTGTACTTCTAATATTTCTAAAATACACATTCATCTTCAAGTCTATATCACTTTTCAGTTTGAGATCAGACATGGGCATTGTGCTATTACTGCAGAATCTCTTATAGTAAATGATATTGCTCAGTCTTGTAAAAGAAATCAATATTTTGCAGTTCTTTTCATCAGCCTGTCAAAAACATTTGACACAGTCAAGAAGAACCTGCTTTTATGAAGACTGGCCTCTATGTTCTCTATTTTATCTCTGAAGGAACTAAACATGTACATGTATGTGGCATCCATTTTGCGATTTTGTCAGAATAGGAAATGGGATTCCACAAAGATCTATACCCTGACTTCTATACAAAAAACTTTTGTAGCTATAAAGTTAGATAATTAAATGAATGAATTTTGTGATGACACAGTTACTCTTTTTTTTTAATAAATGATCAGAAAATTTATAGAACAGATTAATAGAATAGCTTTAGTCAGATCCAAATTTATGTTTTAATACAGAAATGTTAATAAATAAAATTTTATTAAAATGGATAAATTATATAATTTTGTCAAGTTTTTTTTAGTCATATCCTAAATGGCGTCCTGAGCAAATCCTGAGTTTTTTTTCATTTGTTTTTTGATGATGGGACAATGGCATGATGGGTCAAATCCAGCCATAGTCAGCAGAATGCTAACATAATGGTTTAAAAATATACAGAAGAAGAAAGAGATTACTCTCTAGTCTAATTCAGTGAGTTAATGTAATATATTATAATGTAATATATTATAATAAAATATAATATTGATTTATTCATTAATTCATACATACATACATACATACATACACACATACATACATACACACATACATACATACATACATACATACATGCATATATATATATATAAATTCATACTAGTTATGCTTGAAATATTGCAAGATATATAAAACTGATCATGCAAGTAAATAAAGGCCAGAGGGCAAAAGCAAGCGATGATGGTGCACATCCACAAAATCATTGCAAATACATTTCACCACCAATAAAAAGGCTCTACTATAAAGAAACGCTGTATAAATAATTCTCCAGCCAAAATAAAGTTCTAAGCTTCCAGTTCAGTCCATATGCAGCAAACCCAGGTGTCCATCTTCCAAGTCGACCATCTGCCAAGCTTCTAAACTTTCACTAGTGAAATCTCAATGCAAGCATGAGCATTGAAAGAGCAGAGGCTCTCACAAAATGCTCAAATATGGATCAGCCAGGCTTAATGAGCTTTAAAAAACAGAACAAAACAAACAACAAAAAAAAAAAAAACACTTTTTATAGCATACACATGCAGAATTTAAGATCAGCTTCACATGCTGCACAGCTACATACTCATTAATGATGTAAAAAATACAGGGAAAAAAGTTTCAATCTGACACATAGCTATAAAGATGACTTCTGCTTCAGTCACATACTCACGTTCATAAATGACTAAATATACGGTACAGTTCCTGCTTGTTTAGTTATATAGACAGCAATTAACTGTTGCCAGACAGCTATAAAATTTATAGCTATGTAATTGAAATTGCATTGCCCAGAGTAGAAAGGGAATTTGGAAGAACCTGATCAAGGAACAGCATGCATAAAGCACGTCCAGCAATCCTGTGCTATTTTGAATCAGCTATGATCTACAGAATATAGTAGATGCAATCAATATAGGGAATATTGTATCTTGATATGATAATATCGATATGTAAATAATATCTGAGATTGTTGGGTTGTGAAGGAACTCTAGAGAGTCATTGTTCTTTTTATCAGAAAAGACATCACAAAATGACGTCTTTCAAAATTCATACCAGAGTAAAAGTGATTTTATTGGATTTAATAAAAATTAAGTCATGAGAAAAGCTACAATTGCTAGCCCCGCTTCTCAGCATAGTCTAACAACTAATCACATCAAATACAATTTGGCTGGTAAATCTGTTTGAATGGGAACATCAAAAGTGAATGGTTTTTGTTGGGTTTTTTTACATTTCCACCCACCCCTCTCTACCAAGAGGTGAGGGTGATGGTTAGCACATGCTTCCTCTAAGACAAATGAAGCCAGCCAACACATAATCACTTCAAACTGTAGCTCATACTGTATCACAGGGCAATGTAACCGAAAGTGATATCTGCCCTCTTTTGCATACATGAGCTCATGGATGCACATGATTGGCTAGTCTCGCTCTGATTGATAGGGGAGAGGGTAACACCATTCACTCCCACCAGGAGAACATGGCCAATTTTGTTCTCTTGGACTCCCTGATATGGATGGCTGTGGCATCAGTGGGATTCAAACTTACAATCTCCTAACAAAAGTAGGAATGCTTTTCTGTTACTAGGAAAATGCTTAATTTCATTTTGTATGATTTCATCTAGGTGAACTTTAATGCTGTGGATTCTAAAAAAAAAAAAATTAAAATAAAAAAAGATAGAGCTGCTGTTAACTCTTGATCACTCTTTTTTGGAGTTCTGAAGGGTTATCCCAAACCGCCACACAAATGGTATGCAAATGTACCACAAAATATCCATTTCTTCCAGCTCAAATTCCAATTGTTTATGACAGGTAATGATGATGTGTATCCCCAAAACTCTCAAATTAGTGTTGTCTGAAGTCTGTCTAGTGTCTGCCCTAGTAATCAGTACAGAACAGTCTACATAGTAAACACACAAATTAGAGCACAATTTTACACATGTGGGGAAGTGGTGGTTCATTGGTCAAGGCTTTTTCGTTACTGATTGGAAGGTTGTGAGTTCCGAGCACTGCCAAGCTGCTAAAGTTGGGTCCTTCCGCAAGACCCTTAATCCTCAACAGCTCAGTGTCAGCCCAAATGAGCCTAAATGTACTCATGTAATTCCCTTTCTGGGAGTTGCCTAGTACTGTAGTTCTGCTCTAGCCAAGTCTAACAGAATATCCATTGATGTTGTACAAATTGGCTACAGCATTAATTGAAATTCCATCAGTATATAGATAGTCTCAAGTTAAAAGCATCCTGCAATTTCACTGTTGCAGCTTGAATGGTAAATGAATAAACAATAGACATACAATGCAGGAAGACTTCATTCACTACCCGTTTTCTTAATAAAATGCATTGTAAGACATAAAATAGAAAAATATACAAGAGTATGTATGAATTCAACATTCAGTATCATTTACACTTAATGCCTTGAGTTCCTGTTTATCCATCTAATAGCTCATCACAATGATATGAAAGGACTTGTTAATGGACAGCACTTTGTTCAATATCAATGTGGATCACTTGGCAAGCAGGAACATGACACGGTAGCAGTTAATGCCATTAAAACCATCAAAGCTTACTTTTACAGTGACATGATTTATTAAGATTGTGCCTTAATTAGTTATGCAAAATAGGAAAATGTGGGTGATTTTAAAGGGTCTGCAGTTGTACACAGTTAGTGTAGAGCGTGTTATCTGATGGATAACTGAGGATAATCAACTGAGAATATGGTGCTCCACAAACAAAACAACTGTTTTGCTAGCTGATGTTCATTTGATGGTGGATTAGTTTGGTGGATTTTAGAGCAGACATTTGCAGCATGAAGAATTTAGCAAAAGCCCTTTCTGTTTGTCCACAGCTCATAAACAGCACAGCAGCTTCTAAATGCCTGACTGAGGAGGTTAGCAATGTGATGACTGACTTGTTTTTATCCAGATTAGTACATGACTGTTGTTACTGGATGTTTGATTGGTCGATTAATCTTAATATAACAGCAGTAGTTATAGAAATTAGTGCAGTTGCAAATCACAGGTTTATATTAATGCATTTATTCTAATACATTATTGTTTCTATAGTAACAGCTTAATCAGGGACTTCTATTGCACATGCTCTACATAAAGTGATTTTTAAAATGTATGTAGTTATTGATATATAGTTTATTGATATATAGATATAGTTCTCTGTGAGGAGATTTCTCTTCTTTTTTTTTTTTCATTTATCATTTTTGGAAGATCTCCAGTTTCAGCATTTTGTAAAGGTAACACTGTAACTTTAATTACAGAGGGCTTTGCGTTTGTCACATGACAAGCTGCATTTCTATTTGTGTGTGATGGGCGAATAAGACAATTTGGGATGCACTGTTATTGGAAAAAATACTTTCTATATATCTGGGGGGGGGGTATTGTATATTATGTATAAATTGACACAAATGCATTTTTGCTCTTCTGTGATTACCACAAACATTTTTTGTTACAGGATTAAACAAACAGACATTTACAATACAATCTAGTAGCTATTTTCAATAATTTGGCTGTTTCTGATGGACAAACGTGTTGCTTAAATACTGGTTATACTGGCCGAGAGTGTGCTTTACCGCAATAAATTTATTTGTAGCTGCCAAGCTGAAACAATCATTTAAAACAAATCACCTTTTTAATCTGTCAGCAAAGCTTGCCAAGGAAAACAAATTGCATATGCTCAATGTCGGAAATCTGGCGTTGTCCTGATTTTAACTGATTTTTCACTTAAACTCAAGAGTGTAACACTTTGGAGCCTCATTGACCAGCTCTGTGTAGGTCTTGTAGACCTATGTATTAATAGCTGTCTTGGTCACACATACACATTAATTAGGCCAATTAAGCAGTGCACTTAATTAAACTAACTAAGGAATTTGCAAGCAGAACTTCCAAGCCAACTAAATAAGTTAAACTCTAATCTTCCCATCACTGGGGCTGTTTTGTCACAGCTATTTTTGTTAGAGTCTAACGGGAAGGAAAGCCGTTTCATAACAGCTCAATACTGATTTTATCCACTGTCCCCACTTTAGATCAAACAAGACTTGATTATGTGTCATGAAGACAGGGAAAGGGAGTGTTGTAGCTCCTGCCATGTCTGTGTACTTCTGCATGGATGTTTTGCTTAATGGCTGGAAGGACTGAATATATTCCACCATGCTTCAAAAGAAATGGGGACACGTGTTTTTTAATTACAGGCTTTAATGATGCCTGTCTGTTCACAAGAAGCACTCATTCAAAATCAAATTGAGTTTCCATAAGAGGATCTGAGGAAAATTGTCTTATTCATATCAGGTAATTATCTCACAGACACATAGCACCTGCCAAAAGTGTTAGGAAATTGAAATGAAAATTAACATTTTTGCTTTTTACTCAAGTTTATTAGATTTTATCCAAGCAAATGTACAGGATGTCTTCACTAATGGAGATCTTTAAAGATTTTTAGTACTTCCCACTATTTTCCGGTGGTGCAAACCATACTGTGGACGGTGAATTTGAACACCCTGGTGAACTATTTGGATCCAAGTGTTGATCTTAAGCACTAGTTTTACCTCATTGTTGGTCCACACATATGAATAATGTTTGTCTTTTTTGTTGATTTGTTTTCGACCATTCAGCCAAGTTGGTGTTTTTCTACATTTTGCCTTGTCTTTCACTCAATATGCATGCTTTTCACATTGTTCTTGAGGTGTTTGACAAAACAGTTTATGACATACTCCACCAATGGGCTGGCTTTTCATTTTTACATTTTAATGTAGATGGGCATATTTTTGTGTGAAACAGTGACATGTTCTGATTGCATGTCCAATGTGGAAGTTATGAAAGTATGCATGAGTTTCTCAGTGTCATGTAGGCCAGTTGTACTGACTGAGTACACATAATACTGAAAGTACAGTACCTGTGTATGCTGGGGTTTAGTCATTGCTCTTTTCCTTGTTCTCATCCTTGGCATCTGCATGACCCAATAGCCTTAAATCCTCAGACAATTTAATCCTGCGTTCAACTAAATATTACAACAAGGAATTTCCAACCTCTGACTAGGAAAACTAAAGAAAATGCCCCATTAAGTTGGAATTCCTACTTGGAAATTCAGGAAGGTGTCTTCAACCCCTGAGTTCAACGCAAGTTCAACACTGTTGGTCACAGTATCTCACACACACACACACACACACACACACACACACACACACACACACACATATGGTTAGCCTATTCTTGAATTTTTGTCCATATTTACATACATTTCCCTCTTTTTCTGTGTGTCACTCACTTTAATGAGCTTCATATACCCATGTAGATTTTGATAGCAATGTATGGAAGAGCAACCACTTATGTGAAACCTAAAAAAAATTGGCTGCATAAAGTAATAAACTATCTCACAAAAAATCTAAATCAGAGTATATGTAATTGATCCTAATCCACACAATATAAGGCTATTTCTTATAATAAGGCTATATCTTATTCACCAGACTTTTTCTGAATAGAATATTTACCATTTCTACGCAGCATCAGGCATTATGAATACCCATATGGCCCTTATATTGCATGATTCTCCCCATCTCTGTATAAAGAAATGAATTATTAATGTGAAAATAGGCATACAGTGTGAGTATGTGAGAGAAGCAGGATCGGAAGTTGTGGGGGTGAAATTTGTGACTCCATCAAAGTTCACCCTGTGATAGTTTTATGGGTGGTCCAGGGCTCTTATAACAGACTATAAATTTTCTCTTGCAGTAGCGAGAGCTGGCAGCTAAATAAAAGATGAGTGCCGGAACATGAAACTTGTCAATCTGCCATTACACATCCCTCCCAAAGTGCTGACCAAAGGAGGGCGACGGAGCATGAGCAGAATGAGTAAGGCTCTTCGATGTTTGAAACAGGAACAAACCCAACCTACCTGAGAAGTTTGACACTGCTACAAAGCTAAAGGTGACCAGGGAAGCATAATGGCAACCTTTATGTTATGGTATACTTCCATATTTCCATAAACTTCTCAACAGCACTCAGTGACTACTGAAAAAGCATACATTAAAAATGCTAATGCAACTAGCAAGCTGATGTAGCAGTGTTACAAGTAGTTTGCTAATTTTCTGACCAATAATTTGTTGCTAAGACCATTAAAAGCTTAATATTTTGCCATTTTGCGCTTAGACCTTTTTTTTTGTCCAGGAATAAATTAATGTTTTGTAGTAATGTATTACATATTTGTTATCATAATGTAATAATGTACAGAAATGTCTTTTATTTCTAGATAGAAATTATAGAAATTGTTTTTTACTCACGTGTCAGTGATCTATCAGTGTCATGGTTAATTCCTCATTTCTATGACTGCAACCTATTGGTGAGTCTGGTATTTAATTTGTTATAGTTTTTTTTTTTTTTCTGCTAGGGATAGAATAATATTGATATATTCAGTTTAGAGGTAAACAGTGTACATCTACAAAACCCAGTCATAAGAAATGGGACAGGACCTTGGTTTAAAGTCAGAAAAATGTGATTTTTCATTGCTTTTGCCATGAGAGGCTTTGACAGATTGTAACATACTGCAGGGGTGCTAATATCTACAGTATGATTGTACATTGTTTGAGTTATATGTGAAAAGAGACATCTGAAAACTTAAAAAAAAAAAAAAAAAAAAAAAAGGTATTTCAGCTAGCACAGGACAGTTCAACTAGTAGAAATACTAATAACTGCTCCAGGTAGTGGTTGCTTTTACTTTGCGCTGACTGACTAAGTTAACTTTGCCATTTGAATTCATAAACCTTGGTTTTGTGAATTGATAGAAATCAAGAGGCTAGGTAGACTCTATTTGGTAAAAATGCAGGGGGAAATGTGTTGTTTATTATTTAGCATAGAGCTAGCATGTCAACATATCAACATACACTAGGGTTTTTGCAGTAAAATTCTGTTTTCTCTCTCTGTCTGCTATGAATGTTGTTTTATCAATATTGCCGGGTCTACAGTATGTAGAGTAAACCAATTTTGGCACAAATTTTTATATATATTTTTTAAGTATATTTTCACTATATATTGATCAATGTGTATAAAGGTTTTAGGAGACAGAAAAGAACAGTCTGCTGGGATATTCAGTTTGTTTTGGTGCATACATATATGAATTGTTAACCTGCTCGTAACCCTCCTCATATTATATTACTCAGAACATGTTAGGAATGGAAATCAAACTTTGGGAGGAAAAAACAGAAGAAACATAAGAAGAGATTCTTCTCTTCTGATCGCTGGCTCAAGCCCAGAGAATGACTCATCCTGGCTGGCGTGGGAGAAATAAGAGTGGGGTGTGGATTTCAGACACACAACAAATGAAAACAAGCTCTGCGTAAGATTTTCGAATTAGCACTGGCATTCTTAGGGATGTTATGATCCGTTGTGTGAAAGGAGGGACTCAGGGTGGTGCAGGTTTAGCTGAGCTCAGGAGAGATGAGAGCTTTTGTTCAAGAAGCTTATTTTTGTGCTAAAATTGTTATAATTAAACTATCAGTTGACTTAAGACAAAAGTAATAAAAGTATGTATTAAAGCTGATATGAACCTATTATTATTATTATTATTATTATTATTATTATTATTATTATTATTATTATTCATAAATTATCCACTGTATTGAATGTACAGTAGATATTTTAATATAGAGGTGAAATGATATAAATAAACAAGAGTTTTAAGTTGGGGTTTTCTAAAAAAATAAAAAATAAAAAGGCCATAAGACTCAGACAATGTCAGTGGGCAAAACACAGCCAGGAATAAGAGATCAGATAAAAGGTAGACAATGTTATCACTATCACTCTTCTCAAGGTCTACATGTAAGTAGGCAGAGGTCAAAACACTAGAAAACAAGATAAACAAGCCAGAAGAACCTATAAGACAAAGGATCAGACTAGAAAGCGGAGGAAAAGTATGCATGGTGCATACTTTTGAGCTTGTACAGGGCAAGGTACTCGAGGTATTCATGAATGATACATTTAGTAATAACTGGATGAAGTCATTTACAGTGAGGTTTCCCCATTGAATACTTTGTAAGTATTCAAACATTTTTGTTTTTGTTGATTAATATATCCAAAAGTATTGGAACAGCAAAGCCAATTCTGTTTTTTTTTTTTTTCATTATACACTGAAGACATTTGGGTTTGAAATCAAACGATGAATATGAGACAATAGATCAGAATTTCAGCTTTCATTTACTCATTCACATATAGATGTGTTAAACAACTTAGACACCATTTGGTAATTGATAGTGTTTCTTGCTGCCAAGTATGCCCTGTTAAATTGATTGCTTAAAGTTCTGAACATCTACTCTTGGTTTGAGCCCTAGGTTTTACCTGTGAAGACTGCATTTGTTGTTAAAAAGGATACACCAACATAAAGACCAATTTTATTGACGGGGGAAAAAGTAATAGGACACTAACATTTCACAAGATTTCAAAACAAGCTCTCAAGCTAATGATAAGAAAGGAAATAAATGAGTAATTATCTCAACAATTAATTTTTGAGTTTGTTAGAATTTATTTAATCAAGTTACTCTGGATTTCTTAAAGTTTGGTTAACTTTAATGCCTTTATTAATATGTAGTGTTATGTTTTACAGTGGAAAAGCAAGCAGTCACAGAAAAAGAGTTACAGGATGACCTGAAAGCAGCAGGAACAACAGTAAAACAGAATAATAAGCAATGAAGTGTCCCATAACATCTTCATTCTTACTCCCCACACAAAACTAATCTGCTCAAAAAGAAGCACAACATTTGCATGAGCATTTAAATAAATCAGAACTCTTCTGGAACAAACGATGAAATATTAGAAGAGAATTTAATCTCATGGCACAAGAAACTTAATCTTAGTAGAAGATGAATGTTTCAACAAGACTGAGAATTTTTTTAAATCATGGACCCTATGGCTATGCTTTATGGACCCCACTTTGAGAACCACTGCTTTAGTAATTCTGACTATTTCTAGTTGTCATTCTTTATGATTTCTGATTGTGTTTGGCATTTGTTTGGCTGAGGCTTTATTAGTAAATCATACTTGTACAGTATATGCATTCTGGTTGTCTTGTTCTATTTGCTATAACAGATGTGAGTCTTAGAGTACTGAAGAGCACATTCTCATGTGGTGAGCATTGCAGATGAAGTATATTGACTTGACCTGTTCACCCTTGGAATGATTAGGCTGGCAGGCCGCCGATGAGATTAAGCACTTTCTTTTACACGGTAATATGTGTGGCCATGGAAATGGCTTGCTTCATATTTGAAGGGTGTGTACATGTAATAAACTGTGCTACATTTAATCCACAAAGACCAAAAACAGATAATTATTGTGGATAATACACAATTATTGTGTATAGTGACACATACTGGATGTGAACAAAAGAATTATAAAATAGTATAAAATATGTAGCTGCTCAGTGTAGTAGTATATTAATATTTATTGCTTCATGTTAAGGTCGGCAATGGGTTATTAATCATTGATAGTAGCATATGCATTCAGTTTTAGACTTCAGGATGAAAAATATCATGAGGTTGCAAAATACAACAACAAAAAAATAACCCTTCCAATGACTTTTAGTTCAAGGTAAATGAGTCACTGTGAAAAAAAAAAAAAAAAGCAAATCACTTAACTGCCTTTCATAGTCAAGACATAATTTGCCTTTGTAAGTTGCAGTGTAGTGTGGTTGAATATGCTATTATTGTTTCATGAATAAAAGGATGTGTATTTGAAAGGAGAGCAAAGACAGCATGGAAGGACCGGGAAGTGAACATTCCACTGTTGCTCAAAAAGTCAACATGGGAGCATTGATAATTCAGTAAAAGAGCTAATTAAAATCAAACAGGTGAGAGTTGCTTGAGTTGAGATTTTCATATAAACTTCTAGAATTATCACAAGTATGGGCTGAATTTTATGAAAAGGGTAGAATGAATCCTTGAAAGAACAGTTCTACTGGAATTAGCAGGTAACATTAATATCACTTAGATGCACCTTCTGGCCATTATGTTTTCATGTCATGTTAGCTAATTAGCAAGCCAGATTTCATATATATA
>JANDJT010000114.1:14230002-14240951 GCA_024331685.1 Stegophilus panzeri | reverse complement strand
ATTGGACCATATGGAATGACCCTTTTATTTCTATCAGGATTGACAATATTGATCATCAAACTAAAAGGAAGGCTGGTTTTTTTTCTTAACTGGATGGATATAGTGAAATTGCAGGCAGATCTTGCCACTTTAAAAAAAAATTACCTATGCTAATTATGACATTTCATTATTTTTGCCACAATTAATGATGAATATTTGGGGAGAGCCTCTTAAAGTGTAGCCTTCCTTTGGAGATTCATAAAATTTAAATGAAAATAGAGTTAATTCAGAGCAAAAGTGCAGTCCCACAAGCTGATTATAATTGCAGGCCATCATTAATTAGTAGCTGTCTAGATGCAGTTTTGTCACTGAGAAGATACAGTATTTCATCTTAGATTAATCCAATTTGAATAGGGCTTAACTCTGTGATTTTTGTGGAATGTGAATATTAAAAAAAACAACTATGTAATTGTATGTGTTCAACATGACCACCTCTTCTTAATGTCTACCCAAAACTGAAGTGGTTGCTATCAGTGGTAATTCAATGTATACAGAAATATGAACTAAAATTCATGTGTTGATGCTTAATTTTGTTGGACACATGGTGTTTCTTAATTCTCTTAATTCTGGCACTACTTGGGAAATAATCAGACGCCTTAAGAAACTGGGAGTCAGTCATTATAACTTGGATCTCTACAGGGCCTCCAGGATTGGGGTAGAAAACCCCTGATACAAAACAGTGTTGCTGAGTCATTTATGTCCAGCATGGTAGTAAATTAAGGCAGTTTGCCTGGGATGCACACCAAGCTATTAACACTAGCCTCTGTATTTTACAATTTTATAATGTTAGAATATCATTCATCTGAACTGACACAGCTTCCTGACCAAACTAAGTTTATGGGCTTGATTTGAATGATTTCTTTTGTTGGTTGAACAATGGAATTGGCATTTTTGTGATGTGATACGGTACATACTGTCATGCCATGAATTATTCATACCATCTCAGCCCTAATTCATTATTATGAGACAGAAACGGTAGTTGTATGCTGTATGTGTAACAGCATTTAACATGGTGTTGCGCTATATATATATATATATATATATATATATATATATAATAAAAAAAATGTATGTGGATGTGCTTACATTAGAGACAGGGCTGGCTGGTGTAATTGGGATAACTGGGCTAAGCCTTCCTGTCTTTCAAAGATAGAAAGGTTCTTGCATCCCAGTCAGAATATTTTTGAAGGCTGAATATTTTGTACTTGGACTTGTGGAATCTAGCGCACCAGCAGCACCAGTGGTCATAAGAAAAAATGCACAGACTGATTTGGGGCTGATTTCTTTCTAGCCAAAACAGTAAATTCATGCAGTGATGGTCATGTCAGGTGATAACACAGAGTGAAACGCACATCCATAACACATTGTGACTGTAGGAAATGTGAACAAGGTGGAATATTTACACTATCATCATTTTTACCAATGAAAGTACAAATTAAACAAATCTACATTTAGTGTTTTTTGTTTGAAAGAAAATGTTGCTGCTTTTCTGTTTGGTATTCAGAGGAAATATGACATTAGGTCAGTAGAGCATTACAGAAATCATGAATACAGCTTTCTGTCTTTTCAACTGTGTGTAATAATTTGCCTAACATATTTCTTACTAATAATGCCATCAATCTGACCTCATGATATAATGCATTGCTCAACCAGAATAGTTTCATAGTCGAGCTATTGGTAGATTTAAAATTTTAGTCTCCCATTTAATATCCATCCATCCATTTTTCTGTACCATTTATCCTACACAGGGTCTCGGGGAGCCCGGAGCCAATCCCAGGGGACTCATGGCATAAGGCAGGGGGTGCCCTGGGCAGGGACAATTTAAAGACCCCAAACTTTAACAACGCATTGTGTAACATACAGCGCATGTTTTTGGACTGGGGGAAACCCGCGAAACATGAGATTCAATCCCCCAACCCCAGAGGTGTTAGGCAACAGTGCTAACCATTAAGCCACCATGCCCCACCTCCCTCTAATATCTGATTCCACCCACCATCTCAGGAGGTTTTTAAGGATAAAGATGATGTTTAGGGAAGTAATTGAAAAATAACTATAAATGATATTTATATAAATATATATATAAATTGATTTGATTTATAGATATAAATTGATTTATACTCATGCACGAGTCACTGACTTTGCTTCAGCTTTGCATATCTCCATCCTACATACTTCATGTGTTTTCAGACATAATAATTCCTAATGAAATAATGTGAAGGTAAAGGCACTTTATGAAAGCCTTGCTGTCTGATAACTCATCTATAAAGACATGCCACGTCAGAGGGTGCAGTTTACAATGAATTTCATGGAGAGAAAAAAGAAACATGCATATGTAGTTGCAAATTATTTGAATAAAAAACTCTTCTAATTAGAGATGAAGGAAGACACAGTGGCAACTAAAAAGAATGGCTTATTAATGATACAGAAAGTGTGGAATAATTAGAGGAGCTTCAAATGGCATGAGGAATAATGAGGAAGGGAAACAGAGCATAGGATAATAGAGAGAGGAAGAGTGTGTATGTGTGTGTCTGCTGCATGTAATGGATAGCAATCGTGGAGCATTTTTGTTGAAGTGGTGACAGGGTCTTCCAGTTGCTTAGGAGAGAGACGAGAGGGGATAGAAGACGTGTAGTGATTTTCTGTCAGCTCATGATGAACTTAGTGTTGGGTAATGAGGCTTTCACAGGTGTGGTCACTGCTGGCGGCTAGGTCTGGAGAAGAAGCCATTGCAATTGTTGGGTTATAGCAGAGGAGAATTGAGAAACATTGATCGGTAGTCACATTGTAGTATGGCACAATGAAACACTTGAAGAAAAACATTAGGTATAAATTATGCCTTTTGACTGTTTTGAAGCTGATAAGCTGGTAAAAGATGTTTCCATATAGTCCACAAGACACAATAATAACTGAGTTTACACAAATTTACACACTAATCAGTGTAAAAATTGGTTGTTTGATTTACGTTACGTGCCAGGCTTCATATTAACTATTTGCAAATTAGCACAGGAAGCTAACTATACTAGCTACAAGCACGCTCCAGAGACACCAATGACCTCTGCTACTTTCTTCCAAGCTTCAGTTTTTTTTTTGTGGGCCAGTGGTGGCTTGGCGGTTAAGGCTCTGGGTTATTGATTAGAAAGTCAGGGGTTCAAGCCCCAGTACTGACAAGCTACCACTGTTGGACCCTTGAGCAAGGGTCTTAACCCACCTTAACCCACTCTGTTCCAGGGCTGACCCTGTGCTCTGATCCCAACCTCCTGACATGCTGGGGTATGCGAAGAAAAGAATTTCACTGTGCTGTATGTGATCAATAAAGACTTATTATGTTATAATTAACATCTCTATCCATATTCAATGAGAGGTCACATACTATAACAGTACCCTGAAACTATGAAACTACAGTTATAAGTTTTTCTTTATTTATTTTTTTTTAAAGTCAAGCAGTAAATAGGAACTAATTATAAATTGGGACAAACACTGTGAGAGGGGAAATGAAAAATGTGGTACCATGCGAACCATAGAGTTGGTCCCGGGAATCATTCAAGACAGTGGTTTGGATTTGTCACTTTACTGTCATGCTGAATTTGCATAAAATTAACTCGCATGTTGATTTGCTGCTTTCCGGTGTCTCCGTAATTGTGGCTCCTTGTCAAGTCAAATCAAGTGTGTTTTTTTTTTTGTCATTCCTCTATATAGCTTGTATACATTGGAATGAAATTCCTGGAAAATAAGTACACAGGACAATAAACACACAAACACACACACAAACACACACACACAACATGGGCTGTAAATGTAAACTAGAGCAGCAAAACAATTCCATGAAGTGTCTGCTTTGTAAAGTGCAGGTGTACAATGTTTCTGAGTCATACTGGGTTCAGTGTTTGACTAGCCCAGGTGAGCACTTGAGAGGCAGCAGGGTGTTGAGTAATGTGACTGCCTCAGGGAAGAAACTGTTGCAGAGTCTGCTGGTGGTAACACAGATGCTCCTGTACCTTCTGCCAGATGGCAGGAGGGTCAAGAGTCCATGGGATGGGTGTGAGGGGTCATCTGTAATGTTGGTGGCTTTGTGGATGCAGCAGTTGTTATAAGAGACATCAATGCTGAGAAGAGAGAGCCCGATGATCTTTTCAACTGTTCTCACAATCCGTTGTAGGGTCTTCTGGTCGGAGACTGTGCAGATCCCGTACCACACGGTGAGACAGCTGGTCTGGATGCTCTCTATTGTCACTCTATGAGAGTGGGAGTTTGACTCTCTTCAGCCTCCACATGTACGTACATATCAAATGAATGGTTGCGTATCGTGTTGATGCTAGTGTGAATGCATCTATAGGGAACAGAACTAGATATCATGAATTTTCAATCCAGCAACTCCTCCTTTTTGTAATGTCCAAAGATCTTACAGTCCCACCCACTTGGCTTCTATTGACTCACAAGACCATCGCTAGTGAATTCACAGGTCAAAGTTAAAGATGAAGTTGGCACAAAGTAAAAGGAACCACCACAAGCTGTAAACATTCATCTTTCACATCCCACATACTTTCCCTTTCAATTAATTGCTTTTTTTTTTAACTGGATAGTCTGAATCCTGCTTTATCTGAAAAAGCAGAAAAGCCCTTTTCAGGTGTCTCCATATCAGTATCGCTGTATCACCATAGCAAGGGATTAAAATTTATAAACACTATAGCTAAACCATAGATGTTTGCACCTCTACTTTTGGCTATTGCAAAAAAGCAAGGCACATCATAAATTGGCAGGCCTTCCCAACTTGAACGAAACCAATATAGTGGACCTACCTATATGGGTGACAACAGGCTAAAAGCTAAAGTTGGAAAGAGCTAGGTAAAGAAACATTAGCTAAATACCTACTCTCACTTTGACTTTGTTTGGCATCCATTTTGTGTGGAATATGCAACGATCAACATTGACCATTGACAGGTGAAGTGAATAACGTTGATTATTTCGTTACAATGGCACCTGTCAAGATGTGGGATATATTAGGCAGTATGCCTAGTCCACCACCGAAAGCACCTACAATGGGCACATGTAGTGATGGAAGACAGTGGCCTGGTCTGATTTCTTTTACATCATGTGGATGGCCAGGTGTGTGTGTGTATGTTGCTTACATGGGGAAGAGATGGCACCAGGGTGCACTATGGGAAGAAGGCAAGCCAGTGGGGGCAGGGTGATACTCTGGGCAATGTTCTGCTGGGAAACCTTGGGTACTGGCATTCATTTGGTTGTTGCTTTGACATGTACCTAAACATTGTTGCAGACCATGTACACCCCTTCATGGCAACGGTATTCCCTAATGGCAGTGGCCTCTTCCAGCAGGATAATGTACCCTGCCACACTGTAATAATTGTTCAGGAACGGTTTGAGGAATATGACAAAGTGTTCAAGGTGTTGACTTAAGAACCTTTTAGTAATGACCTAGGCTATGACTGAGCTAACATAGAAAGGGATTCCCCAGTTATTGTATGATATTATTGTGCTTAATGTCTGCTGGATTTCATAGTGACAGAAGATGGATGGACATAAACATAACATACATTAATCTTCATCTTCTTTTTTTTCTAGGGGCAGTTTTGCCAATCCACCTACGGGCATGTTTTATGTGGTGGTAATGATATTTGAAAGGCAAAATGCTGACAGATTGATAAGTTTCATAGTATGGTCTCTGTGTCTAAATTCTGAAGGTCTCTAGTTTGTGCTATGATGTACCGGAACCAAATTGTTTTGTGTTCATGGAATGTGTTTTGAGCATTCTTAAATTTTATCTGTGACCTGTTCCAATTGACATTTATCATTCTTTATCAATATTTCTGTATGTTTTTATATTATGCGTTCTGTATCATTAAACTAAGAAGCTTTCACTGAACAATGGTGTCAGCATAAACTTCTTCCCGAGGTTAGACGAGAGGAATCAGCCAGTGCAGGGTCCAAATTCTGGTTCTGGAACTGGTATCGGATAAGAACAGATTTAGAACAGATTTTAGCACAGATTTAGTACTGCATTACAGAATACTCCACTATATGACATATTAAACGATTGCTTTATGCAGTGATACTCTTTTTTTTTTTTTTTTTTTGTATGAATATGTAAACCAACAGTCAAATTTTTAAGACAATTTACTGTAAGTGAGACAACATGGTGTTTGCAATTGCTTCATGAACCCAAAACAAACAACAAAACAAGCTAAACTGCATTTAAACCTCATCCACTATGAGCGACATGTAACCTTTTAAAACTTCATGCACAAATATAAAAGTCTTTAAGCTCAAATTGTCTCCATAACCAGTTTAGGATGCATCAAAACCTACAGCTTGTCAGGAGATGATGGAAGAGTCTGGCTGCTCATTCGGTACCTGAGGGTATAGAAGCTACTGTGTGTGGTTGTTTTTGTTTTATATCCTTTTTTTGGCCAATGGTTTTTAATTTCCGTGTTCACATCCCATTAATTTTGTGCACTGACTGAGTGCGTCCTCTGCCTTAGAGATCGATCACCTACTGTGGTATAGCAAACAAAAGGAGCTGTTTTGGTTTGGAAAAGCATGAAAGTAAAAACATATGAAATATTTTATTTATATCATTTGCATTTGTTTATTTGCTGACCATTGCTTAAGTATTATCAAGCTGAGGTGCTACAGTATATTACAATTACATATTAGTAAGAATCCAACCTTTTTTAAAGTGAAAAATTTGTATTAAAATGTCATTTTAATCCACTAATGGCTCCAATGTTTATTCATGTGAGGAATACTCACATCTAGAGAGACCTACAGACATGTCTAACAGCATTTAACATGGTGTTGCGCTATATATATATATATATATATATATATATATATATATATATATGGATGGGGGTTTTTGGTCGTATGAGCAATGTGAGCATAAAAGAAATGGTTCATGAAGGACACCTGCCTACCATTCTTTAATGACCTGCAACAAATTGTTGTTTTAAAGATGTTAGGCTATAAACTGGATGGATACAGATCTATAAAAACATATTGAAACGTGTTCCTACGAAATATATGGTTTTGCACAACTCATGTTAGCTGGATGTTCTATAATTTGGCCTACTGTGCTATTGGAAACCAGGCTTCTCTTGATGAAACAAAAATGTTAGTAAAGATTCTGATAAAACAAACACACAATTTTGATAGGTATGTATTAAGCAGTTGCTAATTAGCTAAATATTTTGTACTGTCTGTCAAGCTATTTTTTTCTGAACATTATGAAAGAACATTTTGAATACCCAAAATAAATTGATAGATAGATAGATAGATAGATAGATAGATAGATAGACAGATAGACAGATAGATAGATAGATAGATAGATAGATAGATAGATTTTCCATGCATAATGTGTAAGAAAATACATAGGACAAGAAGCAATAATCCACAGAACACACAAATGCTCATTAGTCAGAACAGTGTAAATAAAAAGTAAAGTCAGTGTGGATTTATCTGGTCTTGATGTGCTACTGATTGCAGATGTTGTCCCATTGGGATGCTATGAGGATAGCAGGAGGATTTATACACTCTCCTGACAAACACCCACTTCCTGGCATGCTGTGCTGGTGGTTGGAATTATGGGTGAAATTACAGGCTGGCTGCCATGTTCACAGCGACAAACTAATGATAATGGTATACATCTGAAACACTTCAGCACCGTTATCAAGTTGTGAAGGTCTCAAGGTTGGTGTTTATTTCCATATATATTTGCACCACATCCACATACAAAATGAAAGAATGTACACTGCCATGTGGACTTTCTCATTTCTATTCCATGGAGGTATGGGTAGGTTTGTAAAATAAAAATGACACGTGAGTTCATTTGAATTCAAAATAGCACATGAAGGCAAGCGTCTGTGTAGCTATTGCATTCTTTACCTCAATAGAGAGGACATGCTCATTGTCAGCTTTTATGCACATTAATTGAAAAGGAAGAAAAGAATAAAAAAATGTAAAAAAATTTAAAAAAATTATTTAAAAAAAAAAAAAAAAAAGGGAATACAGAATTTTGCAAGCAGCGGACAAATTGTATAATAATAATAATAATAATAATAATAATAATAATAAATAATCATCATCATCATAATAAGTTAGTGGTTCTAAATATTGGCGGGGGGGTGGGGGGTTTCTTTGCAGGAAATTAAAAATCTAACTCTAACTTTGAGGAAGATGTGTCCTCTTGATATGCTCACCCCAGAGATTTAAATCCAATCACATCTCCAAACCCTGACATTATGTTAATCTTATGATGTCATAGGTGTGAACACACACTGTATTTAATAACAGGGATTACTTATCATTCAGATGATTAAGCCCCTAAGGTGTAGGAATGTCTGTAGGATTGAATGTCCACAGATGTTTCTATAATGTATAAGCAGTAGCTTTTCTGAAAGTTGCAACATTACATGCTGGACTGCACTACCAGTGAATCAATGAATGAATCTGAATGAATCTTTTAGGTGACTGAGGTGACTTAGATGTCTGGATAAGACATCAGTTTTTTTCTTTTTCTTTTTCAGATGTGCACCAAGCAACAGTAAGAAAATAGCCAAAATGGCCACTACTTAATTAGCAGCTACTCCTTTTTTAAACCAAACAATAAGAATACAGTCCCACCTTTTTGTTTTCTAGTGGATCACAAGACTCAAAAGAAGAATTGGCTTGCCAGGTGTTTGGTCTGATCACTGCTTTAGTTGCAGACACAGAAAAACTTTCATGCCTTATTTTATTTACTAACAGGGAGAAACTCATTAGAAAACCTATTACTTTGTGTTTTAGTTTAATATTACTAGTCTTTTGACCAATGTCATCAATCGATTAGCTAATTTGCTGCTGGGAAATCTTTAATTAGGTTGGCAATAAGAGGAGAATTAAAAATATTGCTATCACACAGACTCCGACCAAACCAGAAACATTTCACAGGCAGAAGAATGTAGAACTACAGTGGTGTGGCCTCGACAATGCTGTCCACCTCCAGACAGAAATTCATTGTGGTGAGTAGAGGAATGCTAATATCAATAATGTGGGAGTGTTGCTGAGTGTGTGTGTGTGTGCATGAAAGACAGAGACACAGAGGTGAGAAGTATGCATTGTGAGGCTGATCATTATGTTGCTCACTGCCCCTAATGGGATTAATTTAATCTACCAGAGTTACCGCCGGCCCAGAAAATAGTTACTCACACTGTCGCCTAGCAACCTTTGATTGGCCATCCAAAGAGGACTCGGATGAATTGAAGGAGAGAAGAATTGCATCAGAGGAAAGCATATGGCCGTTAAATCTCTCCAAGAGATTAAGGGAATATCCTAAATTGCAATGTTCAACACCTGAAGATCGTTTTATTTACTATATGTAATAAATAAAACACTTGGTGGTGTGCTGTTATAGGAAATTAATCAGTGAGGGGGTGGTGTGATGTGGCCAAACATGAAAGGAGTTACTGAGAAAGCCATCTATCCTGAAGACTTTCCCATGCCTGAAAACATACAGTTTTACTGTAGACTCCTTCCAAAAATGGCAAAAGTTAATTAGATCCTTTGCTGAAATAAGGGTGTGGATATATAAATAAACAATTTTCCATGAATGGTTGCCACATATGGTTTTAATTCAGAGCTTCTCAAACTGTATGCAAACTTTTATGGACCCCTTTAACTGTAAAACACATTCTACAGACCTTTTAAGTACATATTTATTCTACAAACAAACTATTTTAAAAAATTATGCCCAAGATGTGTAAAATGATTTTGGCTATTTATTATAGCCAGAGAGGTTTTTTTTTTTATTTCAAAATTTTCCATGTAATCCATTTTTTACTAAAATTGTGATTTGATTCCAGTTGGCATGATTGATGTGTATAATAATTTTGACAATGTCAGGTTGTGATTTCTATCACTCTAACAAAATTAGAAGATTGTGGACCCCCTGGCTTTGCTTCACAGACCCTGAGAATAATGGTTTTAATTGACCTAATCACTGTAGGGTGTATGTGGATTCAGTCAAGTTAAACATTCAGAATATCCATATAAATACTTAAATATGACTGAATGTTTTTTTTCTTCAAAATCATCCAAAATAAGACTTTAATAATGAACCTAACGTCTAATTTGATTTCAAGTTACAGCTTTAACTCTGACTGTTACAAAATGCTGACAGTGGTGACTCCTTCCAAAATCAACAAATAAATAAGTTTTTAATAAACTGTTTGTGTGAATTTTCTGCCATAATGTGCACACCAGTATAAACTGTATAAACTCCATAACCACCAACACTCTCTTATCCTCTGACCAGTTTTCGATTTGTCACACTTAGAAGATTCTTCCTGATTTCTCTGTTCCAAATCTGCCAGATTACTTGTCTAATCTATTTTTTTTTTTTTTTATAGTGATTTTGACTTGTTTTTTGAAGGACACACCTATCTTTCATCTTGGACATTTATAGATAAATCTTTTATTAACTAATACACATGAGGGATGCAATATAAAGACTGTAACAATGTTTTTGGTATTGAATATAAAGGCTCTACAAAGTTTGGTTTGTAGAACTCACTTCAAGTCAGATGTTCATTAGTATCAGGTGTAATGGTTAAATGTCAAAAGTCTTTAAAAGGCTACTTCTTAATTTCTAAGATAGGTGCTTTAAATATTAACTGAACTTCATATGCAGTGGCGTATGGTTTACATTTACTGTCCATTACAACACAATATCATAACAATTGCAGAACATAAAATATCCAGGTTTTAACCATTTTATTGATTGATCTGCCCAGAACTTACTTCCAATTTGTATAATTTATATACAGTATCTCATAAAAGTGTGTACACCCCTCACATTTTTGTAAATATTTGATTATATCTTTTCATGTGACAACACTAAAGAAATGACACTTTGCTAC
>JANDJT010000114.1:14186199-14205831 GCA_024331685.1 Stegophilus panzeri | reverse complement strand
GCCCAATGGGAAAGTGACATTAGATTGTTTCACAGGGCTGAAATTGTCTTGGCTAATATCCTCAAACATGTTTCAAAAGTAAAGTGAAAACACATAAAATGTAAAAACGACTGCAAATGAATATGCCCCAAACAGCAAAACCTTAACCAAATGGCAAATGTTCAAGTATAAATCATATACGCAGGGAATCATGATGCTCGAAGGTCACTGAAGCGTCCTGGTGTGCTTATCACAAAGTCTCTCTCGTTTAATATGCACCAACGACGAACGAAAGTACTCCAGAGGGAAGAAAAAAAAAAGGTCAAAGTCGAAGTAAATTAAACTCTTTACCGTTCCTTTAAGATTCAACAGTTTGTCCTGCGATATCACACGCTGTTCATCTCACTCGCACGCCCTCGTTATGCACGTACACGGAGCCTCAACGAACGACGCTGATGAGGAAGACGGCCGGGAGAGAAGACTGGCGAAGCAGGCGAGCCGTCACGCAACCACGGCGATCGGCGAAGCGCTGATCTGATGACCCGAAATGGTCGCGGCACCAAGTGTAACTGGTTGTTGTCTGCGTTGTGTTTTATTTAATCCAGAAAAAAACAGGCGGACGGCAACTGGGTCAACTTCTTTGTTTACTCTCTCTCTCTCTCTCTCTCTCTCTCTCCCCCATTCATCTCTCCCATTCATCTCTCCCATTCCTCCATAACGCAAAAGGGGGGTAGGGGGGCACATATTGAAACAAAATACAAAAAAAATCACTCAAAAAAAGGGTAAAACAACAAAAATAATCACATAGATAAATAAAATAGCAATATATATACAAATTAAAATGAGTAAATAAGTATATAAATGATTATTTAAATAAAGATTAAATTAGATTAATCAGAGCTAAATAAAATCCTACCTCTCCCATTCATCCATAACGCAAAAGGGAAGAGGAGGAGCCAAAACAGGAAATTACACAAATCAATGACATCACGACAATTAAAAGGAAAAGCACTCACACAAACAGACAGTCATACCAGGTACACATCCTTTTTGTGTAATTCTACACATTAAATTTAAGGAGTGTTTTCTATAACCGTTACAGTAGCATTTCTGTACCATGGAAGATGAAATTCCAGAATAACATGTTACATCCTGTAGCTTTAAATTAAAGCTGAGTTTTTGTGGATCAAAGGGCTTACACTATAACACCAGCATGGCGTCTAGTTTATAACAAATTGCCTCAGGGCTTGAATGCAATAGCATTCTTAACAGGATTGGAAAGCACCCGTTTAAAGTCATGCAATCCCCAAGTACATGTGAGCTCAGGTTTTCAGCATTTAAATATTGAACTCCATGGCAAAAAAAAGTACATTTTGAGAGAAACAGGATTAATGTGTATTTCTTTTTGGATGCTCAAAATTGAATCTACTTTAAATATGTCAAATCACAGTGTTGGTGTAAGGAAATAATAAATCCATTGTGGTATACAACTGATACTGTGACAGAATGAGATAAAAAGAGATTAAAAAATCCTGTGGAACATGGAAATCCAAAGTGACATGAAGACATGCACAAGACAGTCAGGCAACAAGGTGATTGACAAGGAAAATCAGAAAAACAGTGTTCACTGACAGAGCAATTCCAGTTGATGCGAACATCTTGACCAGGAAGCAGGAAAATATAGAGACTTTCAACTGCAAAAGAAGTGCAAATGAACTGAAACATGAAGGCTCGAGCATTTCGAGTGGTTCTTAGATGGCTCACTAGGCAGCCATTTTAAGACCATAACAAGCATCTAGAGGCCCTGTAACACACAAGGCAGTCATCATTAAGTCTGTAAGCCAGCTGCCAAGGTCCTGTCAGAGGATTCATACTTAAATTCATCACTCTCATAACTACAACCAGTATTAGTTTCACTGTAGTTACTAAATAATTCAAAGTAGTTAATGAATAATAAGGGAGAAATCAATACTGATAAAAAAAAAAAAGTGGATGTATCCCTTACAACTGGAATCATGAAATGGTGGGTCAACCCATTCTCTAACACATATTTCTAGTTACAAAAAAAGTTATAAGGGAAGGACCAAATCATATACATGTGAACTGCAAAATACACTGCTATCATTAGTCATTAGGCACAAAAAGATAAGTGCTGTTAGGCCATGCTTTGTGAACAAAATTGATGCAAGGGTTGTGTCTTTCTTGGTCAATCTTCATTCTAGTTCTTGGATGTCAAGAGTGGAACTTGCAGACTACTGCAGTTGTAACCCATCAAGGGTTGACGCGTTGTGCATTCTGAGCTGCTTTTTGCTCAGTGTAGTTATTTAAGCTATTGGATCCTTCCTGTCAGCTTGAACCAAACGGGCTGTTCTTCTCTTACCTCTATCATCAACAAGGTGTTCACAGAACTGCAGCCGAATGGATGTTTTTTTGTTTTTCACACCATTCTGTGAAAACACTAGTCAAGTCAAGTCAAATGGCTTGTATTTCAACCATGTACAGCTGGAATAGTACCATGAAACAACGTTCCTCCAGGACCATGATGCTACATAAAACAACACACTAACCGACACAGAACTAAATAAGACATTTGCACGTGCAGACATTTGCAAGCAACAAAAGACAGTACAGTACTACTAAAATGGGACAATGGGCACTGTAAGGGACAGTATAGCACCGACCAGTACACAGATCTAGTATGGAAGTGTCAGATATAGCAGGTAGTGCAAAAGAATAACTTTTTTTTAATGCTGTAAATGTAAACATAACACACTATGACATAGTATTCAGCAGATTAGCTTATACCATATATGGACATAGTCGTTATTGCAGTAGCCACCAGGTAAAGAGTATAGTGTAGACAAGAAATTAAATATGATATTTTTTATATGTTTGCAGCAAAAGTACAGGTAGCCATTTCAGAAATGTGCAAAAATATCAAGGGGAGTGGGACGGTGTTCAATTCAGAGTGAGTGAGTGAGTGTGTGTGTGTGTGTGTGTGTGTGTGTGTGTGAGTGTGTGTGTGTGTGTGTGTGTGTGCTTGTGTGTGTGTGTGTGTGTGTGTGTGTGTGTGTGTGTGTCAGTCAGGTCTTTGAGTATTGAGGAGTCTGATGGCTTGGGGGAAGAAGCTGTTACACAGTCTGGCCGTGACAGCCCAAATGCTTCAGTACCTTTTTCCAGACGACAGGGGTGTGAAGAGATTGTGTGAGGGCTGTGTGGGGTCATCCACAATGCTGGTGGCTTTGCGGTTGCAGAGTGTGGTGTAAATGTCTAGAGACTATTGTTTCATGAAAATCCCAGGAGATCATGAGTTTTGACAATACTTTAACCAGCCTATGTGGCACCAACAACCATGCTATGGCCAAAGAGTCACTGAGATCATACTTTTTCCCAATTCTGATGTTTGATGTGAATATTAACTGAAGCTCTTAACCCGTACCTTTATGATTTTTTTACAAAACCTACACTATCACCAAATAATACCTAGTCAGCTGTGGTCCTATGGAGTCATACCCAGTGAGAGATGGAGTACACTAATTTTACACCTACAAAAGGTATTTATATGGTATTTGACTGGCTAAAAAGTGTATTATTCAAGTTAGGTAGGTGGGACCTGAGTGTGGATATCAGCACTTGGGTCTAAATCAGATTATATGGTTAATGTTTCTCAAATGTTCTTACTATGATTGTCATTTCCTTGACATAAAGTTAGACACCAATTAGCATTCAGCTCATGCTTTACAGTTATTAAGTGCTTATGCGCTTGGGAAATATTGGAAACATTCCACATGTCTTCATGTTTAGAAATCCCATATGATTTGCTAAGATTTTAATATCTATTGCAGAGTGTCACTTTGAACATTTGATAAATTATTTGATTGATTCAATTAATGTATGTGAAAGTATGTTTGCAACATGGTTTGTGGGGCACTACAATTAAAATAAATGCCTTTAAAATAAATCCCTTTTTAAACCTGTAATGGATGACTCGTGGAAAAGGATGTTTCAATCATGAGATGTTAAATGGATTCACACATTTACTTTACATACATATTTGTAAATATGATATTAGTGGGACACAAATGGTACCCTAATCGTAGAACCAAACCTAGGTCTGTGAGCCAACTACAACTCCAGCTGTATAAAGTATTTCCTGCAGTTTATTTCATGTTATTCACTCATGTTGTGTGCAACAGATTTAGTCACCTTTAGCACTACAAGAAACAAATCAACGTAGAATGAAACAATCCTGCTGTGTCAAAATGGCACATGTTAATGCATTGCTACAAGACTCTAGACTGATGGTGTGCCAAAGCTTTGGACAGTCGGCATGTGGCATTTACTCACCTGGTTACCCCTTTTCTCTTTCTCTCAGGGTTTGCAATTTAGATGTCACTTTCTATGTTTTGTGTTTGTTGGCCTCAGAGCTTCAGAAACCACTAAAGTACTGTGTTTTAAATTTTTGTACCTTAATGTACCAGAACTTTGCCCTCGCATGGTTATGCTTTTTTCAAACAGCTCAGGAAATTACTGTGCAATTATACATATTAGAACATAAAATATAAAGAAAATAAGTCATGTTAGACAACCGTTCTACTAGTATGTCAGCACATGGGTAAAGGTAACGGACATTTTAAACATGGGTAAAATATCTATCTTTCGAAACAACCTATGTCCCTATTTCAGCTAAAAATAAAAAAATTTAAGGAAAAATTAGGAACACAGCATTTTTGTATGTCCCAGCACAATATAACTACTGTATTTCAAGGTAAAGTATAATAAGTTAATCAGGATTAAATTTTTTTGTTTTATTTTAATGTTTACATTTTTATATTAATGTGTGACTCCTTTCCAATCACTCAACCCTCTTCCTGAACACATTCACCCCTATAAAATCTGGAATATTCTACAAATCACATTTTCAAAAAATTTCCTGAAGATCATGAGAAGAAGACAATTGAATTCACTCATTCTTTTTTCTTTCTCATATTGACTGATGAGATGACTCTGAAAGTTCCCCAAATTATAGACTGAAAGTAAATTATTAATGAAAAATAATCATTTTAAGTTATAATGTCCTTAACGTCGTCATACCATGAGCTGGATGCTAGTTAGCCACATTTAGTGTATTTGCTAATTCTACTTTCAGCCCTGTTACTCATTGAACAGCAAAATGTCAGCAAGAAAACCTTGTAAAATAGTGAGTTCTGTATCATCCCTCCTGAACGTGCCGATACGTTAACGGTTCCCCGCTATTTTTAGGTGAATTTTGGTGATACGTTGTGCGCCTCGATACAATCTGGCAGCCAGTCATCAAAGTGTGGAAATATTTTTATTACTATTCTATACATTATAACATTCTGGTTCCAGACGGGGGTTTTCTGTTGATAAAATATTATGGCTCACAGTTCTATTGCTACTGGATTCCCGTTGACATGTAAGCTGTGTCCTAATGCTCTTCTCCCTGGTGACAGCCATGAGGTTTGCCCATCCTGTTTGGGAATCCAGCATTTGACAGAAGCTATCAGGGATCCGTGATGGACTGTAGTCTTTTACCCATGTCGGAGAGACGGCTCTGCCTCGCTGAATTAGACCCAAAATCCACAGTGAGGCCCGCGAAAGTGGGACTCGCGAAAGTCCACACAGATTCAGAAACATAGTGGCTGCCGGAATTTTTTAATGCCCTTACAGAGTCTAGTGCACCTACGCGCCGGTCAAGAACGGCTCGTGCATTAGCATCTATGGTGGATGTGGATGACATTGGGGTGAGTCGAGCTCCAGAAATAGAACAGCCTGTTGTTGCCCTGGTGGTATCACCTGATTAGGCCCTATGGGGCAGTGTGCACTGCCCTAGCGCCCAATGCGGTCACACAGACTCATTATTGAAAAAGGCACATGAGTCCACTGCATATATAACTTGTGCGGAGAACACAATATCAATTACTCTTTGCCATTACCAATATATTGGAATCAGCAGATGTTGATCCCTCAGTTTCACAGTTCCTCCAAACTGCCCTTTTGACTATGGGCCATCTCAAACGTGAACTGGGTACTTTTACCACCACACTTCTGGCAGCCTACGTCACTACTTGACTTTGTTGGTATATTATCTCGACCTGTCTGGATGGCGCTGTGATAATCCATTAGTGCTAAAGCACCGCTTCTGGCAGTCATCCAGAATTCACAGAACCACAGTTACCTACGTAATTAGCCTTATTGTTGCCTGAAAAGGTTAAATGCATGTTTTCTTATATTCAATTTTAAGAATAAAGTTTATTTTTTAAGCGGTAACTAGCACCCAAATAGTAAAATCACCATTTAAGTGATCCGAGTGTCAACTCAAATCCAAAAGTGGGTTGAGAAGCTGTAACAGCATATTGAACAAAAAGGCATCAAATCACATGTTTCATCTGATAAATGGCAGTAATAATAAAAGGGGTAATTGCCAGAGCCTCTTCTACTTCCACCTCTGTTTTTTCCCATTACAACACTTCTAAATAGCACATTTAGTTTCATGGTGTACACAGTGTTTAATTCCGAGGGTATCACAACCTTCCGTTATTAGTGCTTAATCACTGCTCTATGTACTATCAATATTTGATGTTCTTTATTCAGCAAAGAACATCCTCTCCTTCTCTATAATCTTTCCTATTGGTCATAGCTTGAAAAGGGCATCATTTCTGTTTTATATTGATCTTATAACTCTATTGAAACAGAGACTGATAAAGAAAGCAGCATCTAAGATTGATACCATTTCGTTTGCAGCATTCAGCCTTGCTGTGACTCGCCACATGCCCGAGACTTGGCTTGAGAGATGGGGCCCTGGCTGCTCTGACCTTGCAGGATGTTGATATTTAATGCCAAGCCCTGTGCCTCCTGTATGTCCATACACTTGCATCCCACACCTCGTCCAATTTAAGAGCTGCGTCCGTGGGTGGCATGGCAGATTTTGACATAATGGCAGCAGACAGATTTTGGGGAGGCTGAGTCACGCTGGGTGGATGAGATGTACTGTAACTAAAAATAACATTATAATGGTGGTAGACCGTCCCACATTTTCCCTAAGGGTGCTGTGCTGAGAAAGTCGTAATATAGGTGACTGGTTACTTGGTCAATAATATTGTATTTTTCAGAGAAACACCATAAAATTTTCAAATAACTACAGTTATTGTGTTAACTGTTCAGTGTGCATGTTGACACAGTGTCACAGTGCACCAATAATGTTCATGCAATAAAGGTCTGAGTGAATAATAAATCTCTGATAAAGCTACTGTTTTTTCCTCCATTATATTTGGCAGCTTTTTGGCCCCTGAGTGGTTAAAAAAATGTCCACCCTATCTTCAGTAGATCGTGAGTTTAAAGCTATGTCCACATTAATCTGGATAGATCAGAAAAATGCATTTTGTTTTAAAATGCTCTCCATCTACACTGCCATTTTCAAATGTTTTATAAAAATTACTTGTCCACAGTGAAATGTTTGAAAATGCTTACATCCCTATACTGCGCATGCGTAAAAAAGTAAGAAGCTTTGGCCTACATCATTCTGTCACTCATTTATTTAAAAATGCAATCTGAAGATTGTACAAAGTGACATTAATCTTTAACAACACTATCAAACTGGATAGCAGGCACAGCAACTGCAGTACAACATCATCCACCATCTTGTTTGTTTTGATGACATACTCTCTCTGCCCTGCCAATCATGGTGACACTAAACAATTGTGAGTGAGTGTAAGCTTGTATATGGGGAAGAGGGTAGAAAGCACTTTCGTCCAACTGTGTTAGGCCGATGTACTTTAGCACGAGCATCAGATGTGGTGGCTAGCTTCATGAGTTTCAGAGAAAGCACATTCTAGCCTACCCAGTTAGCTTAACTAGTGGATGGGAATTGGCAAATGACCAAATCAAGGAGAAAATGCAGAACAATTAAGCAAAGTTAATAAACTTTTGCTATTGTAACATGCAAGTTACTATAGTTACATGGTATTTATAGGCTCTCTCTTGCAGAGTCCAAAAGTTTCTGTCCTCCATCATCTATAATAGTTGAGCAAAAACTAATATAAAACTTTTAATAAAACATTTAAATTTCAGAGTACCATATGGAAGCCCATTTTTGCCAGTAAAAAAAAACTATACAAACAGCCTTGATAATGAAAAAATGCTAATGTTAAGTCAATATCGTTAGATACAAAGTCATAATCGTGAGAGAAAAAGTCAAAATTATGAGATAAAAAGTTATGAGATAGTATTTACTGAATTATTTATTCAATCACAGCATACAAAACTACATATGTTTTCATTTTAACTGCAATTTAATCTAACTTGTTACAGCAGGGAGCCTTTAATAATAACCCATCTATAGGCTTATGTAATGGTTGACAATGCCAAGCTGTCTCTTGGTAAATAACAATAACAGCACTTGAATAGAATAAGTAAAATAGTGCTTGCAATGTGAAATTTAAAATAATACATAAATTGTAACAAGATTGGGCTATTATGTGATATGTACTTGTTTTGTTATAAACAAAAAATCCTTACATTTTAAATGAAGGTATTGTGGGACTTAAGTGCTGAAGTTAGCTTCATAATGAATGTTTTATTTGCTTAGGTAATGTTTTCAAACTAGTAAAACAAATATAGTGCATTTGGAACAACAGCAGTTATGTGACCATAAAGGGTAATGAAATACCGCTGTTAGTACAAATAAAATAAAAATTTCTAAAATAAAATAAATATATATATATAACTAAGCAGTCTTAGTATATTCGCAACAGTGAAATGCAATTTCTTTTGGTACCCTTCTGTGCAGCTCTCTAATGACCACACATGTTATAGAGTGAACCTGATGTAAAGTGGTGCTTTCTCAAAAAGAACAGTGCGACTGGTTGTTCTGTCTGTGTGTGTTATGGAGGTTAGATGAATAGAAAATGCTTTCAAGTTTCAACAAACGCAAGTTATAACTGTATCAAATAGAACACAGATTGTTAGGTTTCTCCATTTTTCGCTCATATCTCATATCATATCATACCCTAGACACTACCACATGTGATACAACAGTATGTTGTCTGAAATACCTCATTTACACTCATGTTATTTGTGATGTCTAACAATATAAACTATCAATCTTAAACTACTTCCTTAACTGAGGTATTCACAGTAAGTTCTTTGCATTGAAACATACCACTTAAAAGAACATGTTCTTAAACTGAAAACAATGTTCAACAATGTGCAAAAAGCAGCAGAAAAATGTGCACAGCATGTTAAAGCTGTGACACAGTAAGATAAAACAAGGTAGCTGTAGTACTTCCTTCATAAGCCAAAAATCTGGAAAACCTACAAAGCCTTAACCTCTGATGGCAGTCCAGTTTCTCTTGGCTTAAATGTTCATATCTTAGGCAATGTCCATTATCCACATGATGCTTTCTAAGACTTTGTTCATTTCATGTCAAAAATCTGGGTAGTTGTCATAACTGACTGGCAACTCCAAGTAACAGCTACATGTATGATCAACAGGTCTTCTCTGAAATCCCTGAACTTGTGTGAAGCTGACAGTGATGCTCTTTCCTGTGGACAAGTCTGATCCAATGCAAAATCTGAGGAAAAAGGAGAGGTGCTGGGTGTCTGACTCTCTAAGGTATACACTTACTGTACATACTTGACAATTCGTTTCTCCTGGGCATTCTGGGTACTGGGGTAATGATCTTTCGTGATGTTGGTTGTAGCTCTTCATAGACTGCTGCAATCCCTTTCAGCTCTGATCTAACAGTTGCAAGCATGTTGCTCCATTTTCCCATTCTTGTTTACCAAAATCATGACGTAGGTATGGCACTTTGAACACATTTCCCATAGTGCACTGCTCATAAAGTCATTCCAGAATTCTGACAGTACATTCCTCAAAACACCTCCATCAGCCACAGCCTTTTCAAGCTTTCCATCGGGAAGAATAACTTGAAAGTAAATGTCATCCTCCATGATATTTTCCTCAGAACACATTTCAATATTTTAACTTGAAATGAACACTTGAATAAGTTCTCTAAGAATCTGTCCATGATGAAGAACAATAATTTTCTTCACTCTTTCTCTCTGATTGGCAGGTGGGTCGACTGTGGTGTAAAGAAGGGAAACACTCTCACTGCTTGCATTTTTTTTTTTTTACTGTGCTGCTTCAAACATAAATGAAATCTGAAGTATTTACCTCCACAGCATCTGTCTCAGAAGTGTCTGAAGAGTGGCTATAGATATCAGGTCTGTCATGTGTCTTTTCACCTTCTTGTGTAGTTGCATCACTATTCCCCTCCTCCAGATTTATGTCACTGGCAATGTCTCTCTTCTTCGTTGTTAAATAGAAATGTAAGAGAGGTAACTTTTTCTTTTCATACAGTTCCCCGACTGTGATACTGTCCTCTAATGAATGCTGCTGGAAGCCAGTTAAATCAATGTCAAAATCAGTAAGGCTTCCCTCTGCATTTTTTCCACCTGGAAAAAACAACTGCACAGCCTTTTCAATCAAGTTCTGTTTTTTACTGTTCTTTGGGAAACTCTCTTTTCTGGTTCCCCCACCCTTTCTGGTACGTACTTGCACAAATTCCCCTTCTATGAAATGCATCCATCCCATCTCAATTTTTCTCTGATTCTTCTGAGCATTCGTTGGAGGAGGTTGATGCTCTCTCTAAAACACATGATCACCTTTGTTTCTTTGGAGCTTTCCTCTAAGTCGCTCAAAGATCTTTGACCTGTGACTGATGGGTTCTTTTTCCTTCCATCTACAGTATCCAAATACAGCCAGTCGATCACCATAGGATTGCAGATATACACTCTTAGCTGATCATCTGTCATGAGGTGAATGACACTGGAATCAATCTAAAATGAAGAAATATTTCATGAATTTCATGAACAACCTGCATATACAGCACCAGATATTATTTACAAGTCTCTTCCAAACTTTGGGTTTTTTAATGTTTATGCATGATTTGTCAAAATTAAGCATATATTAACTACCTTCTCCTGTTCCACTTGCTGTATGACTTCCTCAGGCACATGCCGTGACCTTAAGTAGTGACTTAGCTCATCCATCTTGTGACAGTTCAAAAAACCTCTGCACCTCTGTTGAATAAAATTAAAGCTTAAATATGACCTTATGTAAATAAAATCTATACAGTTGATTTTTACAAAATCATTTTTGTTTGTAGTTTTGGTATTCAAGCATCTTCACAGCTTCAAAAGGAGCATTATTTCATTTTATTATATTTTCTTTTTTTTTTTAATGTTTAAAAGGTTTTTTAATTTTTCTACAATTCAATACTTTAAAGTGGGTAAGGGGGCATGATCACTCCATTTGATTTAATTGTGAGGCAGTTTATGACAACACTGGATGATCTAGTCCCTGTAGTGACTGTAGTTTTTAATAACATAAAAATTAAAACTGGTTAAATATGACAGAAGCATGTTTATGTTACTTAATGCTCTGGATTTATTTCAGAACTATGTAGCAAAAAGTGATTTGTAAAAAAGGGTTATTATTTGACCTGACTTATATTAATATTTTATGTTTCAATTAGCTACACTGACTCAAGTCCTTGCATGACATGCATTTATTGTACGTTGATTTATCTCAACACTAAACATCTTGTTATATGCAAACAACATACAGTTGATCATTTTCACATCAGATATTTAATCTTGTTTTAATAGTCCCATGGTATTATGGTATTTTCCCTCTTTCATGCACATACGTTACTAGCTATAATTTTGTTTGATGTAAAACTGAACCTGGTAATTGAGACAAACACTTAATGATGGAAACAGAGCATTTAATTCTTAAGTATAGTATTTTGTTTTATCACAACCTTTATACTACAATGGTGATGAGCAATAAAATGCTAATTAAATAGCAACATTTAACTACTATGCGTAATTTTTGTGTTATTTTACTTGAGCCACTGCAAAATGAATTACTGTCAAACTTAAACTACTGTGCAACAAAATATTTCAGTCACACTGTATATTTAAATGAAGTAGGCTACTACAGAAAACAATAAAGAAAAGAATATTGCCACAAAAAGCCAGTGACCCTAGTACAGGCGGCTGCATGGTCTGTGGCTGCTGAGGGGATATTCACCAAGATATTTTTCAAAACACCTCTGGATTACCGGAGATCAGACAGCGTTGTAGCCTGATATAGTGTGAATGAGATTAGATGTCTGACTGTCCATTTTAAATATCTTATGCCTGAGTCAAATTACCACAAAGTGTACTGAACAAACAATAAAACATAGTAGTGTAGTGCTTATTAATATGAGGAATAGAAGGAGAGCGTATACATTCTCTAGTAAACTCTGATATTATGCACAATGTGATGTGCATAAATTATGCTTGGTTGAAGTTAGGCTATGTGGAATCATTCATTTTTTTAAACCATATCTATATGTGGGATTGTCGTCCAAGTCGCATATAAGCTTCCAGTAGCTAGAGAGTTGGTTGAGCTGAAACCGAACAGTTTATTTTTGAGACTAATTACAGACTCACTGTTTTTTTTTTTTTTATAAATTGTATTTAGCTAACACACTCATCTTTGCATTACAAGCGCCTGTCGAAGTATGTGTTTATAGACTCGGCAAGTAGCCAAGATATCCATGAAATAATCAATGCTATCCATGCTAGCTGTGCCACCTCGGCATATGATGTTACTGAGAATGATCGGTATGGTATTAGCATTTGCCCCAGGATAGCTAGCTAAACTGGAAAGCGACAGAGGACAACTCAGTGCACATACAATATCCGCATGACTTTTCAACATACTGTACTTCTTCACAGCACTACGTTACATGTATAATTAGTAGAATATTATAGTTGTGTTCATACCAACTCTTGATTAAAGAGCTATATGTGAAGGCTGATATAGCTGCCTTTAAGTAACATAAAGCAACTCACCGGTCACCGCCGTTTTCATTTCAGGGACACCGTCTAAATGTTACTACAAAAGTATATGGTACAAAGCTACATTAACAGCAGTGTTGTAATCTTTTTAGCTGCAATGACAGAGCATTAAAAGACCTTACAATTATATCTAACATCTAACATTTATTTAGGACTGCATATCGTTTGCATAGGCCAGCGAGGTGATGAAGGGACCTTTGAAGACAGCACTACTGGAGTGCATGCACACTTTCTATGTCATAATTTTGACTTTTTTATCTCATAATTTAGACTTTTTATCTCACAATTATGATTTTTTTTCTATCTCATAATTTTGACTTAACATGAGCATATTTTTTTATTATCAAGGCTAAGTTTTCATCTGTTTGGTTTTTTTTGTTTGTTTGTTTGTTTGTTTTTACTGGCAGAAATGGGCTTCCAAAGAGGATGATGATATATGTGATTAATATTTATTTTATTTTTTGATGTCACAATATTGAGGAGATTGAGTACTATAAAATTTTACAGTTATTAATTAGTTATTATCGTTACTTTAATGTCATTTAACAGAAATGTAATACAATTATTTAAAACAATAATTGATACAGAAGGTTTCAAATCCACAGTACCATGAATAAGCATTTATTTTTCCAAATAGTTTACACAATATAAAGGTACAAAATATTTTTATTGTGACACCAAGGTTAACTTAAAATAAAACTCAACATTTTAGGTTGCATAAGTATTCACCCCCTGGGTCCATATATGTAGAATGACTTTTGGCTGCAATTACAGCTACAACTCTTCTATGATATGTCTCCATCAGCTGTGCACATGTGGATCATTATTTTTTTTGCCTGTTCTTCTTGGCAAAATCACTCAAGCTCAGTGGATGGAGACTGTTGAGGTCTGGACTTTGACTGGGCCATTCTGACACATCCAGGCTCTTGGTTTTGAACCACTCCAGTGTAGTTTTGGCAGTATGCTTAGGGTTTTTGTCCTATTGGAAGGTGAACTTCCACACTAGTTTCAAGTCTCTTGCGGACTGGAATAGATTTTCTTCTAGGATTGCCCTGTATTTGGCTCCATCCACTATGCACTCAACTCTGACCAGTGACCAGTTCATGCTCATGAAAAACATTCCGATAACATGATGCTACCACCATCATGCTTCACTGTGGGGATGATCTCGATTTGTGTTATATGTAACAAAAAATGTTCCGAATAAAAAAAAAAAAAAACTGTAATAAAATGATGGTACTTTTCTCATGTGTCTAATATTTGAATACTTGGATTATGTTCACAAAATAAATCTGTGCTATGCTCTGTAAAAGATATTTTTTTACATTGTACAGGAAAAAAGTTTGCACAACACTCCTGAGTCAATAACAAACTTTTTTGACTTCACGAACAGTATTCATGAACAGTGATGTAAACTTGTTTAAAGAATCACACCTATTAAGAAAATGCATATTAATTTTTTGTTTTGCTTGTTTTGTTTTGTTTTTGATGGATAATAATTGATGGATTTGGGCTCTGTTCTTACAGCCTCCAGTACTTACACACAGGAATTTGAGAAACGTGCCATTCTGCATCGAAAAACACCACCTGATATCTGAATGCAGCATTGAGAAATGAAGAATGAGTGGGCGAGCATCAGCACACACACAGAGAGGAAAGCAGAAATATGTTCTGTTACCAAGCAACCCAGCAAATTGGACATCGAGCATGCTGCAGAAGGTCCAACGTGAAAACACAGCAGCAGTCCTGCTGATGTGCTGTCTAATGACAAGGGTTCCATGTACTAATGGCTACACCACAATATTGAATCAAATGTTGAGGCCAGGTGAAAGCCAATCCCAGACTGCCTGGAGTAAGATAAGGGCATTTTTCATCCCTTAGGACACATGAAGGAGCCCTAATAAGAAGTCAAGATGAGGCCATGACAAATTCTCCAAGCATAACAGAGAAACATCGCCCCTGTAGGCTAATACATTGTATTATACAATGTAGCATAGGGCTTTGGTTAATATAAGAACGCAAATGAAACTCCTTGTATCCTACACGTTGTACAACCCAATACAGACCCTGGTTACATCTCATTTCTAAGACATCTAACTGTTCCTTGCTGTCAGTCAAACCGTATTAAGAATGCATGGTTATTAAAAATTTCATTAGTATAAGACTTGTGGAGAGACTTTCACACAACACTTCTGGCAGCACTGCAACATCATCATTGTTGCTCTTTAATTATTTACATGTTATTTTAAGAAAGCACTTCAGCAGGGAAATGTGTTAAATGGGAAACAGCCCATTTCCCAACAAACACATACAGTATCTCTTTCAAAGCAACAGATATGTGTTGGGCAGGAAATGGCATGTTTCTCAAACCATTCAGACAAAACAGCCTTTCACAATCAGAGCCATCGATCAAGATTATAAATGACCAAATCGAGTGTTTGTGCTAAATATAAACTGAGACAGGATGAGTATTTCATATTGATGATCATGATCTTTCTGTCTAGAATAGTCAAAATCTAACTTATATTTCAACTCATTATACTCTGTCTTGTCTTTATTCAGCTTTGCTTAATGAAACTGCTCAGAACTCATTAAACCCATTCCTTACTTGTGAGAGCTTGCTAACTAACTCTCCTGCACACACAAGTATTTTCAGTCATAGGCATAAGCTCCTACTGTGATTTATACATGCAATTATATCTAAGCGCAACTTTCGGACAGCATTCATTTAGCATCTCAGATTGATTCTCTCTCTCTCTCTCTCCAAATATATATATATATATATATATATACATACACACAATATAGTATTGTGCAAAAGTCTTAGGCACATGCCTAGGCTGCTTACTGCAACTGACCTTGCCTGGTTTATTAATTTAAAGCTGCCTTACCTGTAACTGCTTCCATCTACACCTTCATTACATGATAGTAATGCCCTTGAAAGAAGGTATAGGAATGAAAATATGATGAATTGCAGTTAATTTAGAAACAGAGATTTTGGGTTCTGAACATAGTGTGGCATACCAAAAGTGGGGGGAAACCCATTTAATGGGATTTACTCTAATTTTACCAACTACACCACCCTGGGAAAATACCCCAGGGAAAATAATCCCAACAAGGACACAGGTAAGTTACCAAAGGATGGCAAAGTAAAATGTGGGTACAAAATAGTTCCTTAATTGGCAATAAATAATAAAATCATAAAATACAATAAACTTGTTCTAGCGTTGCCAGCTTATTCACCAACCAAAACAAAAACAACCAAAAAAAAAAAAACATTAACAGCGCTGCAGCTTACCAGAAGCTGGGTAGGCTAGCTGACGACTTAATGGGTCCCCGAACACCACCCCACTCCACACAACCACACTCACACTCTGCAAGAGAGTTGATGCAAGGATACAACACTCAGTGAGGAAATTCACACCACCAAAGAACACAGACTGCTTGCCTCCATACCCTGGGCCTACCAGCTCCTAAAAAAAAAAAAAAAAAATCACACACACACATTTTAATCACAGTCAGAAAAAACACTTTGCCTCAAACACAAAAAAGAAAGTGGCCAATGCCAATAACTTATGCCAGCAAAGCAACAAATCAATTCACAATCAATAATAACAAAAAGAAACAAAAAATAAATACAATAAGCAAATCACTGACACAAATGACAAAATACAAATGATCAAAACACAAAAAGAAAAGAACAATAGAAGCCAAGCCATTAGCCATGGCGCAACATGGAGAAAAGAAAATAAGATTGGTGTATTCGCACTGAGCGACTGACAAATACTCCAAAAGTGGCCTAAGTACAGAAACGAAAGGGAGAAAAAGAAAACAAAAAGCAGCAGTAGCAAAACATCCATGATAGCTAAACGGCAGCGGCATCAGCGTCTTCGGACCATATATACATTGTATCCCCGCAGCCCAAACGGAGAAAAGGTTGTCAGTCATGCAATTTCCTTACAAAAACAAAAAAATGATTACTGAAAAAACAAAATAAACCCCAATACACAGAAAGGGATATAAAACGTACATACCCAGAAGGCAATGCTAAAAGCCATAATATGCTTATGTTATGTTAGTTGGCTCAAAGTATAATAGCCATTGGCCACCAGCAATAAGGTCATACGGATGAGTCAGAACTAACACACCAGTCAATCACAGCCAAAATCAATCACTGCACCAAACTTGAACTGGTTACAACAGGTAAATGGAGCATATACATATACCCCTTTAGACATACATAGGCTGTATTGGCTGCTGGATCGTAGGTCACCGTTGCCACCATGTTGGTCCGGGCAGCAGTAGTAAGTACCAGCTTATATTATAGCTTATATTATAAACTAAATTGCTGATAATCGAGATTTTCATCTATATTGCCATTTTTCTGCAAACCGACTTTTATGATAAGCTCCTCATTTCGGCTGAGGGACTGACATATTGTGAATCTTACTGTAGTTAGTTGGCTAGTTAACTTTTCTCACACAGAAGGTTTCCCAAAGAGAAACAGTTGAGGCAGTGGGAAGTAGCTGTAAGAAGGGAAGGTGTTTCCTCAGGTGAGTCCCCCGTGCTATGTAGTAAGCACTTCAAGCCGGAAGACTTTGACAGGACAGATCAGACTGTCAGGATTAGAGATGGAGATAAACCACCTGTCTTCAGTTTCCCCACTCAGCTCCAAACAGTAGGTGTATCGATAGGCTATAATGATTTAAAAGCTTGTCATCAAATCATGGCTTATTATTATTATTATTATTATTGTTGTTGTTGTTGTTGTTGTTGTTGTTGTTGTTATTGTTATTATTATTGTTATTACCATCATGTCCACAAATGTTTTTACCGCTGTAACTGTAAATGTTTTACTGGATCCATAAAGGATTATCTTATAATTATCTTTGTAATTGTCTGTTTTGGAGTAAATCTGTATCCTTTTATTGCTAATAAAAGCAGACTCATTGTCTGATTTTATTAAAAGCAGCCAGTGTCTCACTATTTGGTTTGCATTTGCTGATTTTGTTCCATTTTGGTAAAATGATTAGTACTTAAAGATGCACTATTTAGATTTTTTCAGTATTTAAAAAATTAATGAGCTTTGTTAACAGAATTCTGACCTAGAGCACAAGAAAAGCTAAAAGATGGGGTTGAAGACAGAAAAATCCATTTCCACAATGAAAAAAAAAAACTTTTGCACATTTCATGTACATTAAGTTATATTACATTAGGGACGTCTCAGCATTTATTAAACAAGAAAAATAAGCCGTATCTATGTTTAACAAGCGTGAGTTTTCACAATTCCTTATGACAATGAATAATTTTCCAAGTCTAACTATCGAGTTTCTGTCTCAAGTAACTGAAGACAGAACTTTTTTATACTCCACGTAGATCATAAACCATTGAAATCATTTGAGAAATGTAAACATGATTGTGCTTTTTATGCAGAAAAACCACATCTCACCCATTTACTTCTATTTGTTTATAGGGCAGTCTTGCCCAGATCAATATGGCGGACACATTGACCTATCACAGCAACAGGCCAAAGCAGCCAATGCGGCATCTATGTATGTCTATGTATACCCCACCTCAATTCTCAGTTACCAGTTAGCCAAAAGGCTAACAAACATACCTCAGGCGGAAGCAGAAGTACCAAGGGTGAAAGTGAAAGTGAGTACCTCCATCACGTGTATCCAGGCGACCAACTAAAGGGTCTTTAAATAGCACAGATTTAATGATGGTTGGCCATCAATAAGTGATATCACCCTGAGACTAGCATGGGAAATTCATCCTGCTACAATAGCAAAATCAGATATTGAGAAAGACAGTTTAAAAAATACAGTGTGATTTTGAAATGTGGCATTTTCCAAGAGGGTGGAGCTTAAGGTGACCAAAACAGTGAAATAAACACTTTCCTGTTGAGTTTTGATATTTTAGTACTACAGTTAAAAAGACATTAAATATGTAAAAAAGAAAAAAAAATTACATGATTACCACAGAAAGAGCCTACAACATGTGAGCATCAGAACTGGACCAAGGAGCATACTTATACTGTCTTGAATTAATATGATCCAAATGCAAAAAAGTACCATGGATACATTACAATGTTACATGGAAATTTCATACACACACACGTTATTTATATATATACTCAGCAAAAAAAAAAAAAAATGTCCCTGTTTCAGGAGATTGTATGTTAAAGATAATTTTGTAAAATCCAAATCAGCTTTACAGATTTTTATTGGAAAATGTTTAAACGATGTTTTTCATGCTGGTTCAATGAACCATAAACAATTATTGCACATGCACCTGTGAAACAGCCCTTAAGACACTAACAGTTTACAGATGGCAGGCAATTAAGGTCACCGTTACAATAACTTAGGACACTAAAGTGACCTTTCTACTGAAGAAAGAGGCCTAGGGTTCCTGCTCACCTGCGTGAACATGCCATAGGCCTGCTGCAAGGAGGCATGAGGACTGCAGATGTGGCCAGAGCAATAAACTGGAATGTCTGTAATGTAAGACATCTTAGACAGTACTACAGGGAGACGAGAAGGACAGCTGATCGTCCTTGCAATGGAAAAATACATCTATCCGTGTGTCCCCTCCAGACGTGATCGAGAACTTGCAAATGTCTTGGTGGAAGAGTGGGGGGACATCTCACAGCAAGAACTGACCAATCTGGTGCAGTCCATGAGGATGAGATGCACTGTAGTACTTAAAGCAGCTGGA
>JANDJT010000114.1:14146655-14160899 GCA_024331685.1 Stegophilus panzeri | reverse complement strand
TATATATGATTAAAAATATTAGAATAAAATTAATAATTATGACAGTAAAATAGAAAATATGATTAAGAAATGTACAGACTTGGTGAAAATAACATTTTAAAAATCCTTTTGAACCTACTATGGTGTAAATTCATGTAAAAAAAATATTTACAATCATATTTTTTATACTTGCACATGGTAGATGAGAGGGAAATAAGGATGTCAGCTACCTTAACTGTGAATGACTGCGCAGTTTCATTTTCCTTTTCCATTTTCTCATTTCACACTAGCCTGTAATGCCCCTAATCATACTGACAACCTCTGAGAAATACTAAAACATCTTCTTTACTGTATTCATAATAGAATAAATCCTTGACAATCTATAGGGGTTTCATATGGACTGGGTATTGTATTAATCATATACCTGCTTTTCTCCCTTGTTCACTTCCATAAAGGGGGGGGCGGTGGCGGACCTTGCAATAAGTATCAAATATTGTATTAAATGACTACAAGGCTCACTGGATGTAACTGAATCACTTTCATAATTTAGCATTGATCCTCCTTATCGAACACCAATAATTTCATCTCAACGCCATCCAATGATGTTTAGGTATGCAGCTGCATATGGTAAATTATATAAACATAATTTGAAATTATGCATGTTTAATTCATATTCTTTCTTATAGATTACGATTTTGTTTACTCCTACATGTTAATTAATACACTAACTAACAAACATGTACTAACATGTACTTAAGTTAAATGCCTTAACTAAGTACTAACTCAGTTATTAGTGAATGATTATTCATTTAGTGTTCTTTTTAAGTGTTACCAAAAAGTGTAAGCATATCAGTAAACAAAGAGTGAAGATTCAATGTACTTACAATTGTTTTTTTTTAATGACCTTATTGACACTAGAATTGGGTTACTTGCAGCCATTAAAAGAAACAAATGTGTGTCTCATGCTCAGTGGACAACCAGCAATGCCATACACATTTCAACATAAAATTCTGTTCACTGTTAGCATCAATAAAATGTGAGATGGTCTCCAGGTTTCCTCAAAAACCCTTCTGAAATCTCTTCCTCATGCATGGATGACCGTCAGAAAAGCCGGTGATAGCATCACGCTGTTCCAGCCCCAAATCAGCTCCTCCAGCAAGCCAAGAATTGATTGCAAAGTAAGCAGAAAGGCAGACCAACTTTGATTGTCCCTAATCAAGTCCAATCATCTCCACTCAGACTGGGTGAGCCCAGCCAAGAAGAACCTGACTAGCCTCATAGGTTTATCCATTAAGTGCAGTATTTCTGCTAAATCTATTTCTTAAAGTTGGCAGAAATAGTAATTGATCTGTATGTCAGAGAGGGAGGAATCTGGATTATATATATAGTTAAATGCTCTCACTTTCCTCACCCACCATTAACCTTGAAGATCCTTTAGAGTTTTTACATAGTACTAAATGACTGAGATTAAGTGGTGTTGTATTGAAGAAAGACAAAAATTACCACACTGCATTGACATGCATGCCCACTTGCTAGAAGACAAAGTGGAAAATCTGTCATGATATTGCTCAATGGTGCTCTGTCAGTCAAATTTCTGCCTCTGTTAAGGTGCCTACAGACCATCGTTTTGCATTGCGCTCACCACAAAGGTAAAAAAATGAAGCAGTGCTATGTCATCAAGACACATTCATAGAACTAGTGCATTTTGCATGTTTCAAAATTGCATCTAAATCAAAAAATGAAAAGGGTTTTCTCTTTCGTCATCCTTTGAAAAAGACAGGAGAGAAAAAAAAAAGAGTGATTCCAGGCCAACAAAATCAAGCCTAGATAATGAGACATGCAAAAAATTATCTGCTCATCCACTGTTATTATCAAGTCACATTTTTGCTACGCCAAATACAGTATGAGGGCTCATCTTATTGGTTGCACTTTGAAAACTTTGAAAACCCTGGCTAGGTCAGAGTTTAACTAGAATAAACCGCCAGTGGGTCATGACATTAGCAAAGCGGCAACATTCTCTCGATTGGTAAACAATGGCTGTGCCATAAAAACCAGGTTTTGCTGCTGATCATTTGTAGGTGGCCTTATGAAGAATGAGACCAGGAGTAAACATGGATAAGTTTGTGACTACAAATTTATATTCAGAGGTCTTTAGTTGCATGTCTGCTTTTATCTTTTTAATTGAGTTCCACTTGTTTTTGATGCACCCTATTAATCTTTCAGAAAGAAAAACAAGATATTTTCTTCATCAGAATTCATTACAGCACTGCCATATCCTGTGAACTTTTCTATCTCTAATTGGAATTTAATAAAACAAGTTTCAGTGAGTTGACATGCATATTGTTCAAGGTTAAAAAGGGGTGTTATCTCTGTAGGGCACATTTAGTTACAAAAAGTATTGTTGTCAACTTCTTTTTTTTTTTTTTTTTAAATACATAATTGGATTTTTACTATCAAAGAAACAAGGGGATAACCTTTAGACGTACCTGTTGCTTTTTAAAAATATTAATTAATGGTGTCAATTGTGACAAAATTTATCAGTATATTGGGGAAATGTGAAACCTTTCACTATGTTGCATGCTAAACAAATATTTGCTAGAGCTAGATGATAAACCTTCTAGGTCTAGGTGTTAGGCACTGAAAGCCAGTCTTTCTTTGTTTTATAATAAAGGAGTAGGGGAATAATGTATAATCAAAGATGGAAGTTATTTCAATATTTATTACAACCCCAATTCTGAAAAAGTTGTGGCATTATGGAAAATGCTAACAAAAACAAAGAGAAGGGATTTGTAAATGTACTTTGACATTTATTTTATTTTAATATTAACAAAAATGTATAAAGACAAGGTATTTGATGTTTTATATAATCAACTGCATAGTTATTTGAAGGTAAACATTTTTTTGGAAATTGATGCATGCAACACGTTCCAAAAAAGTTGGGTCAGGGGCAATTTAGAACTAATATCGATTTGTCAAGTTAAAATAAGAAGGTTATGTGAAACAGGTGAGGCAGTCTATGTGTTAATAATGTGTTTTCAATAAAGTACAGGGTGAATTGAATTTTCAAATGACTATTTTTGTTTGTTTTTTTGCATTTTCCATACTGTCCCAACTTTTTTGGAATTGGGTTTGTAAAATATACTTCATATACTTTATTACTATCCTTAAAATATTATTTTAGTGGATTGTTCCTTAAGAGTATAACTGGGAATCAAGACCTGTATTCAAAAACAATACATTTTCATTTAGACCCTTGAAGTAGTTTGTTAATCTTAATCTGAATCTCAAGAAAAAGTGGGTCATGCAGCAAGATAACGATCCTAAGCATACAAGTCATTCTACCAAAGAATGGTAAAAGAAGAATCAAGTTAATGTTTTGGAATGGCCAAGTCAAAGTCCTGACCTTAATCCAAGAGAAATGTTGTGGAAGGATCAGAAGCAATCAGTTCATGTGAGGAAACCCACCAACATCCCAGAGTTGAAGCTGTTTTGTACTGAGGAATGAGTGACAATTCCTCCAAGCCGATGTGTAGGACTGATCAACAGTTACCGGAAACATTTATCTTCACTGTATTGATGCACAAGGGGGCCACACCAGATACTGAAAGCAAAGATTCGTATATTTTTGCCACTTACAGATATATAATATTAGATAATTTACCACAATAAATATTAAAAATAAACTAAAAAAAAAACTTGTATATAATATTTTTGTCTCATTTGGTTAATTGTGTTCTCATCTAATTTTAGGACATCTATGATTTATTGTGGACTTCTACTTCTAAAAGGTTCACAAACTTTCAAGCACCACTGTATTTATTTATCAATCCACCCATCAGTTTATTTATTTGTTTGTTCATTCCATGTCCAAGCATTGGATCAATTATGATATAATCAAGTTCTTTTATTTTATTTTAAGGAAGCATGGAAAAATATTCACTGCTATATTTTCCCTAATTCATTCCAGATAAAAAGGGAAAACACTTGAATAAGCAAAGCAGAAGTGAATTTCTGCATAATGCTCCAATGTAATGCATCATCTTACTGCACATTAGGTTCCACAATAAGCTTCAAAGTTCCAATATCCACACTGTGACCCAACAGAGAAGTTTGGCTTGGAAGACTCAATTATTGGCACACAAGTGGTTAATAGTAGGAGCCACTTAAAAGCAAAAAATACCGCTTTTGCCTGCAAGACAATAATTGTATTTCTTTTCTCACCGTAAATAGCCAGGTACATAAAATCAATGCCAAAGGACCCAATAACAATTTGTCTCTCCTCTGGTGCCCCAAACACTGGGCCTCCACCCCCTGGGGCCTTCGTTACTATGGATCCATTTTAGAAATCCACTCTAACACCTGGATGAGCAGATTGACCTGCCATCTATTTATTGAATTATTGTGATTCCTTGCAGAGAGAATGTGACTTACTCAAGAGACTTGCTCAGTGATGGACTAGCTTTCCTTCCAGGGTCTATTCCCACCTCACCCGCAGTATTCCCAGGATAGACTATAGATTCACTAGGATAAAAAGATTACTCAATGTGGCATTTGAAGAAACCTAGCGCCTGGGTTTAGCTGATTGTCCCCATAGTTCTAAATTCAATATGCCACGGCACTCTCTAAAAGCGGCACTCCCCTTGTGGAGCTGTTGATCCGTGAGGACTAAGCTGTTCACTCGCATGAGCAGCATGCCTGTGCACCAAAAAATGAAGGATGCAAGATAGGCAAAGGTAACACGAGAGAGACAACTGGCATCACTATAAATAAATAACATTCTTTTCTTAAGGATGCACATTAAACTTTAAAATGCCCCTCACAGGGAAGGCATGCAAGTTTGGGTGTTACAAGATGGCTTCTTATGCATATTTGCTTTTGCATGAGATGGAGGTGATGATGGCACTCGAGGGATCCTCAGCACAGGATGGAAAAATGTGACAAGACAACTTCTGAAGTCCTTGGCACATGTTCATCAAGAGTCTTCGGTAATGTGTTAATTTAAGGTTATGTAACTAACTATTTATAAACCAGTAATACACAGTGTTCTTATAATGATCAATGATTTAGCATTTTATAAAGCCTTTCGAGTTATTTAATGTTATATAAGGCATTAAATAGGTATGAGGTTAAGGTTTATTAATGAAAAGATTTGGTAATTCTTCTTTTCTATAATCAGGCAATATATAGTCTAATAAAGATAGATTTTTTTTAATTTATCAATATTCATTATCCTAGATTATCACTGCTATACTGTTGCATCTTCATGCTTCTAGGAAATGCAATATTGTGTTCCCAGGATAGTCTCTGGATCTACCACAACCCTAAACAGGATCAAGAGGTGACTGAAGATGAATAAATGAATGAATGAATGAATTAATTAATTCATTCATTCATTTCGCTATTTTCAAGAATTCACACATAAGGACCAACATTGCATTAATCTTAGAATTTTCAAGCATTTATGAAAGATTTATTTCTCTGACACTTGATGAATACAAACCCTGATGTATCTACTGCTCAAGAAGAAAATATTAAGCAGAAGGAGAGGCATGTTGCTGTAGGCCTGTATGTTTACCGAGCAAAACAGTCAGTGCTTGGCGTAAAACAGGGGATGCCCCTCTGTCTGAATACATTTTGTTTGTTGCACTGTAGGTTGTTGCATCTGCCACCACCTGCTTGGTGCCATGCAAAAATACCTGCTTAACCAGCACATGGACTAGACACCTCACCACCATATTGGGCATAATTAAAGGACTTGCAGGGTTTTTTTGTTGCCATGCTTTGATGTGCCTGAGGACAGTGCCTGCTGAGCTCATGAGCACCTGTTCAGTTTCTCATTCATCTGTTCCTCCACCAGAGAAATGCATGAAAAGCACCAGCATAGAAACACTCTTTTTTTTCCCAATTTCACAACATGTATGATATAAAGTGAATATCCAGTTGTATTTTGACTATGCCATTATAAAATTGGAGTTCAGGTTTTAGATAGTTTACATTACTTTATCATTCATCTTCCATAACTGTTTTATCCTGGTCAGAGTGACAGTGCATCTGGAGCCTATCATGGGAACACTTGGTACGAGGTTGGAATACACCCTGAATGGGACATCAGTACATCACAGAGCACCATGTATGCAGTAGGATCCATTTAAAGTGGCCAGTGCACCTAACATCATTTTTTTTTTTTAAGAGGTCAGAGAAACCCAGAAAACCCAAGTGGACACAGGAAGAACATGCAAAACTCATTACTGGTACAGCAACACTATCCACTGCAGCACTGCAAGTGTTTTATTCCTTATATGTTGTATTTTGAATGGACATGTCCTCCAGCATCTTCAAGATTTTTAAGTTATGCCTATGATTGAGCAAATGTAAGCTCCTCCCTTGTTGACTCAGAGATGCTCATCATTTGACAAAATCAGAGCATGTAACCTAAGAGCATTGTTACAACATCAGAAACAGCATTAAACTTTCTTCTAACATTATAGCTAATGTTCTGGATGTTAGTATATGCTGTTCATGTACCTTTTAATGCTTATCAAAACAACAAGCTTTTTTTATCTTATTAAATTCAAGAGAAAGATAATCAGAGAGACTGGTAAGATAGCTACTGTTTATACCTGCTATAACATAATTGATAACAGGAACTAACCTCTCACGGATGTTCCACAATAAAAACGTAACTATAAATGGATAAAAAGAATTTTGTTGGAATTGTTAATCATTGGAAAATTGCTATTGTGAAAAAAAGGAATAAAACACTTTGAAACTTGCTGCTATCAGAAAATGATCAATATAGGATAGTAATAGTAACTCTGCTTCACATCAAGCCACATCTAAAGACATTGTCGTTGATTATTTTCCTATAACAGCAATCCCCTAAGTGTTTTATTCCTTCCATGTTGTATTTTGAATAGACTCACTTCTCAAAAAAGTGGTGGGACATGTCCCCCAGCATCCTCAGGACCTTAGTTAGGTAGTTTTATTCATAAAGCATATTTGTGTCACACCATGCCATCTCTGGGAGATTTACAGATCACAAGAATGAATAGTTATAAAAAGGTTTTAAGGTACAGGCATGGTATAAAAATACAACTTTTGTTGGGTATGAACTCCTAAGCCCCTTTCACACATGCAATTTTATATGGGAATTTAACAGCGGTTCATCAGGAGGAGGTTAAATGTGAACGAAAGCCAGTGTCAAAATTTCGCTCCTATAATCCACTGGGATTTGAAATGGCACAATTCCTGGAAAATCATTAGCTGGGTTATCAAGCTTAAGTAGCAACTAGCTAACTAGAAAACATGGTAACATCAGAGCAATACATTTAAGTAGCTGGTTCATGTTGCTTTACTGTTATTTATGTATTTAATGTTTGCCTGATTAAAAATTAAAACCCAGGCTAAAAGCTCATTTTTAAGCTTTTATAGTTAGTATGTACTGTATATCAACTGTGTCGCATAGAAAAGCTTCCATTTTAAGCAGTGTTAAAATCCAGATTTATACCTCCCACAGTCACAGAATGATGGATGTTTTACAATTCAGTTGATATGATTTGCATCACCTACAGTGTGAAATGCAAAAATGAAGCAAACCAAGGAGTGTTATCCTGCAGAAGGAGTGTTATGCAATATCATGATTTCTTTTTAATAAAAAAAAAAGTAATGATGTATGTATATCATGGCTTAAGAGATATTTTTTAGAAAATACTTGGATCAGATTTTGACATGAGCTATTATATTTTAGAGTACAACCATGTTAAATTTTCAAATTTGAATTATTAGTTTACTTTAACAGCAGCTCTGACAGTAGTTCTGTCTGTAATTCAAATCACAATCAATCATATCGTTCATCAATACAATACACTTGTTCATCAACATGTCATTGTTTCTATATTAACAATACCTCATTCACAGCGACTGGTAGGGCAGATGCTGCACATATTTGAAGTCTAATAATAAACAGAAAAAAGAAATGTGCTGTTATTTAATAAAGAAAATGTATAGGTTTCTATAAGGAGACACATATGAATATTTATGTAAGTAGCACTTTTTAACAGTCAGAAAGTTTTTGTAACAGTCCGCTCTATAGCCTGCAGTCTTCAGGACGAAGACTTGTCTTGTCTTCACAAGAGAAAGAAAATCAGAGAGACTGTTGAGAGAACGACTGCTTATACTGTAGCAGCTATAGCGTAAGTGATAACAGGAACTAACATTTCTCATGGAGATTCCACAGTAAGACATGTAACTATAAATGGATAAAAAGTATGTTGTTGGAATTGTTAATCAGTGGAAAATTGCTGTTGTAAAATAAAATAAAAAAAAAGACCTTGTCGTGGATTATTTTCCTATAAAAGCAAGCCTGCGAGTGTTTTATTCCTTATATGTTATATTTCGAATGGACATGTCCTCCAGCATCTTCAAGATTTTTAAGTTATGCTTATGATTGAACAAATGTAAGATCCTCCCTTGTTGACTCAGAGACGCTCATCATTTGTCAAAATCAGAGCATGTGACCTAAGAGCATTGCTATGACATCAGAAACAGCATTAAACTTTCTTCTAACACTATAGTCAATGTTCTGGATGTTAGTATATGCTGTTCATGTACCTTTAAGCTTATCAAAGCAACAATAATGCATGATTTAATAGACAGTCAAACTCAACGGAAATACCCAGCACAATTTTAAAGTCAGCTCATGAGAATTATGTGTCTCAGGTACTTGGAAATGTAACCTTGACATATTACCTGTGTGAAAGTCAAATTTTATTAGTCATCCATAATAATAATTTATGGCTCTCAGGGCCTGGCTATAAAACTGGCCTGACACGATACTACCAATCACTTCTTTTCTTTTTTTCTTTTTTTTTTCCCCAAAAGTTCTAAAAGTTCTAAGTTCCTCAGCAGCATGTGTAGAAACTATCCTCAAATTTTTTTAAATGATATATTTTCTGTGGTATGGTCTTTCAAAAAACACCTCCACAAATGGATTCCATCCATGTTACCCATTCAACAAAGCACCTCTCTCCCCTTGCTGATAGAATTGGGGAAACAGCGAGCCATAACCTATTGTTATTAAACTACCATGCAATAATCTTTATACCATTACACTTTGCTGCTTTCAGCGAAGAGTCAATATCTGTGATAGAACATGATGGTTGGAACAGAAATGTGCAGTCATTAGGCTTCATGAGAATGAAATGGAGCCTAGAGCATTCAGCTATGCATTTTCAACACACCAAGGCGTAAGTGATGAAGTGTTTGCCAGATAAGAGTCTCACACTGTCACAACTCAGCTCTCCGAAATTGCTCCCTTAACATAATTGAGAATCTATCGAGTTCCTCTCGGGGAGGTTTTTAGCATGCGACTGGGTTTTGATATTGATTAGATGTTAGGAGGTGATTGGAATATCATAATAGTGCCATGATAAGCTGGCTTCTGAGGACAGATCTGCATGTCATTTCTAATCTATGTTCTTAATCTTAACAAGCGTCGCATGGATGATAATCAGGGCAAGACATGCAATGTTTAATGCAGCGGTCTTATGTAGCCATATGCTGTACATGTGATCTCTAATCTTCTTGTGTCTGGGGTTCTTTACCTCAAAGCCACAAGAGCTGCTTGAGTAAACACCACACATACCTAACATAATATGCAGAGTTATGCTGCAAAACAAGGAATGCAGTGTACATTTAAAGGTACCATCTGTAAACTGTATGCTGTTTATAGATAATAAGTAGAATAATAAGTAGAATTAGAAAAGTGTTTTGGTGAGTTCAAGTCATATTGGAAAGAGTGGGGAAATGTGGGATTTTCTTTGAGAGTTTTCATGTTTGGGACGTGTCAGTAAGAAAACATGGTGGAATCAATGGATTCATTCACCATCTGTAGTTGATTGTAAACTTGTTGAAATTGAATATTTACTTGTCTCAGAAGCTGATTTCAGTTATTATGTGCTTGATATATGCAGCAAGTTACTGAAATACAAGCAAATAAGATAGCATTGTACAATTAAGATATAATATGTAATGGTAAAGTATACGATGGCTTCATGAATTGATTAAAAACATTTAAAAAAAAAACTAAACACACCTGACGCACAATATTTGTTCTTTATTTTCTAGAAGTTAAAAAAGAAAATAAAGTTAAAAAACCGTGCTTTTTTTTTTTTTTTGTAGTTAATTAAGGGAAGGTACACCACCATCTTGCTCCAACCAAAGTAACTTGAACGCACCTGATGTCGTAATTATGACTTCCCAGATCGTAAATAGGAACTTTCCAGGAGAGCTTGAACGCACAGTGTGTCAAGGTTCTTTAAGAAGTAATTAAGGTAAGCGTGGACAAAACAATAGCTCATGTGCCTGGGACAAGCAGATTTCATGTTCAGCGCTATTAATTATTGATTTTTAGTTGCCCAGTGACAAGTAGGTTCAACAACCAGACAAAGAAAAAAGCTATTGCTTTATGACCTTTGCAAAACAGAAGTGTAGCACTGAGGGCATGGTTAAGCACCAACTATGAATGGGAGGAGGAGTCACAGAGAATAAGCAGGTAATGGGTGAGTGGTTACACCTGATTGTATTTATAGGCTGTTTGTGTGGCAGTGAGGGTGTTTGATGCCAGGAGAGCTGACAGTGACCTTGACTGTGAACTGTTTGTCTAACTTTCATAAAATAGGGCCCTACTGGAAACAGTTTCTAATAGGGAAACAATGTTGTAGGGTTCTGCATAGAACCTTTAAGTGCTCTAAAGTCATTTTCACACTTGCATTTTTCCGTCCTTTGGGCTCAGAGTTTGGTATGATTGTTGAAGTGTGAATATTGTTTTCAAGCCCTCGAGGTGTCCAGAGCTCTGATCCCTGTTCCTCTTGAAAACATTGGTCTGGAGTTTGCTTCAATCACACCACAACACGGTCCACATCAGGTGTGAGAACACAGTGAAAAATGCACGTCTGTTTTCCACCTGCATGGTTAAAAATCTTCCTACAGATCGGCTCCTAGTTGCAGGTATTCCTGCACAATGACATGCCATGCATCTACAAAGTCTTCTTTGACACTTGATTGTTGTACCACCGGAAAATTATTTTTCGAAATAGCAACAGATGAATCTAGTGCTACTGTTTTGTACAAAATGCACAAAATTGACTTGGAATTGAATTGAACGGAATGGAATTGCAGCTCATCCACACACAGTTCAGAAGAAATTATTCTATGTGAACCCAAACCTGTGAATATGAGCCCTAACACCATACAAGCCCGAAATCGGTCCTGGGTATGGATTCAAGTATTTAGACCAAGTGTGAAAATGCCCTAAGAGTGCATATTAGAAACAAAAAAGGCAATTTAATTAAATGGATCTCTCTAATTACCTCATTTCAGCCCAGAAATTAACTCCGCCCTCTCAAACAGAACGAACCCTTTAACTCTGCCCCTTCTCTCTAAAAGGAAACCCATGTGGAATACATAGTTTCAATACAGTAATGAGGTCAGATGTAGGGAATTTGGATTCTTACCATTGTTTTTCCTGCAATTGTACATCACATCTCAGACAGCAGGGGATTCTAAAATTATGAACTGCTTCTTTAACATTTTGCAGTAATCCAAATAATAAATGTTATGATGCTTTGCTAACCTCACCTTACCTTTTGACACAAATAATAGCACTTAATAATGTCACTTATATTAAAACAAGGTAGCAGCTACATTATTTACCCGGTCATTACGAAATCAATTAAAATTCTAATTACAGTTTTAACTCCTGCCTTGTTCATATGATGTGCTCTAAAATTAATGCCTGGCCAACAGCCTGAAGTAAAATCGTACGCCGTTCCTCTCCATTACGCTTTCGTGATTCAGTTAATTACACAAATTATTTTTTTCCTGCAAAAATAACTAACCAATCATGTGCGCCTCAGCAGATGAAAGCGCATCATATGGACATGCAGTGCCTCTCGATTCAGCCTAAGGAATGCAATACAATTACCAGATAAAAATGTAAGTTAATGAGATAATTTGTCAAAATGTCAGCGTTGTGCTTGAGAGCAAGATTAAAAATCGCTACTATACATTTTTTAATATTGTTTAAAGTAAATGCACATTTTAATCATACATAACGTTTCTCTAAGAAGATTCTCCAGGCAGTAATCAAATAAGCCAGACATGCTTCCTGGTTAGTAAGGGTGATTTCTTTGGTTCATACTTAATCTTGCTTCAGACTATGCAGGAATCCCAGCCTGTTGATCAAGCTGTGAGTTCACATAGTGAGACAGAAGAAATAAATGTGGCAATGTAGAGTCTGTGATTAGCCACTAAATGTGTTCAAACTGTATGACAGAGTAAGTATGTTTTTTAACAGCTCTGTTTGGACATGAGTAATTTATCTGCAAGACTGTTTATTTCGTTTATGCATCCATTCATATTTGTAGGTGATTAGAAACCCATATGCACATGGTGAGGATGTGAAATATCTCAGAGAGTAAGAGAGTAACAGGACCTCAGGATGGGAAACAAAAACTATTTCAGAAAACCAAAAAGCCAAAAAGTGATGAAAAATCAGGTTTTTTCTGGCAGTAATATACTTTGACACCTCAGTTCAAGAAAACTTTTAGGCTCCTCTCTAATATTGGCTTGATGTCTGTCTGCAAACATCATGCTGTCTAGGGATTGCAGTGGTTTAAATTACGCTCTTAAGGTCCTTTCACACTGAGCGCGATGCAATAAAGCGAATCGAATCACAGACGAACGATGCTTTCACACCGAATGTGAAACAATTGATCGCTTTCAGCTAATTCAAGCCTGCACGATAGGTGGTGCTGACCAGCAATGCATTTTACGCCTGGACACTAGGTGGCACAACACACTATTCACCTGATTGGCCTATCGTCTTTGACCACCGAGAAGAAGAATCACATAAATGTTGGCGCATAGCACCACAACTCAAGCTGTTTTAGTATGAATTAAATAATGTGAAATATAATGCAACAACACAGTAGTGGGACAAAACCTGAGTTTAATGCCCAAGAACAGCCCACTTTTTTTGTGGTGGAGGAACTATGATAAATGAAGTGACAGTTCAGTTCTTACTATCCCGTTATATTAATTACTGACATGTTTCAACAAGAATATAAAGATAAATAACAAATGACATACTGAGTATCGTTTTCTGCTAGAAAAAGTCCAACTGTAACATTATGAAAAAAAAATTAAAATGCCAATTGGATAGAAACAGGCAGAAGACAGCAAATATCGCAAACTTTTTTACGCACTTTCACTTTGTCGATAACAGAAATATGCAAAATTTGGATGGAAAATTGGCAAATGAAAACAAGAACTCAACATCCTTATTCTCTTCTCTCTTCCAGAATACTCTTCTTTGGTGTTAACACTGGCTTTCAAAACAGCTTTCTGTGCTATAGCGCCACCAATCTCGCCATTTTGTGCAACAGCAGCATGTCCGGGAACGTGATCTAAAGCTCAAATCTAATTGGACGACCCGTTTCGTTGCAGAATGACAGGAAAAAAAATCTACACAGTGGACGAAAAAAAAAAAAAATTCACTTTGTCACGCCACGAATGATCATGCCCAGTGTCAACATCTCCAAAGGGATCTATTGTTTCGATTCAAAAGCGTCATACATTTGCGTTGCTTAAACGCGCTCAGTGTGAAAGGCCCTTTAGACTGTTTATATTTTGGGAAATAAAACCAGCTAAATTTGTTGGAGCAAAACTAATAACTGTGAGAATGAGATTAAATAAACTACCCCCAAACACATCTCTAATTGAGACTAACTATGAACTGGATTGATGTAGCTGAGGTTGAGGAACTGTCAGAGCCACAATTCAAACACCATGCTGACATGGCTGGCATTTCTACCTCCAGTGTTGTCCAATGTTCCATGTTTCTGGGCTCATAACGGTATGGCTCATATTTAATTTTTTAATTTTTTTAAACGTTCAATTTAAAACTAGATATTGATGCATAGTATATGGATATTTGAAGAACATATACAAAAACTGTGTTACGCTCCTAGTGTACGTGTGAATGTATTCATTTGCCAAAATGTAGACATTTGTGTGTGTGGAGTGTTTTAAGGTGAAAGCCCTCCCTCAGGCTGCACAACAAATCCAAATATGTAGTATGTCTTGTCATGTTTTCTGCTTACTGACCCCATCCACATCTGACACTCTATGTCAGCTCCGTGCATGCAGCCATCCATCACACACTCCATCCCAGCTCAGGACACACTCGGGTGGCAAGTCATGAGG